>CM076578.1:1467813361-1468393305 GCA_034641835.2 Pinus albicaulis | reverse complement strand
GATGGGACAACTTACACATTCATAGATGCAGAGCAGCAGCGGTCATGGTCTTCAGTCATAGCTAGAGGCAGTGAGCAGTCCGAGCCATGGGGCTTGTACGATTATTGGCCACAGTGGCGATGGGATCCGGGAGGACTATTGATTGGCTGGTACCATGAGAGGCCGGTTTGGGATCCTGGCATTGAGATATCCCTTCATGTCAGGGTGATGCAGGAGACAGAGAGGTTTCAGTGGGACCCAGGCACATTTTGCAGTATCGGCAGGGAGCATCAGCTAGAGAGTAGGCTTGCTCAAGCATTGCTTGAGAACAAGCAATTTTTGCCGGATGAGGATGCCACTTGGGAGAGCGAGCAGACTTTACAGCATCCATCACTTCAGTTGCTTGAGGACAAGCAACGCTTTGCCGGGGGAGACTGTAATATTCCCAATTAGCCTTGCTAATTGGAATATTTCATTTTTGCTTTATTTTGCCGCTTTAGCTAGACATAATAAATAAAGTGAGAAATAAGAGGGGTCACCTCACTTTAGTCACCTCACTTTATAATAAAGTGTTTTCCTAGTTGATTAACGTTATAACTTAAAGAGGGGGCCTTGGGGGTCCACACGTATATGAGGGGAGGCCTCACGCTGACCCAAGAGTAACTGCAAGGTGAAGGACGCAGTTAAGTTTTGGAGGGAGTTTAGCATTATAAAAGGAGGGTTTCCACTTCATTTGGCATGCATATTTTGATATTGATATTGAGAGCTAGACTTTTGTCTGCTTCAGCACGCCGGTTGTTTAGTCGGTCTGCAGCACTGTTTAGTGCACGAGTGTCTCCGGTCGGAGATCTCACCCTTAGCCTCTGGGGACTTCGAGTGCCGGCCCTGGTAAGGTTTTCTGGTTTCACCCTTAGCTTCTGGGGACTTCGAGTGCCCGGGCCTTGGTAAGGTTAATTTGAGTAATTCCCGTCCAAGTGGGACTTGGTAGCAACAAAAGGGAGATTCTGGAGGAAGAAGCCCTCTGCTGGTCGCGCGTATCTAGCAGAAAACGCTTATTTCAAACAGAGGAAGGACGTTAGCTCTTGTCCGGGAGGAAGGACGTCTGAGGGAAGGAAGGACGCAGATCAAGCCTTGAAGTGAGGACGCCCAAAGAAAGGAAGAGGAGGACGCATCCAGGATAGATCCAGCTTTGGAGATTGTAGATCTGAGCAGATATTTGCAGATCTGGTTCTGTAGGTTGCAGATCTGGAGGGGTAGCATTAGATCCAGCTTGGGAGATTGCAGATCTGAGGAGATATTGGCAGATCCAGCCTAGATCTGAAGAGATAACATTAGATCCAGCTTTGGAGATTGTAGATCTGAGCAGATATTTGCAGATCTGGTTCTGTAGGTTGCAGATCTAGAGGGGTAGCATTAGATCCAGCTTGGGAGATTGCAGATCTGAGGAGATATTGGCAGATCCAGCCTAGATCTGAAGAGATAACATCAGATCCAGCCTTTGAGGTTGCAGATCTGAAGAGACATTGGCAAATCTAGCATATAGATCTGAAGAGATAGCAGTAGATCTGACACAGGAGGACGCAGATCTGGAGGGATAGGACGCAGATCTGGATTGGAGGCCTCAGATCCAGCAGATCTGAGCATATAGAACGCTGATCCTTCTGGGAGGACGCTGATCTGATGAGTAGGGTCATATGAGCAGGGCTTGACAGCGTTTTTGGCCTTGAGGAGTGGAGCTTTTCATCTGGAGGGTTTGGTGACCCGCACTACACCTGTTTCAGCGCTGTCACTAGCAGAGGCAGCGTTTTCCACTGGTGAGGGTTTGGAGTATTGATATCAGCTATCCTCCAGTCTTCAGCTCATAGTTGCAGCGCAGTCCAGCTTCAGTCTTCAGAGCAGCTAGGACGTTGTCCTTGTTGCAGCCATTATTTGTCTGAGAGGGTCCTCTCACTCGCTTGTGTGGCATGATAGGCATTCATTCCGATTTTCTTGTACTCCTCTATGTACTTTCCTCTCTATGTACTTTCAGATTAATAAAATGGCTCAGTTTTCTGGCATTCTATGTGTATTGGTTCCATGATCTGGTTCAGCATTGTGTTTTCTATATCTGTCTGGTATATTTCTGTTTATTACTGGTTATTTTCCCTTTGGGGATATTACATAAACTAAGTGTGAATCTTCTAGATAAAGTCATGGATCATCTCCCAGTTAATCTTAGCCCTTGATTGTGTTTTAATCTTTGCCGTTGAAGGGTCAACGAAATATTATAAGAAGGAGGGTGAGGGGCCTATGGAAGACACATTGAGCATTTGGCATTTTCGAGCTTGTGAGACAGACATAGCTTTTTGATCAAGATCGAATCACTAGGGCAAGGTTTGCTAAGTGATGTTGATTCAGTGATCATTTCTAGAGAGGGGCAGATGCAATAACTGGTAAGGAGGACCAGGAGTACATTTCAGAGAGAGAGGCAGCAGTGACGCAGTAGAGGCAGCGCAGTCATCTGGAGGGGTGACACAGTTCCTGAAGGGAATCACGCTGAAGTGATGCAGTGCCTTCTAGATTTAGTCAGGAGATAGCTGGAAGTTGGGGTTTCTAAGCCAGGAGGGCCAAAACTCAATTTCAGATCAGCTTGATCGTTTTGCAGAGGAGAGGTGACGCAGTTCTTCAGCTTACCCACGCAAGCTTATGCAGTAGCAGTGTAGGCATCACGAAGAGGCAGAGAGGGGCTTCACTAGCACTGCACCAGATCAATTGGGAACTAGCATAGTGAGGTATATCTCACATTTCTTCTGTTGCCGAGACTTTCTTTGAAGGGTGAGTCGGATATTGGAACCCTAGTTGTACTCAAGATTTTGCTGCTTAATAATACAAAACCCTCAAATCTGCTGCAACGGTTTTGCCGAGTTAGGGTTTTTCGGGGACTTAGTCCAAAAATAATTGGGTCAAATGTGGATGTTTTTCATTGTATTTTGTTCAATTTTTTTCAGCACTTGGATCTATTCCGCAACATTATTTGTGTAGACTGCTTCAGTAATTACTTCGATATTTCACTGTAATGAAATAATTATGAAAAAATATAGGAGAAGTAATTCAGATTTGTTGCAGTAGGAATCCAGATTTAGGATTTTTCACATTGGCTCTATTGACTTTTCATCATTTTATTTCAAGTATGGTATTGTCTTATCTCATTCATGAAACTAATATCCTCAGGGTAATGGCCTAGCTTAGTCTAGCAATAAAAATTTGATCTCCATCAACAAGAAGATAGTAGGGGATAACAAAAGGGCATGGGATAGTAAAATTAAATATGCTTTGTGCGCTGGTAGGATTACAAAGAAGAGTTCAAAAGGAAAGACTTCGTTTGAGTTAGTTTATGGCTTGGATGTCACCCTTCTTGTGAACTTGAGCCTACCAACTTACCAACTCCTACAAAGCTTTACATCTAAGAAAGATGTTGTGCAAAATAGAATTGACCAAATTGTAGAATTGGATGAAGCTAGGAGAAGAGTCTTTGAAAATTGTTGTAAAATTCAATCTAAGGTTAAAAGAAATTTTGAAAAATCATCTAGGAATAAGAATTTTTCTTATAGTGATATGGTTTTGTTATGGGATCACATGGACTGTAAATTATCAGAGAAGCAGTTGGACAAAATTCCTACCACTTGAGCAACTTGGATGGAGAATCACTTGAGCTACCTGTCAATGGTTGATTGCTCAAGTTGTTCTACAATGAGAATATTTGATGCCATGGGGCATATTCTGTATTGTATTTCTAACTTTATTCTTTGTCATTTTGGTTAAGTAATTTCATTTCATGAATAAATTGTCATTTATGCTCTTAGAATAAATTTTTATTCATGTACTTCTTCGTTTATGTATTTGATTTGATGATATTTTGAACAGACGCTATTGATATATGTCTTTTGTTGGTGAATGCAAATTCCAGGTTCTTGCATACTATCACTTTCTATCTAGCATGCATCTCCATAAAGTGTACCCAAATATTTTTCAAGACTCAATGCCCAAGGATATATCAGAGGCTTCATGTACCATCAAAGATCATCATATCACCAGAGTTTTTCAACTCTACTTCTTCTTCTCATATTCTTTTGTTGTACTCAGATTCCACAAGCCCTGCAGGGATGATGTAAAGTGATGTTAGTATGATCAGTTGAATCATGTAATAGGCCTAGGTAACTTTGGAGCTTGTCATCAAGTGAGTTTACTCTTGGAGGTTTTTTTTCACTTGGTTAATTATTATATGCTTACAGGGACTTAATAATTAATTGAGTTTTTTCCTCCAAGCATAACCTCAAAGCCGAAGTATGGCTTGAAGGCAAGGCCTTTTGTTATTCCTAGTGTATAGAATCATTGTATATTAACATACTATATCACTAGTAAAATTTTGTGGAATTTGATTAGGTCTAGGAGTCATTTTTTAAATTTCTCGGTGGATGGAAATTTTAATACATTCTAAATGTAAAATGAAATAAGTGATGTCTAGAGAAGTTGTATGGGGTATGGGTGCTCAAAATTACACCTCTCCTCAACTTTCTACTAAGACAAACTTTGAGGGGTGAAAAATACTTTTACTCCCAAAAACCCACTTTTTCCTAAGTTGTGTGGGAAAATGAGAAATAAATATCCCAAAAATAAAAACCCCACATGCCAATTGAGGTGGAAATGACTTGGAAAATAATACCAAGTCAAAATTCATGTTGAAAAGTAAGTTGGCATCACACATGGCACAAGATTTTTTCACATGGGAAATTGTTTGGTGGGCCAGGCTTGGTATACGATTTTCTCATGGAGAAAGTAATGCATGGTTGAGAGAATTATCAAAGATTTGATGAAATATTTGAAAAACACTTTAGTTGATATAATTAAAGGATATGTCTCCATAATGCTCCGCTAACATTACACCTTTACACAGGCCCTTTTCCTCAACATTTACGCACAATAGTGCTGGCATCTTCTACACAGGGAAAATTAGGCTCATCTTGTTGTGGTGGCATCATACAACAGTTTGGTTGAGATTTGCATGGTGTTTTATCTCCATTTCACCCACAATTCTTCACATTTAGCACAACAGGAAGGGTAAAACGAATTTGGCACACAAGGGAAGAAGAAAACACACTCCACTTTCTAGAAATTGATTTTACACTTGGCACCTTGCAGCTCATTGAACCATCAAATTCAAATTTGGGCTGTCACTTTACATGCATTTTACAAGCTATTGTGCTTGGGAAATCTCTGCTATTTTGTACACTTGTTCTCAATTGCAATAAAAGACTTTGGAGATCATTCACGAGTTGTTGTTTCATTGGAGTATGATGATTGACTAACTACTGGTATAATTTCCTTTGCTCATGCTTTGATTTATGTTATCTCCATATGCTCTTGTAGATTTGTTAATGTAAAGCTATCTTGCATTGGCAATTGATTTAGGAGTATGCTCTAGGTGTAGGAATCTTTAGCTATTTTCCAATAAATTCTAGAGTTTTCTTATCATTTCTTATTTGCTAACTGTATATGGGTCTAATGTTTGATTGAAGTTTTATAAATGAAAATCTTCTTTGGATCAAATATCAAGCGTGAGGGGAAATCTCTGGAGAGACCAACCCACTCTTGACACATTCTCCAAGGAGCTCTCATTGGTTCTTTCAATTCCACAGTTTATCTTAATAAGTGATTTTCTTGCAAGGATTTCTTGGACATTGCTTGTATACAAGAAAATACTTCTTATTTTAAATCTCCTTAAAAAAAAAATGTGCTTTCATTGATTTATTTTTCTATTTAAGAGAATTTCCCAAACTAGGCAAGTGATGGGGTTCACTCCCATCACTTGATTTGGTTTTGTATATTATTTTGTATCATACTTACATGCTTTTTGTTTACACTAATCTTGTCTTAGTTTTGCAGCCCATAGTTGGAGTTTTGATACATGTGCCTTGAGGAAAGACCATTGAACTCTAACTAGTTGGACATCTCAAGCATCCAAGATTTATTTGAAGGAGGTTGTGGACACTGTAGAAATTTCTGAATCTTAATTCTTATGTAGAAATTATTTCTGTTAATTCGATTAAGCTTCTCCTACTTATACAAGTTATCAACTAAATAAATTCAAGTTAACATCAAAGCAAAACACATAACAGATCTCCACCAATTCAGATCTAGAATAAGCACATGCACACATAAACAAAGTGACACAGTTATTTCTGGACAAATTGTCCCCGGAAAAACCCAATGTGGAAAAACCGGTCTCTGGCTGCTGGAGGGCTCTACTATTAAGAATATTTCTGAATACAGAACTCTAGGTTCCAGATCTGGAAAACCCTACGGATAAAACTCTAGATCTGCAGCACCTGGCTGATCTAAGACCAACAATACTAACTGATCCACACCCTCAAACGCAATTTACAGAAAACCCCAGATCTGCCCCTGAAAGACACTGCGTCAGACTTTGAAGGCCTCCAAATGTTTAGCGCTGTCACTGGAAGGGACTGCGTTACCCCAGACTGGGTGACGTAGTCACTACGTTGCCCCTAAGGGTCTCTGCGTAACCCCTGAAGGGTTTCCTGAAAATCATGTTATCCTTGTTGCTGCTGCTGTCTGCCGCTGCCGTCTGCTACTGCTGCTACTGCCTTCCTCTACGTTGTCTTTCCTGATCTCTTCTCTGCTTCTTGTGTATTCTAGACCCCGGGATCAGATCATCCCCTTGGTCTAAATTCCCCTCTTTGCAACTGAAACACTTGAGAATTCTTAGCAACCCTGCCCTAGAATCTCAGCTTAGCTTTAGTGCTCTGTCTCTGTATGTCTTACAAATGACACCGAGCCTTTCCTTTATACTTTTTTCGTTGACAAATCAACGACCAAGATTAAATCTTTAATCAATGGCTAAGATTAAAAGAAAGCTTGATCTGTGTGACTTAAGAAAATTTCATCACATGTTTAATTAAATTCACTTTAATTATTTTATTTTCCTAAGTTTTAACTTAGGAAATACATTAAAATAATTAATTAATTTAATGTATCCTAAACCAGATGAAATTTCTCAAATCCATTTCTGGGTCTTGTAGATTAGGTGAACTCTAGTCCTTTCTCAAAATTTGCGACCTAGAGCACAACTTATGCTACCCCAAATACCCAAAATCTCAACACTCCCTCTTAACATCAAGGGTGTGCTCTTGCACTACATCACACTTATGCATTACATGATTTTGGGCACTGGTTTTGTACTGCTGAAGCTTGGCCTCCTGCCACTCAACTCTGCACTACTATTGCCATTCTGTACTGCTGCCCATGAATCTACCACTGCCACTGCAACCACTCTACTGCAGCTTCCTCTCAATATGCTGCATCTGTGCTGCTCATAGCACTGCCACTGCTGATCTGCTGCACTGCAACTTCAGTTGTTGAGAGAAACAACTGAATCTCCTACCCAATATTTGACTAACAAGTAAGATGGGATTCATCCTCATCACTGAAGCTCCATAGGCTACATATCCGTGCTGGCATCTAAAGAATGATGCACAGCTACAGCTCTTCCTGCATAATCAGACTCCCTCTGCACTACTAAAGTCACATCAGCTCCTTGTGCTGAAATCTATCACGTTGTTGTTGCACTGCGCTGTACCTCTGAAGCTCTCTACGTTGCTGCAGCTCTGCACTGCGTAAGTAGTACTACACTGCGCTGCTGAAGTCACATTAGCCTCTGCGCTGCTACTGCTTCTACGCTGCTACTACTATGCTCTGCGTTGCTCCTCCCTGTAATATCTTGAATGGGAAATAGACAGCGATACAAGCATACAACTATATAGAAAAATGCCGGAAATAGAACATAAAGCAAATACACATAAAATGCTGGGAATGCTAAGCCATTTTATTAATCTGAGAATATAAATGGATACAATGGATAATCAAAATAATAGCACCTATCCTTGCACAAGGCAAGTGAAGAACCCTCTCAGAAAACAGGAAATGGCTACTACAGAAACTGCGTCCCAGCTGCTGGAAGAAACTGCCGTAAACTGCTGCTGCTGGAATGAATTGGAACTAGGGGCTGTTCCCCTTGCCGGAATGAGCTGAAAATCTGCAGAACACCTGAACTCACCACCCCGGACAAAACCCAGAAACCATGTAGAAAATGGTCAGCCTCCGAAAATCACCCACGGAACCCTCCTCAAGGAAAAACGCCGTCTCTCCAAGCCCAGCGCAGATGCCAAATGATATATGCTGAAATAGGGCCACAAACTCCCCGGAAAATCTCCCACTGATGAAGACTGAACCTCTACACCGGATCTCACTAAATCTCTCGCAGAAAACCCCGCAATAGAACACCTCCTCCAAGAACTGCGTCCTCTCTCCCAGGGACTGCGCAGTCACCAAAACAAGCCCAGCTCCTCCGCGAAACAACAACCAAATCTCCCGCAAAATACTGAAGGAAAAACCTTACCCGAGCAGGCACTCGAAGTCCCCCGGGGCTAAGGGCGAGATCTCCGACCGGAGACACTCAATCGCACTAAACAGTGTTGCAGACAGGCTAAACAGCCAGCGTGCTCAAGAAGACAAAAGTCTAGCTCAAATATCATCAACATCAATAATGCCCAAATGAGATGGCTCTCCCACCTTTTATAACGCTAGCCCTCCTAAAAAACCCTAACGTGGTCCCTCTCTCTCCCACGTGCTCCTCATAAGACTGCGCAGAAGCTCCTAGAGGCTACGTGAGCCCCCTCTCATACGTGGTGTGGACCCCCAAGGCTCCTCCTTAAGTTATAACGTTGCATCTACTAGGGAAACACTTTATTTTATTTAAGTGAGTTAGACCCTTTTTCTCACTTTTATTTATTAATAAACTATAGTCGGCAAAACTATACAAAAATCAAATATTCCAATTAGCGGTACTAATTAGGAATATTACACTCCCAACCTTCAGATCTGTCTCTGCTTATGCCTCATCTGTGATCTATGCACCCACTGCTCCACTTGTCCCGCTACTGTCTTAAGGCTGTCGTAGCTCGCTTGTGATCCAAGAGATGAGTTGCTCAAGGATCCCGCCTTACTTCCATGGAGTTCCTCTACATGTCCAAGTCACCCCACCTCCGTGGTTCATGAGCATTCATGGTGACATCATCTCCGGATTCATCATCTGTCACCGCTGCTTTGGAAGAATATGCTTCCTTGTCCTTCTTCTTTTCTGGACAATGGCAGGCAAAATGTCCCATTTCGCCACCCTGGAAGCACTTGATCTTAGAAAGATCCTTCTTCTTCTTCGGCTGCTTCTTTGATACCAAGGCTGCATCTTCCTCCTCTTCCTTCTTAACCTTGCTCAACGCAGGTCTGTGATGTTTCTTGGTGAACCTTCGTAGTTGTTCTTGCCATAGGATCGACCACAAGTTGTCCCAATCTAGGAGGTCTGCTCTGCCCAAGATACTTTGAACAAAGGTTTCCCACTCATCCGTGACTACATTGAGGGCAGTCCTGACTATCACTACATCTACGGTTGCACTTGTTGCAGTCAGCTGATCCCTGATTGACTGCAATCTGAAGAGGAAATGCTCGATGTCTTCTTCCTTGGTCATCATGAATGACCTCATTTGGGCCTCCAACAACATCTTTCTTTGGACTGATTTTCCCTCATATAGGGAAGTCAAGGCCTTCCACATCTCATTAGTTGTCCTCTTCTCAGTTACGTGTGGCACAATATGGTCCTTGATACTATCCATTATCAGCCGCTTGGCATGTCCAATAGCTTCTCTATGCTTCCGTAGGAGATCCGCATCTGTCGGTGTGGCTAGGGTCTTCTCTGCATGGTCTCTTAGACCGTATGCCTCAAGGACAATCAGGATCCTTGCTTTCCACACCGAAAATTTTGAGAGGCCCTCTAGCCTATCCCGATCACACAGTCCATGAGGAGCCATCTGCTCAGAAAGTGTCGAAGCTCCTCCTCTCTATGCTAGAGATTTGGATCTAGGGTCCTTTTTGAATTGGGCACCCTCTACTCCTTCTGACACTTGATTTCCCTCCTTGGAAATCTACTAAATCAACTATGATTAAGCTTCTTCTTTGATCCTCTGACCAAACTGCAAGTTTCCTTTGGCAAGAAACTCTCTGAGAAACTGATCTCTTCCCAAACTTTGTCACTTGTGCTAAGGCTAAAAATCTAAAAACTTCAGAAGTTTAACCCCACTTGCTCTTCTGAATTTCTACAACTTTTCTGCAGATTTTTTTGGATCTGACAGATTCAGATCTAAATCACACTGGCTGGCTTTAGACCCAACTAGCATTGTTTCTGAGCTGCCTCTCCACAGTAATTGTGTGGGCTTGCTAGGACACAGCGCTGGACAACGTCACCCTTCCCTCTACATGATTTTTCTCCTAAAAACTACGTTAGACCTTCAGATCTGCTTTTTTGCTGCCTTTCTAGATGCTTTCTGCAGCTAGATCCTTCAAATTCTTCAGGTGGTGACCCTTCTAGATCTGCAATTGCTCTGATACCATGTACAAATTTCTGAATCTTAATTCTTATGCAGAAATTATTTATGTTAATCTGGTTAAGCTTCTCCTACTTATACAAGTTATCAACTGAATAAATTCAAGTTAACATCAAAGAAAAACACATAACAGATCTCTACCAATTCATATCTAGAATAAGCACATGCACACATAGACAAAGTGACATAGTTATTTCTGGACAAACTGTCCCCGGAAAAACCCAATGTGGGAAAAGTGGTCTCTGGCTGTTGGAAGGCTCTATTATTAAGAATATTTCTGAATACACAACTCTGGGTTCCAAATCTAGAAAATCCTACAGAGAAAACTCTAGATCTGTAGCACCTGGCTGATCTAAGACCAACAATATTGAGTGATCCACTCCCATATATGAGATTTACAGAACTCAGTCAGATCTGCCCCTGAAAGACACTGCGTCAACCTCTGAAGGCCTCCAAATGCTCAACGCGGTCACTGGAAGGGATTTTGTTACCCCACACTGGGTGACGCAGTCACTACGCTGCCCCTAAGGGTCTTTGCATAACCCTTGAAGGGTTTCCTGAAAATCACGTTGTCCTTGCTGCTGCTGCTGTTGCCTTCCTCTACGCTGTCTTTCCTGATCTCTTCTCTGCTTCTTGTGTATTCTAGACCCTGCGATCAGATCATCCCCTTGGTCTAAATTCCCCTCTCTGCAACTGAAACACTTGAGAATTCTTAGCAACCCCGCCCTAGTATCTTAGCTTAGCTCCAGTGCTCTGCTTTTGTGTGTCTTACGAATGACCCCAAGCCTTTCCTTTATACTTTTCTCATTGACAAATCAATGGCCAAGATTAAATCTTTAATCAATGGCTAAGATTAAAAGAAAGCTTGATCCGTGTGACTTAAGACAATTTCATCACATGGTTAATTAAATTCACTTTAATTATTTTATTTTCCTAAGTTTTAACTTAGGAAATACATTAAAATAATTAATTAATTTAATATCTCGTAAACCAGATGAAATTTCCCAAATCCATTTCTGGGTCTTGTAGATCAGGTGAACTCTAGTCCTTCCTCAAAATTTGGGACCTAGAGCACAACTGATGCTACCCCAAATACACAAAATCTCAATAGACACTAGAAGGAGCTGCAAATAAGGATAGGCAGTGGGCCTTTGTGTAGATTGTAATTTTCAGGTTTTAGAAAGTCTTCATTGGCCCTTGAGGTTGCTATTGTTGGAGGGATATTATAGCTATTTCTAGCTCCAAATCTTGTACAAATTGTTGAAAAGTATAACTAGGTAGGTCTTCATTATGACTATGTAATTATGTACTTATGTAAAGAAGAAGTCAATAATAATAAAATGAATTTTTGGTTTGCTTGCTTCATGGGTTTCATGAGCAAGATCCTTAGTATAGGTCTATAGACTTCTTCTTGATGTCTATTAGGAGCATAAGTGTAATTAAGAGTCATGTAAATGGCATGTTTAGTCTGAAGAATATCCTCCAAGATGTTGCAGAAAAATGGCTTACAAAACTATCCATACTTAACATTGAAGATATGCCTATGAAGTCGGCTTACAAACAAGTGTTAAAGTCGGCTATAAGGTCAACTTATATATATGGCTAGAACTACTATATATACCCTACAAATGCTGTAGTAAAGGTGCAAGAATTTGCGGATTGTACTGAGGTCATACAGCGTGGAAAAAGGAGAAAAGTTTTGCGGATCATACTAAGGCAATACAGCGTAAAGAAGGGAGCAAGGATTATGTTAAAGTCTGAGGTAGACAACCTTAAAAGAAAGAACAGATTTGTGGACTTCTATCTGAGATACCACAGATATTTAAGGAACAATTACAGTCAAGTTTGAAGTCAACAAACGTGGAAGAAAGAATAGGAATTGCGTATTAGTTTGAAGGTATAACATATCAGATCTAAAGACAAGATTGTCTGCGTTCAAGTCTGAAGGTGACATCGTTTGAAAGATAGCAGATAAAAGAACAATCTTCGAAGGCAGACTTATCTGAAGGAAGAACTAAATGACACAACTTCGAAGGTAACTAAAAGACAAACTCTACAGAAGTAGCTAAAGGATAGTAATTGCAGAAGTGACTGAAGATTTGAAATTGACTAAAGGACATAATAAAGTTATCTCTGAGTAAAGAATTTGTAAAGGACAGAAACCTCAGGTAAGGAAGGTAAATTATAGATTTACCTTCCTAACTATACTTCAAGATACTCAGTTACAAGTGAACATAATTCTGTCTCTACATTTGACTAAGTACTTTGATAATTAACTTGATGAAGGAATAACTAAGTGAAAGAAGAAATACATAAATAAGATCACAAGTAGTTATCAAGAAGAGAATTTGTATTAATCTAAGCCCTCAAGATTCTCAACATGGTTTCAGAGCTAAGGTACTGAATACAAGGGCTGCTTGACAAAGTGAATACTACAAGAAGCAAAGATCAAAGTTTGGGTTGAAGGATCAAACCAGTCTGCAAGGAAGGCTCTCTAGCTATATCAATTCATTCAAATAAGTAATCTTTGTCATCAAAGATTCACTTTCAAGAAGACATCCTTTACCATCAAGAAAGCTACCAAAAAGAGAAAGTCATCCACTCAAGTAAGTATTAATGACACTATCTATCAAGATGCCTTTTTGTAAAGAAAGCAACAAGCTGGCTGGATCATCAAATTTCAGTGCTTGGAAGAAAATAACAGACTTAAACTTAATTGAAGACGAAGTAATGGATTATATCAAAGGATCTACCGTTCAACCTCCAAAAGAAGATACTTCAGCCCATGCTAAGTACATGAATGGAGAAATTAGAGCCCAAAGGATTCTCACAGAATCCATCAAAGACTCTCTCATTCCCTATGTATCAAAACTGAAGACTGCAAAACAAATATATGAGAAATTGGTGGAGCTATTCTCTGTGAGTACTGCTGGAGAAACAATCTCTCTGAGACAAGAACTATACAAAATGAAATTATCAAGGGAAGTAGGAATCGCTCCATACTTTATGAGGATTTCTGAAATAAGATATCAACTGCAGGAACTAGGAGAAGTCATGTTTGACACTAAGATGACAACAGTGGTGTTAAATGCTCTACCAAAAGAATGGGGAAGCTTCACTTCCAATCTATATGGGAAGAAAGAAGCCACTCCATTCCAAGATTTATGGTCTCTATGTAAAATAGAGGAAACAAGACTAAAGGCCAAAGCTGATACAGAACCAAGTGAAGAGAATCATGCCTTTGCAACTTTATACAGGAAGAAAGGAAGATTCGGAAAATTTAGCCCTTAAAATAAAAGAAGAAATATGAACAACGTGCGATGCTTTGGATGTGATGAGCTTGGACATTATAAAAGAGATTGTCCTAAATCTGGAAAGGACAAGAGGAGAAAGGAAGAAGCCCCTGCCACTTATGAAAGAGAAGAACCTGACGCTAAAAGATCTAAGAGGGAGGAAGCAAGAGATCTCTATTATGATTGAGATCATCTTCCTCTATAAGTGATCTCTGATTAATTGTACAATTGTACAATAGCATGTACATTAAGAAGCATGGAAGGAGCTCTTGGGAAAAAGCTTTTGGAAAACCTCTCTACTTAAAGTAAAGCAGTCATCAGATCTAGGGTCATCATGGAGAAAGAATTTTGGGATATTGTTGAAGCAGGTCACAAGAAATGAAAATCTTCATTCAAGAGAAATTGCTACATGATGACTCAAGGAAGATGGGTATGAGGTATGCAGACATACATGCTGATATTGGATGCTGTGAAATCATGTCATATGGTTGCAGGTAATATACCTCCGTATTTAGGAGTATGATCTATGAAGAAGGATCTCTCAGTGCAATAACAAATGAAATCAACATAATATGACCTCATAGAATATGAGGTGGTTGTACTTAAAACAAGAAACTAGAAAAGTTGGAAGTTTCTGGGAATGAAGAATGTGCAGAAAGGAAGAGATCATGAAATGCAACCATGTCCAGAGGCAGTAATCATCTGGAGGCCAAGTGGATGTGACTAGGAAATCTCTTGGGAAGATATGTAGACTCTAACGGAAGCTTGGTAAAGAAGAAGACCCTTAGGAAAACATATCATTAGGAGATGTGTCAATCTGTATGAAGGATGCTGATGCCTACAGGAAGATGTCATGGTAAAAGATCATCATCAAGGTAACTTTTGTTCTAAAAGTTCATATGTATATGTTTATTTGGATAAATTTGTGTAGGGCTGCTAATCATAAGAAAGGATGTATGATCCTTGGAGATGATTTGAAGGAAAGCAGCATGGCATATCAAGTGGACCAGATAAGGAAGTTTGATGGATCACTTTCTAATAACTAACCTGTCTCAGGAGAAAAGTGATAAATGATCTGTGCCCTATGAAGCTAAAAGATGGAGATTCCTCAATATCGAAATCCATGACATCGAGGATAGGAATTCTTCACGAGCAGCTGGGTGTCTCACCATTGCCGCTGGAGGTCCCTAGTTAAGAGGGAGCCTTATGGTAAGTTTCTTACTTGGAAGAAACTTGGTAATTCCTAAGGATGAGTTTAGGTACATTCTTTGTATAAGAATGAGTACATTCCTTTGTGGAATAGGTCCTCCTTGGGAGGGAGAGATAGACACATCATTCTGGTCTTGGGAAGATAGAATGGAGGATTGGGTAATCATCTAGCATTCGATACTCTTTGAGAATGTGATCAGACATTCAAGATAAGAGTAGTCGGGGACCGATATTCTTTGAGGGCTAGCTACACAAGAGAAGAATAGTCCAGGAAGGTCATACTTTGGGAACACTCGGGTGAAGTATGTACCTTGGAGAGACAATGACGAAGGTGTCTATAAGTCATGTGTCTTGCCAGCATTGAAGCCCATTGTCTCGTTGAAGAGATGGTTCTGTTAGTCAAGGCCTTGCACTAGTACAAAGCTAGTTGATATGATGCTATACAGATGCGATTACCAATCCGATTTTTCTTATAAGATTCTTCTGTTTTTAAAAGTAACCAAGTCCCTGTATGAATACCTCCCTAGTTAAGAGGGAGTGTTGAAAAGTATAACTAGGTAGGTCTTCATTATGACTATGTAATTATGTACTTATGTAAAGAAGAAGTCAATAATAATAAAATGAATTTTTGGTTTACTTGCTTCATGGGTTTCACGAGCAAGATCCTTAGTATAGGTCTATAGACTTCTTCTTGATGTCTATTAGGAACATAAGTATAATTAAGAGTCATGTAAATGGCATATTTAGTCTGAAGAATATCCTCCAAGACGTTGCAGAAAAATGGCTTACAAAACTGTCCATACTTAACATTGAAGATATGCCTATGAAGTCGGCTTACAAACAAGTGTTAAAGTCGGCTATAAGGTCGGCTTATATATATGGCTAGAACTACTATATATACCCTACAAATGCTGTGATAAAGGTGCAAGAATTTGAAGATTGTACTGAGGTCATACAGCGTGGAAAAACGAGAAAAGTTTTGCGGATCATACTAAGGCAATACAGCGTAAAGAAGGGAGCAAGGATTACGTTAAAGTCTGAGGTAGACAACCTTAAAAGAAAGAATAGATTTGCGGACTTCTATCTGAGATACCACGGATATTTAAGGAACAATAACAGTCAAGTTTGAAGTCAACAAACGTGGAAGAAAGAACAGGAATTGCATATTAGTTTGAAGGTATAACATATCAGATCTAAAGACAAGATTGTCCGCGTTCAAGTCTGAAGGTGACAATGTTTGAAAGATAGCAGATACAAGAACAATCTTTGAAGGTAGACTTATTTGAAGGAAGAACTAAATGACACAACTTCGAAGGTAACTAAAATACAGACTCTACAGAAGTAGCTGAAGAATAGTAATTGTAGATGTGACTGAAGATTTGAAATTGACTAAAGGATATAATAAAGTTATCTCTGAGTAAAGAATTTGTAAAGGACAGAAACCTCAAGTAAGGAAGGTAAATCAGAGATTTACCTTCCTAACTATACTTCAAGATACTCAGTTACAAGTGAACATAATTTTGTCTCTACATTTGACTAAGTACTTTGATAATTAACTTGATGAAGGAATAACTAAGTGAAAGAAGAAATACATAAGTAAGATCACAAGTAGTTATCAAGAAGAGAATTTGTATTAATCTAAGCCCTCAAGATTCTCAACACAAATTCCCTTCATTTTTTGGGCAGCCCTCTAAGAGGCTTTTACTCCATTGTAATATCATAATAAAAGGTCTTTTTTTCTTGTGGGAGCTTGGGTTTTTGCCCAAGGCATCCTTTCTCCTCTTTTAGAAGGAAGATTTTGTGTGGGTGGATTAATTTCGCATCTTTTCTAACTTTCATTTTTAGCTCATTTTGCATGATTTAAAATTAACACAACCTCACCATTACATTGCAAGTTTCATTCTTGCTTTGAAATACAAGTTGATATTTTGTTTTAGGGTAGCTCATTTCTTACATGGAAGTATTTGGAGTTATGTGGCAAGTTTAATTTAGTTGCTTAACAATTTGCTTTCTTTGGGATAAAATTGCTTCATTATAGGCTCATTTGTTATCTTGCTCGCCTATTTTCCAAACATACTTTACAACCAAGCATTCACTTTTCTTTAGCTTCATCTCGTTTCCAATTACTATAAGTTTATGGTTTGTGACATTTACTTGGAGCAATTTACAATTTCATTTTCTTATGAAGCTTATGTTTATGTGTCTTAAACAATTTCCTTTTTCAAATTGAAGTTACAATTGCAATTTACTTTGAGCATCATCTCATTTCCATTATCTTGAAGCATTGCAAATATCTCTTGGGAAAATTTACTTGCATTACATTTAGGAATTTTAGCATAGTTTTGATTTTAACTCAATCAACCTCCAAGCGTAAGCTTGGTTGATAGACATCATAGGGAAAAGACTTTCTTGGAAACTTTTCCAACTGGTATGAAGAAAGGTAAAGAGTGTGTGACCTTGCAGTTATGGAGGTGGCTTGTCCCCTTGTAGTAATGAAGGCACACACTGGCTTGTAAGACTGAGGGGAAAGGTATTGTTAACGACACATTTGTGTCCTCAACCCCTCTTTCTTACAGTCACCCCAATTTTTACCCTTTGGCAATAGTTTAAGACAGTGTTACTAGAGTCTTCGAGTACTCGCAAGTCAGCGATTACTGACGATTTTGGCGAGTCCGCGATTTTTCCCTGCGATTTTTACTTTACCAATTTGCGTTTTTGGTTTTCTAATTTAGGGTTGTCGGCTCTAAAAGGTAAACGCTGTCGTGGTTTGTTAATTTACTGTTGTGGTTGATTTAATTTACTGTGGCCGAACACCGAACCACTGCGCACGATACTGGTGGGTGGCATTTCTGTAATATCCCAAATAGGATATTTTAGCTAAAAATGCAGAAATAGACTTGAGCAGCAAAATAAACGGAAATAAACTCACAGCCACAAATATAACAATGGATGTCGATAAAATCACTGAGCCATTTTATTAATCTATGGTAGAAATTACATCAACATAAAGGAACAGCGGAACCTGAGCTTGCCAAGCAAGCGGAACCTGAGCTTGCCAAGCAAGCGGAGCAAAACCTAGAAAGATCTCTGGCCCAACTGATGAATGACTCTGGCAATGATGTAGACAACTCGGCAAGAAGACTGCTGCAAATCGGCTACGGCAAAACTGTCACTGAACCCATCGAAGCACAAGTTGAAGATCCGAATGATCCTCACACCAATCCCTGAAGCTCTGCGAAACTTCTGAATGAAGTCTCTTCAAGAGAGTTGGGTTTTCGTCCAACACTCACAAATCACCCGAGGGTTTCCGTCCTGGGGCTACGGCTGAAGTAGAGAACCACAGTCTCACACCTCTCATACAATAAAATAACATGATCCCAAAGATATCTCCCAATTGCCTCCTCCCTTTCTTTTATAGATCTCTTGGAGCCTTCTAGAGCATTATTTTATTATTATTTTATTCATGGAGCACTTTTCCCTTTTATTAAAATATTCCTTTTTAATGCAGAAAAGAGTAAATCGGCTACCACGCCTCCTTCGGTCATTGGAATTCGTGTCTAACTATCCAACCATGTAGGTATCATCGTCCCGGTTCCAATGACCTATTACACTAAGGTGTTCCATCATGTATTCCTCCCAGAATGCCACCTTGTGTGTAATCAGCTGAGTTAAGCCCAGAAATAACCCAAATTTCCGAAAGTTATCGGAATGCACCTAAACGAAAGCCAAACTGCTCGGATGATGGAGTATATGAAGCGAATGCCTCCGGAAACCATGAAAACTCCTCAAAACTCTTCCAAAGAGCTCTTGAGCCCACTGGTAGCGCCAATCTGTAGATGTGATCTATCCACTCCTAACTCTGGAAGTCCAACCTAACCCTGTAGTAGGTGACACCAAAAAAGGGAATATTGCAGACCTTCCGCCCCAATATTGCTTGCCCTCAAGCAATCCAAATATGTGGGCCACTTTGTCGGCTCGATGCAACTGACACCCAATGCTCGGATCCCATACAAACCTCCTGGTGCAACTATGTGCCTGTGTCAAGCCACCCGGAATAGACCCCTTAATGCCGAGATCCCAAATCGATCTCTCATTGTACCTGTCATCAAATAAACCTCTCGGATCCCCATGCCACAATGGCCAATCATCGCCCGAGTCCCACGGCCAGAACTGCGCACTGCCTCTAGCTATGACTGATTCTCTAAGAGGTGAAGACCGTCAACAAGCATCAATGCTCCCTGGTTCCTATTGTGCTGTACCTCGATCTATATAAGTTACTCCCTCAAATGCATACCAACTCATCACCTCTCTCCAATCCAAGTCCTGACTCAATCCCATGCTGATCCTGCTCTCCTGAAATCGGGATGGAGTGTTGAAGAAACGACGACCTGTGCCCCCTGCTAGCTGGAATCTGTAACATCTGCTATGTCTAAGGGCCCCTGCTCCGCTATGCTCCCTACGAAGAATACCATACCATCAAGAGGGTAGCAACTCATGATCTCCCGCCAGTCCATCCTGGAAGATGAATACGATGTAGCAACAACTGCATATGGAACACGCCTGGAGTGTTGCCGCCAGCCCGTAATCAACTCCCACTGCTCTGCCCTGTCTGCCAATGAAAGCTGCCTGTAGAAGGAAGCCCCTCTTTCTATAATGGGCCAAAGTGGGCAAGATATGCTGCAAGCCCCATCGATGTACTCCTGGAGAGTGCTACTCACCGAAAACACTGCAGCTCTGCTGACTGCGTGTACATCTATCTGCGCCTCATCCCTGTGTCAACCCACAGATGGATGCTCCACCATATCCAACAACTCCTCCCACTCCTGATCAGGAATGTCATGTTGCCGTTGTCTACTGGCCCCCTGCAGAACAATCCCATAAACCTCCAACACCTCCAGAGGATAGGGATCTGTAACTGCTGTTACCGTACTCGATGTTAGTGCGTCTGACTGCTCCACCTTAATGGCTGACCCCAATGTTAGCCGCATATCCCTCATCGGCTCAATGTGGGTGCCCATCTGGCTCTCCCCCAAAGGAATATCATGCCTGATGTGAATAGTGTCCTCCTCTGCCGACTTAGGCTCCATCACGTGCTGCTCTCGCTGAATCGTCACAAGTGACTCTTCACCCAGAGTATGTCCCGCAGAGTCTCGTGACTGCTCACCCTGCACACTGGAACACAGCTCCGGTCTACTGTCATCATCTCTGCATGACTGCTCTCGCTCCCCAGAAGCGTCCTCAACTGATCCTATGGACTCATCTGAAGAAGAGTCCTCACTCTGGCATACAGAAGGAATGCCCTCCTGTCCTACCTCCGCCAAATCATCTACATCTCTCAAACATGAGTGATTAAGCCCCCAAGGGACTTTGCAACCACTGTAATATCCCCAAATGGGATATTTCACTGAATTTGCCTAAATTTACGTATATCTCAAAATATTCCATAAATTCAACATTTATTTAACAGAAGATTGCCATGTAAAATTAAACACATAAAACACTGCAATCCAATACCACATAGAACAGGAAGAATCTCAGCTTTATTATAAATAACAAAAGGGGTTTACATATAGATCTGACCCAGAAAGAGCCGAGATAGGAAACTGGCCACCAAGATGAGCTGCTGCACTGCGCTGGCCTCCAAAACTGACTGCTGCACTCTCCCTCTGGCAACAGCTACCACTGAACCCACTGACGCACCTGTTGAAGATCTGAATGATCCTCACTCCAATATCCCTGAAGCTCTACGAAACTCCTGAGTGAAGTCTCCTCAAAGAGAGTTGGGTTTTCGTCCAACACTCATAATCCTCCTCATAACATCATCATTATATGGGGCTATAGGTGCGGTCAATTTCATGTTGTTACTGAGGCAAGCTACAACTGGAAGTGTGACCCCTTCACAAGGTTCCTCCAAGAATTTGGGCTGTATAAAAGCAAGCATAGCAGGCTTTAGAGCCCAAATCAGTTTCTTCCCTTCTGCTTGGTCTATTGTAGACATGAGTTCATTAAACTCTTTTAGTTTGGACAAAACTCTCCATGACATCTTCATGTGTTTTAGATCTGTCCCAAGTGCAGAAATTTTGTGACCAAACTCCAATGTCCCCTGCAAATCTTTTGGCTGTCCTTTTTGAAGGATGGCAGAAATCTCTTTTGAAAAGGGTCTGCTATTTGGTTTTGTTTTTTGGTCATCTGATGCATGGAGGTTCAAGGAACCGACTTCTATTTTCATTTTCATCAATCTATTTAGGAATCCCTCCATGGTTCAACCAATGGAATAATCACTGTTTTTCTGAGTTTTTATAGTGATGTAGATGATTGTGCATAATTTTGCTTCAAGAATAGGTCATATAATATTACTAAAACTTTGACTACTCAGGAAACTATCGGTATCACTTGTTTTGTTGTTGCATTGAGTTTCAGTCTCAGAATAAGTGGGTACATGGTTTGTTGTAGGTGCATTCTTTAAAACCCAACTTCCATCTAGTTCGTGAAATGAGGCACAAACATAATCTGACATTTAAAAAAAATACAAAGCAGTAGTGGAACCTGGAACTTTTGAGCAAGTTGAATTGTCTTTAGTTGCCCAGCAGTCTCTGCGTTAACCCATGTCACAACTTCCATAATTTACCTGTTTGTGCCAGTGGTCATATTGATTTTCCCGCAGCTCAGAAGGTGTATGTTGGAGATTGTTCATGCGCACAACAACGGTAACTTTTGTCCTTGTTTGATCCAACTAGGCAAATCCTGCAACTTAGCTTCAACCTGGATCATCCACAACTATTCAGCACCAAACATTTGAGAATTTGCTCCAGCGTTAAATGGGTTTGACTGGTGATACGGTCTCTGACTTCAAAGAAATTTTACCAAACCTGAATATGCCCTGAACAATTTCTCAATTGACAGTCTCGTCCTTTGCCAAGCAGATACAGCTTCCTGTAAAAACAAAAGAAATATTTTGATAATGCTTTCGGCTTGTTGTTCGGGTTCAAAGCGCAACTTGTTACAAATCCACGGTCATTTATTTAGTTTGTGGCACCCCTTTTTTCCTTCGATCTGCGTCAGCAATTGATCACTTGCTCTCTGATGCACTCTGCTTCAATTAGTGTTTGGCCCTTGCACATTTGGCTCAATAAAATTCACCACCCTGCCTACTTAAAACAATATGCTGGGTCCCTTGAAAAATAATTCGAACCCCAGGTAGCAGGGACACAAATGGTAATTGGCCTTTAAATTTAAGATTTTGCTTCTTCTTCCTCTACATGAATGAAGACGGGAATCTCCACGTAGCTAATCGATTAGCTACAGGCCCGAGACCACTATCAATCCTTCACCACTGAGAACAATTGCAGCTTCAACACGGCTTTAGAAGTGTCTTACAATCTTAGTTTCCAGGATAACATCCTTGTTGCAATACGTATGCCCAATATGAGCAACGCACCAGAAATTTGATGGATCAATCAACAATATGATTCGATACTGAGGAATATGGCCCTATGGCCCTCCACTGCCTATCGTCTCTCAATACGTCAAGTGATGCTCCATAACTCCTTTAATAATTATTCGGCTCTTCTGTTGTGGCTCAAACAATACTTCCCCAAGCTTGCTATCGGCCCAGACAAATTCTGGCAATGTGATTGACCCAATTCAACGATCCTCAGTGAATGAGCAATAGCTCGGGTTGGATGGCAACTACTGGATTTTCTTGTGGCCTCTTCAACCGATGCTTAGTGCCACTATTCGCTGTAGACGACACCGGATAATTTACACCAAATAATGTGCTTCGCTAACTAGAATTTGCGCCCTTCCAAAAAAATTAAAGCGAGCCCTTTTGATTTTATAAATTCGACTTTGGGCCAAAACAATATAATTTCCAAACTGCAACTTCGGCCCTTCCAACATAAAAATAATAAGCCACGGCCCACCATAAGAATTCGGCCAATTTGTAGCACAACTATTAAGTAGCAGATAAATTGAGAAGGAATTTTGTAATGAGATTTTGCAGAATGACCAAGACAAATTTCTCCCAAAATAGAAGAATTTGGGCATTTCGTGAAATTACTGCAATTGATCCTGAAACCCTCGAACCATCATAGCTGCACGAAAGACTGAAAACCCCGAAGTCTGAGCCAAGACCAAGGCTCTGATACCACTGTAATATCCCAAATAGGATATTTTAGCTAAAAATGCAGAAATAGACTTGAGCAGCAAAATAAATGGAAATAAACACACAGCCACCAATATAACACAATGGATGCTGATAAAATCACAGCGCCATTTTATTAATCTATGGTAGAAAGTACATCAACATAAAGGAACAGCGGAACCTGAGCTTTCCAAGCAAGCGAAGCAAAACCCAGAAAGATCTCTGGCCCAACTGATGAATGACTCTGGCAATGATGTAGATAGCTCGGCAAGAAGACTGCTGCAAATCGGCTACGGCAAAACTGTCACTGAACCCACTGAAGCACAAGTTGAAGATCCGGATGATCCTCACACCAATCCCTGAAGCTCTGCGAAACTTCTGAATGAAGTCTCCTCAAGAGAGTTGGGTTTTCGTCCAACACTCACAAATCACCCGAGGGTTTCCGTCCTGGGGCTACGGCTGAAGTAGAGAACCACGGTCTCACACCTCTCATACAATAAAATAACATGATCCCAAAGATATCTCCCAATGGCCTCCTCCCTTTCTTTTATAGATCTCTTAGAGCCTTCTAGAGCATTATTTTATTATTATTTTATTCATGGAGCACTTTTCCCTTTTATTAAAATATTCCTTTTTAATGCAGAAAAGGGTAAATCGGCTACCACGCCTCCTTCGGTCACTGGAATCCGTGTCTAACTGTCCCACCATGTAGGTATCCACGTCCCAGTTCCAATGAGCTATTACACTAAGGTGTTCCATCATGTATTCCTCCCGGAATGCCACCTTGAGTGTAATCAACTGAGTTAAGCCCAGAAATAACCCAAATTTCCGAAAGTTATCGAAATGCACCGGAACGAAAGCCAAACTGCTCGAATTATGGAATATATCAAGCGAATGCCTCCGAAAACCATGAAAACTCCTCAAAACTCCTCCAAAGAGCTCCTGAGCCCACTGGTAGCGCTAATCTGTAGATGTTATCTGTCCGCTCCTAACTCTGGAAGTCCAACCTGACCCTGTAGTAGGTGACACCAAAAAAGGGAATATCACAATTTCACAATGGACGGGCAGGCGACAGTTCAAAGTTGACAGACGAAAACAGTTCACAGTTCACATGAAACAATAATTCAAACTTCAAAGTTCACAGGCAACAACAGTTCACAGTTCATAGGAAGTAGCATTTCAAACTTCAAAGTTCACGGGCAGCGGCAGTTCACACTTCACGGGCAGCAGTTCACTATTCACCGACCGCCGACAATTCACTGTGTAACTGTTAGAGTGGGCGGCATATGTAGTAATTGTTGGAGCCTGGAGCGACCATATACTACGCCCACGATATGCCAAAGTATGAAGAAGGCGAACGATCGGGCGATGTTTATTCCACACTGCAGCTTCGTCAGGCATTGGTAGGTTACTAAACTCTATTGCCCATCATTTAAAAGTTAAAACTGCCTTAAGCATTGGTTCGGTCTTTCATGTTTTGGACAATGTCAATTTTGTAATGAGCCCCTTCGTTACAAAATTTGAAGCACAGTCAACTCTAATTTCACTGAAAAAATCATTAAGCCTTCATATCTCCACCTCAAATCAATCATCCGAATTTGCTTCCACAGTGAGATTAGTTTTCGAATGAATCATAGGTGATCCATGCTTGTCTTGGTTACAAATACAAACTTTTCTCTTGATTATAGACTGTATTTTCGTAGTAGAAGAAATGGTCATGTAGAAGAAATTTTAAAAGTTCAAAATTCAAACATATATATTATATGGTAATTTTAATTTTAATTTTTTGTTGTCTTTTGTTGTTTTACAGGAACCAAATTAAACAGAAGGAAGACTCCAAAACATAAACCACAATTTAAACACACGTCCAAAACAACAACAATGTCGAGGGAGAAGGACTTTGCTTGGGCTTATTGTGACAAGATTCCCGGAGACCCTAGGCTCCTTTGTAAATTTTGTGAATCAAAATGTAGTGGAGGTATTTATAGATTCAAGTACCACCTTGCACAAATACCCAGCCATGATATAGGTCTCTGCGACAAGGTTGACGACAATGTCAAACACCAAGCAACCTTGGCCCTTGATATGTTGAGTCAACATAATGCGAAGAAAGAAAATAAAAATAAAGATACAGGAACTCTTGGAGTTGATGAATTTTATTCCAATAACCCCTTGTCAACTCCCTCTGCTAAATCCTCAATGCCATTCCCAAGTTTCCCATACATGCCTCCAAGTCCAGGTCAAACTCAAGGCCAAATGAATACTCCCGCATTCAACACTGGAGGTGGAAACATAAACACCTTTTTTGCTCCCCGCACAAAACCTGGTTCCCAACCTACCTTGGATGCCACTGGTTGGAAAAATAATATCCATAGTCAGGCAAGGAAGGCCATTGCTAACTTTTGGTACTAGTCTGACATACCTTTCTATTGTGCCAGAAGCCCTTATTGACAAGATTTGATTGATGCAGTTGTTGTTGCAGGTCCAGGGTTCAAAGACCCTTCATCAGAGAGCCTTAGGAAAGATTTGTTGTTAGAGAGTGTTGAAGATGTCATGCTTGTGCTATCTGAGTTTGGTTCATCATGGGTAGAAACAAGGTGCACCAACATGAGTGATGGTTGGATAGATCAAAGGAATAGAACTTTAATTTTTCCTTGTATCTTGTCCAGTAGGCACAATGTTTCTCAAATCAGTGGATGCATCAGACAAGGTTAAGACTGCCCAACTTATTTGTGAAATGATGGAGGAATTCGTTTAAGAAGTGGGAGAAGAACGTGTTGTACAAATTGTCACCGATAATTCAACTAATTATATGGCTGCTGGTATACTTTTTGAGATTAGGCACCCCACTATTTTTTGGACCTCTTGTGTTGCCCATTGCATAGATTTAATGCTTGAGGACATTGGTAAGCTTGATTGGATACATGAGGTTGTGGAGAAGGCAAAATTCATAACCAAATACCTATATAACCACACTATTTTCCTAAATACCATGAGAAAATACACTGAAGGTAAGGAAATTGTTCGACCTGCAGTGACTAGATTTGCAACAAATTTCATATCTTTGCAATCTGTGGTTGAGCAAAAGATAAATCTGAAGAGGATGTTCTTGGGACCTGAGTGGATGGCATGTACACATTCCAAGGCCCTTGAAGGCATTGAAATTGTTGCACTTGTGTTTAATGATGGTTTCTGGAAAGATTCTGAAGAGATTATTATTGTGACGGAGTCCCTTGTTAGGGTACTCAGGTACTTCAACTCTTTTAACTTCTTTCATTTTAAAATTTTCATTTCAAGCTTCTTTTTATTTTCAATGTTTTATATTTCTTTAAATTTGAAAGCTTGCACTTTCAGGATGGTTGATGGTGACAAACCTGCTATGGGTTACATTTATGAGGCAATGGATCTCGCAAAGGAGGCCATGAAAAAAAGATATGGGGATGAGGAGGCAAAGTATGTGCCTCTTTGGGACATTATTGATGCACGTTGGGATAGGCAGTTGCATTCCCCCTTACATGTGGCTGGGTACTTCTTAAACCCACAATATTTTTATGACGAGCAAATTTAATGAGGATGAGGAGGTTGAGAGAGGACTTATGACATGCATTGAAAGGTGCTTCCCTGATCTAGAATTTCAAAGTCGTGTCTTTGTCCAGCTATAGGATTATAGGGCGCTAGCTAAATTATTTTCCTATACCAGTGCCATAAGAGAAAGGTCTAAGATGTTGCCAGGTACTCTTTGAGGCTTGAAGGCTTCATCAATTCATTAAATTTGTTTAAACTTTATTTTGTATGTTAAATATTTTATTAAATTTTGCTGTATTTTTAAGTTTTTACTATTTAGTACTTCTACTCACGAACCCTTGCCACTTGCTAGGTCTTTGGTGGCAAAATGTTGGTAGTGATACCCCAGATATGAAGGGATTCACCATTTGACTCTTAAACCAAGCATGCAGTGCTTCAGGTTGTGAGCGCAACTGGAGCATGTTTGAGAAAATACATTCTAAGAAGCGCAATTGATTGACACAAAAGCGCTTAAATGACCTTGTATTTTTCCATTACAATCTACGACTTCGCAACAAGAAAATACTAGGTGAGAGCCTGAATTTGAAGTTTTCATAATCTGATTTGCACTTTAAAGTTTAAAGTTTAAACTTTAAAGTTCAAACTTCTATTTACATTTCAATGTCTCATGATATTGACAGGCTTGGATCATTCGCCAATCGACCTTGATGAGATAGATCTGCAAACTACAAATACATTAGATTGGGTCCAATTAGAGGAGCCTCCTCTTTTACTCTGTTGGATCTCACACTGGCCAACTACCCCATAGCAGTACACCCCCATTTTTTCAAATGGGATTCGTCATGTTCGACGTGGTTGCACCATTCAGATTCCATCATCCAGATTTCATCGACAATTGACATTGTTATAAATGATGTAAACCCATTCTGCATTGTTATAATGTAAATGATCTAAGTAAGACCGTCAGTGTATGTAACAACCTAGGTAAGCCTAGTATGTTGTTGATGACTTCCATTCTAGGAGGTTTTTTGTCTCACTGATTCACGAAAGTGATCGGCAGAGTTTTTCCCTCCAGCCTCACCCCAAAGCTAGGGTGGATTTTATCATCAGCATGCTAAGTGAGTCCTAGTGTTTTTATCGAGTCCTTGTAAAAGTAGTTTGAACTACTTGGTCTACTAGATCATATGTTGAGTCGCAGAACTGGGTATTTATTTGAGGGTCTATACGAACGGGTGTTCCCCCTTTATGTATGTAAATGTATTATCTCATGTAAAAGAGGGTTGGAAAAAATAATTATAATCCCCTCTTGGTCAATTAATTAAATTTTCTGGTCAATTAATTAATAAAATCCTGAACCAGAAATTTAATTAATTTAGGGTCCTAAATTAGGATTAAATCTTTAAAGGCAAAATTTGTTGGTCCTTGGAAAATGATTTTGACAACCCCAGGCCAAGGAAATATTGAGAATTTTAAGAAATATTGGACCCTTGGGCCCTGGTGGTTAAGTCAAGGTCAAAATTTTGGGGTAATTAACTTAAAAATAATATTTTTAAGTTAATTAAAATTGAATTAAATGATAAATTCGTTTTTTCCCCAAAATTTTAATTTCAACGCTCCGGATTAAAAGATAATTAAATCTTTTGGACGGTTGAGATTATTTTGACAAGGATCATCCAAACTAGCCATTAGAGATCTTGTCCTATAAATTTAGAGGTCTTTGTCAGTATTGAATCATCCGATCTCAGGATCGTGCACTTGCTCTTAGAAGCTCTTGTAAACTTTTTTGAGGAATAAAGCTAAAGACTTTGGGGTTACAAATCTGGATGTTCCTTCTCAGATCTATGTGGTGAATTCTCTCTAAACTCTGCTACTTGGTTTTTTGCATTTTATGGTTGATGGCCTTCATGGATTAATCTGCATATAGGTATCTTATGCAGTTTTCTGGGTTTATAAAATAACATTCTGATTTTTCTAAGGGTCTCATGTTGTTTTCTTAAATCTCTATCAGTCTAAAGTTCAGATCTAAGTGTGCAGGGAAATTTTTTTTTTAAGATTGGGCGTCTGGGGAAGTCTTTGGTTGGACCAGCCGACTCTCAATAAGCATAAATCTGATAAGCTCTTTATTTGTTAAATTCTGGGTCTATCTTACGATATTTGTGATTTTGCAGGGTTTCTAAGGCTTGTGCCTCTCACTTAAATTTTAAACTTCTGAAAATTGTGCTAAACAGATTTAAATCTGACCTTGAGGGTTTTAAACTTGTAAACTAGCTTGTATATTTGTAAATTTTTCAAGATTGTTAGGGTTTAATCATTAAAATTGGCGTGTGTGTCTTCAGATCTGGCTGTCTTTGCAGGTTACAGGTTCAAAATCGAATTTTTTTATAGATTTAAGGCAGATCTAGCCTCCAAAAGCCAGATCTTGCCTCAAGTCTCCACTGTGAACGAATTTGGGTGTTATTGTTTCAAAGAATTTTGAAGATCTGGGCTTAAAAGGAGAAATTTTAATTCAACTGGCGGAATTTGTATGTACTGGGTTTATCAAGATTCTTTTGCCTTTGCAAAATCACTGTCAAACTGTCCCTTCCCATCCGATCTGCAAATCTTTCCCATTGAATCCCTCACAACCGATTTCTTTCTCCTAGCCGTCCAAGCTGCCTTCACACGTTTAACCTACCCTCTGCATTTGATGACTATCATCAATTTGCACTTAACGATTTTCTGTTGATCTTCACGCCATCTGAGCTTCCCCTTCTGCCCTCCGATTTCCTTAAACACTTCTGCATACGCCTTTCGCCCTCAGCATATCTCCATTTCTGTCGAACTCAGCCCTTTGAGCCCTAGAAACCTTCACAAATCGAGCCCTTACATCTCTGCCCGCGTCAGATCTTCACAGCGTCAAACCATCAAGCCGCTGTCGAGCCTTTCTCCTATCTGCTCATCAAACTCACGTCCATCCTGCAATTGCAAGCGCTGCCATAACAAACGAACGCATCTGTTTCGCCGTCGAGCTCCCTCGTGCTCCAGCCGATCGGTCTGCAAGCATTTTAAACAAGCGACAAACTCAAACCAAAAGGAAAACGCACGTATAAAAATTTTAAAAAAAACCTTTGCGATTTGTTCCATACGATTTCATTTTGTTAAATTGTATATAGTTAGATTTATAAGTTAGGTTTCGATTTTTTTTTAATTTTTTTTTACGTATAGTTCAATTTTCGTTGGTTTCAATAGATTTCGGTTTTGTTCTATTTAGCTTTAGTTTTGTATTAGATTGTTAGCCGTAGAGTTTAGTTGTAGTTTTAGAGTTTAGTTTTAGTTTTAAATTGATTTAGTTTAATTTTAGATTTACTCTAGTTTTAGCATAGATTTAAAGTTAGGATTTAAATTTACATTTTTTAGTTTAAGTTTTAATTTAGTTTTACTTAATTTTAATTTTAATTTTAATTTTAGTTTAGTTTAGATTAGAATTTTTGTTTAGACTCTAATTTTTGTACTTAGTTTTAACTTAGATTTAGAATTTTTGTTTTAGAATAAAAAATATATAAAAAAATAAATAATATAAAAATATAAAAAAAAAAAATTCAAAATTTTCTATAGTCAAATGTGCATTTGAAATTTTTATCTAAAGATTTGACTATAGAAACATTTTCTGGATCGAATTTAAGTGAAGCATCATAAATCTGGAAATCTCGGGCATTTTCATCTTATGATAATATTGCTGTGGGGCTAAGATATTTTAATGCATGATTGTGGTGTCTTTCATTAAATATCATCGTAATCAATCATTTTTTAATAAGCAGCAGTTAGTCATCAATCACTGATTTATAATTGCATAACGGGATTCTGTTTGACTCCATAAGGCACTGGTCTTAAAAGTAAAATCTAATCTGTGGAATCTCGTTTATTCTGTCAAATACTTGATGTTCTAGCTGTGTCTCCTAGATTTATCCTTCATTTCTAAAAGGGTCTACCTCCTTAACTTACAAGGAAACGATTTAAAAAAGAGAGATTGGGATAAGAGTAGCGACCCCGATCCCCGAGAGCCGTTGTCGCGGTGCCACAGATGTCTGTGCGACAACAAAGTCTACATGACTTGGAGAACTTACAGAGTCAAGCAAGCGAAGGAGTGGGAGGAATCGCTTCTAGTTCTCACTCTTAGAGTCTTAAACTCTCAGTTACTAATTTTGGCAGTATTTTCAATTTTGTAACCTTTAGAAGTAGATGCTTCTGGTTCTATGTAGTCACTAGTTAGGAGTCGGGACAGAGTACTTTGGATCATGTTTGGACTCATAACATATATGAGATACTTATTCATTCATGATATTTTGGACATCTATTGATATTATGCATTATTTGGACATGGCTCTATTGAATATAAATGAAAAAATGTTTTTTCTAATTCAATATATGTTTTTATCTTTATTTATTGAATTCACCGATTTTTTCCTGATTTTTTTCCGATCCGATTCAAACTCTTCACTCTATTGCCTCATCGATTGTTTGTCGATTCCAAGTCTAGTAACATTGGTTTAAGAGGAAGATCTCTAACTTAGAGTAGCCATTTAGCTTAAAATCATCTAAGATAATTGCATATAGCCTTAGTCAAGTGCATTTCATATTAACACACTTTACTTTTCAAGCTATTTTACTTGCAATTATTTATATACTTGTCATGATGCAAATGTTTTGAATTGATTATTTTGTAATATCTCATTTAAGTACCACATCTTTCATTTTGTAAGTTTTAGCTTATTTCATTTGGCAAGTTATCTTATATTGCTTCTTTACATGCTTAGAATCGTGAATGATTATACTTTGAAAGAATTTCTTTGAGAGAAATTTTAAGCCTTGCAAGTGATATCATCTTTTTCTAACATTCATTTGATTGACAAGGTTACTTGTGTTTCACTTTGAAACATTTCATTTCTACATCGAGTATTCTTCATTTTGAAGCAATATTTTATTTGTGTTGATGGTTATTGAAGTATATTTCATTTCGTATTGCTCGTTATATTTGCTCATAATCTCAAATAATCCAAATTGACCTTAACATCTCTTAGAGACCTCACAACATTTCTAGCTTAGCTTTTCCTTTAGGGACCACCCCTCTTAGCTTACCTAGGAGAAAGCTTAAACAGAGAGAGTTGGGTATAGGTGACAACGCCATCTCTTGATTTAGCTAACTTACATGTGTGTGCAAGGTGGCAACAACGGGAGGAAAATCGTTTTTTATTAGAAAATGGTGGAAAATAGTATTTTATCAAAAAGGGCAGCAAAAAGTCACTTAGTGGGAAGTGGCCCCACCAATAAAATAATATTAAAAGGAGTCTAGAAGAATGGGGAGAAATTATAAAAGGAAGGTGGACCCATTTGTTGATCATTCTACTGTATCTGATCATTTCTCATTGTTATTGAAGAGAAACTCAAGCGAGTTCCAGATCGAGGGTTTCAAGCGACATTCCTCACCCTAGTTTCAGTGGACCTCATTGCCACCTTAGCTAGTCTCTCCAATTTCAGTGGACACTGTTGCCACCCTAGTTGCACTATTTCCAGAGGTCTTATTGAAGATCTAACTGAGTTTATTTGCAGGTAAACCTCAGTATAATTGTGATTTGAAGGCAATCTTCAAAACATTGGGTAATTGCAAGGGTATTACTATTGAAGTGTCTGGGTTTATCTCTACCACAAGGCCGAGTTTCTTACTGGAGAAGGACCTGAATCTGCCATCAAAAAGAAAGGGGGCGAGTTTTGCAAACACCCTAGCTGAGTTACACTGTGAAGGAAGTCAAATCCCAACAAAGAGGTCGAGCTACCTGGGTTTTATCTAAAGACGAAATTAGATTCATTTTTCAGTGGAGTTTGTTGACCCACGAATTGGGTATTTTCTGGGTGCGTAGCATATGCTAAAGAGGGCTGAGTTTTGGTACAAGTAAGCTCAAATACATTTGATACCAAGTGCTGAGCGTGATTCTTTTCTAGAGTAGGTCGATTTCAATTAGCAGGAACAGAATAAATCTCATTGCTGGCCGTGGCAACTGTAGGGAGAAAATATTAGTCTTTCTGTGAGCTGAGTTACCCCAAGAGACACGTCAAAGGGGTCCTTGAACATCAGTATGAAATCTATACAAATTTCTGGTCTGTTGGATGTGTTCTAGAGCTTGTTGTGTGGTTGTAGCATAATTCTGAAGTGGCTGAAAGGAACTGTAGTAGAGTTCTGTGGAGCCTGCTGTGTTTGTTCTTCAAGGTTGGCTGCATTCCTCTTGGCTAGTGTGAACTGGTCAGGGGTTTAAATACTATCATTGCTGGTCATATCATATTTTTGGGCACAATACCCATGTAAATCTGAAGAATACAAGTGGTCATACCTTACATTTGCTCATGGGTCTGATATTTGTGGAGCTGACGGCGTTTTATCTATCCCAAAAGCATATTCCTGTAATATACATATAGCTGTAGCAGAGGCACCTTGTTGGAGCAGCCAAACAGAGCATCTTATCTTGAAGTTCTTTGCAGAAATACATATATACGAGGTTCCATCGCTCCATTGCTCATTGTACTCTTTCTCTACATTGGTGAAATTACTATGGCTTCCATTGTATGGTTCATATAAACCTTTAATCAGTTACTTATTGTATTTCTGGGTGTTGAAAGAATGTCATCTCGCTGATTTATAGCACCTTATCAGTCCTTGAATGACTGTGTAATGCTTACATTAATTGCTGATATACATATTTCTGGGCTACTTATGTTGGAGACATAGTGGTTTAATGGCTGTAGCATTCATATTTCAGTGAGAAATATTATGTTGGGTTACATGTGACTATCATTTTTTGAACTGGGATAAATACATGAGCATTTACTTGGTTTTGTGCATTTGTTTTTGCTTAACAAAATAAAGAAGTACACCTACAGCAGTTTGTAAACAAACCTTTTGACAAATTATCATAATGACCAAGACCACATAAACTCAGAGATTCAAAGCAGAATCCTAAGATATTTTGGGTGGGAATATTACATCTTCAACGCAGCTTTGTAATATTCCAAATTAGCAGTGAGCTAATTGGAATATTAATTTGGATTAATTTTGTCTTTTTCTAATGTTTAGCAGAAATAAAGTGGGTAAGGGGACCCACAAACAAACTATGCCGTTAATTTGCTGCCCTAAAGTCACTAGAGGCAAATATTGAGGCTGAAGTGGAGTCTATGTGGCCACCCACTCGAATGAGGCAGCGTCCCAGTGGCAGCGTGGGAGAGGCAGTGCAGTGGGCAGTGCAGTGAGGAGCGCAGAGGTAGGTCGAAGGAGGGGCAGCGCAGTCCATGTGGGCCCAGGGGAACATTAGGGGCTCAACTTGGACAAAAGAGGGTGAGAGAAACTCATTCCTCATTCATTCATCACCTATTTTCTGTTAGATTGATTGTGGCACGCTTGAGCTGTTTAGCCGAGTCTGCAAGTGTTGTTTAGCACAGAGATTTCCGAGCGGAGATCTCAACCTCTACCTCGAGGGACTTCGAGTGCCCGCTCAGAAGAGGAGTTCCATCTGATTTTGGGGAGAGCTTGCAGTGAGACATTCCAAGCATACGCAGTCCCTTCAGGACAGCGTAGAGGCCATCTTGACTGTGCAGTGATTGCGCAGTCCAGTTGAGAAGTGTTGGAAAGTAGGGAGGAAGATCGGATTTCAGTTGGAGTTTCGGAGTGGAGGCTAGCCACCTCCTACCAGGGATTTGGGGCAGAATTTCAGAGGCACTTTCCAACATTTCAGCCAGAGAACCGATTCACCTAGCAGGGCAGCATGCCAAGCTCAAGGGGGCTATTTTCCGGGGTCAGGATTTCTGGAAACCCTTCGCTGGTTTTTGTGGGTCATGTGAGTAGAGCCCAAGGTTTTAATCCTGGAATTTTCTGAGAATAGGAGCGGGCCCAACTCATAGTTCATTTCCAGCCAGCAGCAACAATTCCCGTTTTGGCAGCTCATAGGTGGAGCTACACAGAGCAGCAAATTCGTGGTGTTTCTATTCGAGTTTGAGCAGTATCTCATCTTGTGTTGTGCAAACCTAGGTGCCATCTTTCCAAGCACCTTATTGTACTCTTTCCCATAGAAAAATTAATAAAATGGCTCCGATGTTTTTGGCTCTATTCATGGTGTTTTAATAGCATTTCCTGTTTTGCTATAGCTTTTAGTCTTGTGTGCTTTGATTGTTGTTTGTTCCCAATTTGGGATATTATAGTGGTATCAGAGCTCATAGACTTGGCTCAGCCTGTGGAGCACACGGTCTATGACACTGGAGTGTAATATTCCCAATTAGCTTTGCTAATTGGAATATTTCAATTTTGTTTAATTTTGCCGCTTTAGCTAGAAATAAAAAATAAAGTGAGAAATAAGAGGGGTTACCTCACTTTAGTCACCTTACTTTATAAATAAAGTGTTTTTCCTAGTTGATTGACGTTATAACTTAGAGAGGGGGCCTTGGGGGTCCACATGAGTATGATGGGGAGGCATCAGGCTGACCCAAGGTTAACTGCGCAGGCCAAGGAGAGTGAGGATGCAGTTAAAGTTTTGGAGGGAGTTTAGCATTATAAAAGGTGGGGTTCTCACCTCATTTGGGCATGCATGATTTGATATTGATATTGAGAGCTAGACTTCTGTCTACTTCAGCACGTCGGTTGTTTAGTCGGTCTGCAGCACTGTTTAGTGCAACCGAGTGTCTCCGTTCGGAGATCTCACGCTTAGCCTCGGGGGACTTCGAGTGCCTGCCCTGGTAAGGTTATTTTAAAGCATGCCATAACTCAGGGGGGACTTCGAATTTTTGCCTTAGTATGAGTAATTTTACGAGCATCATCCTTCGGTTTTTGGTGGTAATTCGCGGCGGTTTTTCGGTGGAGATTTGAAGGCACAACCCCTTCTTGAGGTGCATTAGATCCGGGAGATGGGCCCGATCCCGAGAGGAAGGACGGGATCGAGCGGAGGATTCGGGATCCCCGCGAAGAGTGAGGAATGACGATCCGGTGACAAGGCGAGGAAGGGCAACGGGATACGGGAGATGGCGGCAGATCTAGCCTTGGAGGGTGCAGATCTGGAGAGATAGCATCAGATCCAGCCTTGGAGGATGCAGATCTGAGGAGATATTGGCAGATCCAGCCTAGATCTGAAGAGATAGCAGCAGATCTAGCCTTGGAGGACGCAGATCTGGAGTGATAGGACGCAGATCTGGATAGGGAGGCTCCAGATCCAGCAGATCTGAGCATAGAGGACGCAGATCCAGTCAGGGAGGACGCTGATCTGATGAGCAGGGTCTTGTGTGTGGGGGTTGACAGCGTTTTTCAGTGCTTCCAGCCTTGAGGAGCTGATCATCTCATCTGGAGGATTTGTGGCCAGCGTTTCCTGCAAATACTGTATTTGTCACTAACGGTGGCGTTTTCAACACGGCTCTTCTGTGATTCTTCGACCAATGAGGTGTTGTCCTTATTTGCGGCCATTATTTGTTCTGAGAGGGTCTCCACTTGCCTAGGGCAAGGATAGGTGCACTCATTCTGATTATCTTGTACTCCTATCTATGTGTTCTGAGATTAATAAAATGGCTTAGTGTTCTGGCATTCTATGTGTACTTGTTCCATTATCTGGTTCCAGCATTTTGTTATATAAATCTATCTGGCATATTTCTGTGTATTACTGGTTATTTCCCTTTGGGGATATTACAGTGGTATCGGAGCATAGATCTGGCTCAGCCTGTGGTGCTAGCAGTCTATGACGCCCGGGGATAACCCCTACATCTATCGGAAGGAACGCAGAGAAGCTGAGGATAGGTGGAAGTTTCCCTTCGGGGGAAGTGACTCTGATCAGGAGCCACCTGAGACAGATTCTGAGGCAGAGCAGCCTGAGAAGGGCCCAGAACAGCGTAACCCAATGGCAGATGATGATGTGAGGTTTAAAGAGGCGGTCCTCCGTCACATACAGGAGACGTCACAGAAGATGCAGGAGACGTCACAGAGGCTCTTGGCCATGGAGATCAGTCAGAGAGAACTCCCTAGAGTTCTCCAAGTCGGTGAAGGATCGGGTATGTCTCGCCACGTACCAGTGCACGATGCTATTCCCATTGTGACGACTCAGGTACCCGCGCGATCCACTATGCCCACATTCTTGCCAGAAGACACAGGGACAGGAGTGCGGGGAGGTGCGCAGAGGGACAATCCAGCACCCACGCGACCCACCATGCCTACCTTCCTGGTAGAGGACGAGGGGTCGACAGCACCGAGAGATGTGAGTCCAGCTCAATGGGCAGCCGTTTTTGCAGAGTGGCAGGGCTTAGGACAGGCATTCATGGATACTCTCCCTTTTGAGCGCTATCTCCAGTATCGATGCGGCATCAAACCCCCTGAGCATGAGCAGCACCAGCACAAGGGGCGCGGATACCACCGTGATGACCACCGTGCGGCTAGTAGATTCCATTTGCCTATGTTTGATGGTTCATCAAAGACTACGGCAAAGTCTTGGGTGGAGAAGCTGGACATCTATTTCCAGCTTAACCAGATGTCGGAGACGGAGGCCATTAAGATGGCTACATTGCATTTAGAGGGTGAGGCTCAGGATTGGTGGTTTCATGGGATGGCGACACTCGGGCATTCCACAGTGACGACATATGCCGAGTTTACCAGGAGGGTGGTAGAGCGTTTTGACAGAAGGGATTCGGAGCAGCATTTTGTTGAGCTGACCAAGCTCAAACAGACTGGGAGTGCAGAAGCATACATCTCGGATTTCTTGAGGGTTTCAGTGATGGTACCTGACTTATCGACAGCTCGGATGGTCTATATGTTTGTGGAGGGGCTGTCAGAGCCACTTCGTGGCCTAGTCCGGTCAAACAAACCGGCTACACTGCAGGATGCTATCAGTAGGACTCGAGACTTACAAGATGTCTTGCCCAGGACTCGGCCACCTTATCCCCAGAGACAGGCTTTCCAGCCTAAGGGTAAGGACACGAGGGCTCCGCCTCCCAAGGCGAATCCGGGATGAGGGCAGATTGATGATGAGGCCAGGAGAGAGCTGAGGCGGAAGCGATTATGCTTCACTTGCCAGGAGCCGTGGGCACCGGGACACAAATGTGCGGCAGGGAAGGCACATTTCATAGAGGTCTTCTCCGAGAGAAGCGGAGAAGAGGATGAGGAGGATGATGAGGAGGCAGGAGGATGTTATGCAGCACAGAGCACCTTACCACCTCCACCACCCGCGACAGGTGGGGCATCATTCGCACCTACTGGGGGAGCTCTAGCAGCATTGCGAGGAGTCCCCAAGTATTTGACCTTGCGCGTACAGGGGACAGTGCGCGGACAGCGGGTTTCGGTCTTAGTCGATAGTGGGGCCACCCACAACTTCATTGATGCCCAGATGGTTGAGTGGAGAGGCATACCGACGGAGGGCTTTGATGGGTTTTCTGTTTTGGTACCAGGAGATCAGACCATGGCATGTGCTCGATATGTACCAGAATTATCAGTGACGATGGGCACCTATACATTGACCGATCACTTCTTTGTGGTGGACATCCTGGACACCAATGTGATATTGGGGGTTCAGTGGCTTATTACTCTGGGGAAGGTCACGACGGATTGGAAGGCCTTAGAGATGGAGTGGGATGATCCCAAGACGGGGAAGCATGAGAAGATACGAGGGCAGAACACATATCCACCCCAGACAGTATCGGCACACAGCATGGAGGCGACTTTCCGCAAAGGAGATATAGAGTGGGCAGTAGAGTTGCGGGCTTCAGAGGCAGTGGATACAGGGCGGACGGTGCACCCTGATCTACAGTCTATTCTCGATAGATATGCAGTAGTTTTTGGGGACATTCCGCCAGGACAGCCACCGGATCGGGGGTTTGAGCACACGATCGAGCTTGAGCAGGGGATACAGGCTGTGATTACCACACCGTATAGGCATCCCAAGGCCTATCGGGATGAGATAGAACGGGCCATTCAGGAGTTGTTGGCCCTTGGTCACATTCGACCCAGCACTAGTCCTTTTGCTTCTTCAGTAGTGCTGGTGAAGAAGAAGGACGACACATTACGCATGTGCATTGACTACAGGGCTCTGAACAAGAAGACCCTGAAGAACAGGTACCCCATTCCCAGGATCGACGAGCTAATGGATGAGTTGAGAGGAGCACGGTTCTTCTCAAAGATTGATTTGAGATCCGGGTACCATCAGATACGCGTGAGGGAACAGGACATTCCCAAGACCGCTTTCAGGTGTCATTATGGGCACTTTGAGTTTCTGGTCATGCCATTTGGGTTGACCAATGCACCTAGACCGCTTTCAGGTGTCATTATGGGCACTTTGAGTTTCTGGTCATGCCATTTGGGTTGACCAATGCACCTGCTACTTTCCAGTCTTGTATGAACCACATTTTCCGGGATCATCTGAGGAAGTTTGTGCTGGTTTTCTTTGATGATATCCTTATATACAGCAGGACTTGGGAGGAGCATCTCCAGCATATTGAGACGGTCTTGCACATTTTGGAGGAGCAGCAGTTCTATGCCAAGCTCTCCAAGTGTGAGTTTGGGTTGACGGAGATGCTGTATCTGGGACACATTATAGGAGTGGACGGGGTGAGAGTCCACGAGGAGAAAATCAGGGCTATCAGGGACTGGCCAGAGCCACGGAATGTGACGGAGCTTCAGGGGTTTATTGGTATCTGCACCTACTACAGGAAGTTCGTCAAGGGCTTCTCTCAGCTTGCTGCACCCCTCACGGATCTGACGAGGAAGGGGGCATTCAGTTGGTCAGACTCAGCACATCGAGCTTTTGACAAGCTCAAGGAGGTGATGAGCAGTTGTCCCGTATTAGCGTTGCCAGATTTTACGCAGCCCTTTGTCCTAGAGTGCGATGCATCAGGAGAGGGGATTGGTGCAGTTTTGATGCAGGACGGTCATCCGATTGCTTTCGAGAGCCGGAAGCTCCTTCCACACGAGAGGCTATATCCCATATACGACAAAGAGATGCTGGCCATCATGCATGCATTGGCCAAATTCCGGCAGTACCTGGTAGGTGGCAGATTCAGGGTGAGGACAGATCATAACAGCCTGAGGTACTTTCTGGAGCAGAAGCAGTTGCAGGAGAGGCAGCAGAAGTGGATCAGCAAGATCCAAGCTTACGACTTTGACATAGAGTATGTCAAGGGGAAGAATAACGTGGTAGCTGATGCCCTTTCCCGTAGACCGGCCACGTTATCACTCATGAGCCTGGACGCTGACTGGAAGGCTCGACCACTGGTTGAGTACTCCAAAGATAGATTTGCATGCGAGGTTCTAGATGGGCAGGTAGCGGATAGCAGATACAGGGTGGCCGATGAGGTCATCTATTACAGGGACAGGATCTTCTTGACTGAGGGATCTCAGCTCAAGGAGAAGATACTCCAGGCTTCACATGATTCACCATTGGCGGGCCATCAGGGGTTCACCAAGACATACAGGGCCATCCGGGAGAGATTTGCATGGAAGGGCCTCAAGGAGGATGTACTCCAGCATGTCAGGGAGTGCGAGGTTTGCCAGCGAAACAAAGGAGAGATGAGTCATCCTGCAGGGTTGTTGCAGCCTCTTTCCATTCCGGAGGGGAAGTGGGAGAGCATTTCGATGGACTTCATCACAGGGTTGCCCACAGTACAGGGCAAGGATTGCATCTTCGTGGTGGTTGACAGGCTGACGAAGTATGCTCACTTTTTCGCCATTTCAGCACATCACACAGCGGCACAGGTGGCAGAGTTGTTTTTCAGGGAGGTTTTCAGGTTGCATGGTCTACCCAAGACCATTGTCAGCGACAGGGACAGCCGTTTTATGGGTGGATTCTGGCAGGAGCTCTTTCGACTAGTGGGGACAGAATTGACACCGAGCACTAGTTATCATCCCCAGACAGACGGGCAGACGGAGATAGTTAACAAGTGGCTGGAGGGCTACTTGTGTAACTACGTCAGTGGGCAGCAGAGAGCATGGCTGAAATGGCTACATTTGGGCGAGTACTGCTACAACACAACCCACCATATGTCCATCGGTATGACACCTTTCTATGCTTTGTATGGATATCATTCCATATCTTTTGTGGACATGATGTTTGGTGTTAGCAGGGCTCCGCGAGCCAAGTTATGGATCCAAGAGAGCCAAGACATCCTCCGGGCTCTCAAGGACAACATAGCCACAACACAGAATCAGCAGAAGTTGTATGCTGATAAGGGTCGGGTGGAGAGACACTTTGAGGTAGGGGACCTGGTCTACCTACGGCTACAGCCATACCGACAGTCTTCGCTCAAACAGAAGGGGGCGGAGAAGCTAAAGCCTCGTTTTTATGGACCATACAGGGTGATACGCAGGATCGGGCAAGTTGCATATGAGTTGGAGCTGCCCCAAGGCAGCCGGATTCATAACATCTTTCATGTATCATGCCTGAAAAAGGCACTGGGCCAGCATGTGAGAGTCACCGAGGAGCTACCGCCTACAGATGATGAGGGGCATCTGGTGTTACATCCAGAGGCTATTATCGACACTAGGGAGAGGCAACTGCGGAGCAAGAAAATCAGAGAATTCTTGGTGAGATGGAAGAATTTGCCGGATGAGGATGCCACTTGGGAGGATGAGAGGATCTTACAACATCCATCACTTCAGTTGCTTGAGGACAAGCAACGTTTTGCCGGGGGAGACTGTAATATTCCCAATTAGCTTTGCTAATTGGAATATTTCAATTTTGTTTAATTTTGCCGCTTTAGCTAGAAATAATAAATAAAGTGAGAAATAAGAGGGGTCACCTCACTTTAGTCACCTCACTTTATAAATAAAGTGTTCTTTTCCTAGTTGATTGACGGTATAACTTAGAGAGGGGGCCTTGGGGGTCCACATGAGTATGATGGGGAGGCATCAGGCTGACCCAAGGTTAACTGCGCAGGCCAAGGAGAGTGAAGGACGCAATCAAGGTTTTGGAGGGAGTTTAGCACTATAAAAGGTGGGGTTCTCACCTCATTTGGACATGCATGATTTGATATTGATATTGAGAGCTAGACTTCTGTCTGCTTCAGCACGCCGGTTGTTTAGTCGGTCTGCAGCACTGTTTAGTGCAACCGAGTGTCTCCGGTCGGAGATCTCACCCTTAGCCTCGGGGGACTTCGAGTGCCGGCCCTGGTAAGGTTATTGCTGGTTTCACCCTTAGCTTCGGGGGACTTCGAGTGCCCGCCCTAGTAAGGTTATTTTCGAGCATCATCCTTCGCTCAAAGTGGGTAATTAGCAAAGGCTCGTGGAGATTTGGAGAGATCCCTTCTGAGGCCGCGCGCATCCGTAGATAGGACGCCTGACCCGTAGGGAAGGACGCAGATTCAGCTTCGGAGGATTCAGATTCGAAGAGTGAGGATCGCCGATCCAGCCTCGACTAAGGCAGAGGATGCAGACTGAGAGATAGCAAAGGAGCCTAGTTTTGAGGACGCAGATTCCGGGGAGAGATAGCGCCAGATCTAGCCTAAGAGCGAGCAGATTCGAGAGATATCGGTTGAGACAAATCTAGCCTTGGAGGACGCAGATTCGAGGAGATATTGGCGCATCCGGCCTTTGAGGACGTGAGATCTGAGAGTGATAGGACGCAGATCCGGGGCAGTGGAGGACTGGGGATTCAACAGATCCGGGGCAGTAGGGAGGACGTTGTGATCCAAATGTGGAGGACGCTGATCTGATGAGCAGGGTCTTGTGTGTGGGGTTTGGCAGCGTTTTTCAGTGTTACCAGCCTTGAGGAGTGATCATCTCATCTGGAGGATTTGTGGTGTAGCACGCTTGAGCTGTTTAGCCAAGTCTGCAAGTGTTGTTTTGCACAAAGATTTCTGAGCGGAGATCTCAACCTCTACCTTGGGGGACTTCGAGTGCCCGCTCAGGAGAGGAGTTCCATCTGATTTTGGGGAGAGCTTGCAGTGAGACATTCCAAGCATATGCAGTCCCTTCAGGACAGCGCAGAGGCCATCTTGACTGCGCAGTGATTGCGCAGTCCAGCGGAAAAGTGTTGGGAAGTAGGGAGGAAGATCAAATTTCAGCCGGAGTTTCGGAGGGGAGGCTAGCCACCTCCTACCAGGGATTTGGGGCAGAATTTCAGAGGCACTTTCCAGCATTTCAGCCAGAGAACCGATTCACCTAGCAGGGCAGCATGCCAAGCTCAAGGGGGCTATTTTCCGGGGTCAGGATTTCTGGAAACCCTTCGCGGGTTTTTGTGGGTTTTGTAGGCAAAGCCCGGGGTTTTAATCCTGGAATTTTCTAAGCATAGGAGCAGGGCCAACTCATAGTCCATTTCCAGCTAGTAGCAGTAGTTCCCGTTCTAGCAGCGCAGAGGTGGAGCCACACAGAGCAGCAGATCTGTGGTGTTTCTGTCCAGGTTTGAGCAGTATCTCATCTTGTCTTGTGCAGGCTTAGGTGCCATCTTTCCGAGCACCTTATTGTACTCTTTCCCACAGAAAAATTAATAAAATGGCTCCGATGTTTTTGGCTCCACTCATGGTGTTTTAATAGCATTTCTTGTTTTGTTGTAGCTTTTAGTCTTGTGTGCTTTGATTGTTGTTTGCTCCCAATTTGGGATATTATAGTGGTATCATAGTTAATAGACTTGGCTTAGCGTGTGGAGCACACGGTCTATGACACTGGAGGATAGGCAAAACGTCACTTACCGGAGACAAAGGTATAGGAGCAGGGAAAGGAGGCTTGAGATTACACCAGACCAGGTAGACAGCGTTCCGGTGGAAGAAGAGAGAGGAAAGGAACACATGGCAAAGGAAAGAGATGAGGGAAAAGAGTTTTCTCAACTCCTAAAGTCAATACAAGACCTCACCAAGAGGATAGAGGAGATGGGGCAGAAGATTGGCGAAGATAACAAGCAGAGGGGGGTGCCAGGGGAATTCCAGATCGGAGAAGGATCCAACACTTCCCATCACCCACCGGAGGCTAACACTGTGCAACAGGTGGTGCCACGCACTCCACCACGTTCTACCATGCCCACATTCCTGGCTTTGGGAGTAGGATTAGGAGGGCCACAAGAGCTGGATGTGGCTCACTATGGAGAGTACTTTGCGCAGTATCAGTCTTACGGGCCAGAGTTTGGAGGTGTTGTCACCTTCAATGAGTTTTGTTAGCTGAAAAGCAACAGTAGACCCAGAGGCCAGACCAAAGGAGGAGGGTACATGCAGGGCAATGACTTGCAGCGTACCATGGGTAGGCTTTTCCTGCCAACTTTCGATGGGTCGTCAAAATGTTCAACCAAAGCTTGCGTGGAGAAGCTGGACATTTATTTCCAGCTTAATCAGATGGTGAAGGTAAAGGCCATCAAGGTGGTTGCGCTGCATCTAGAGGGAGAAGCCCATGATTGGTGGTTCCATGGTATGACTACGCTGGGTCACTCAAGAGTGACAACGTATGATGATTTCACGCAGAGAATGCTAGAGAGGTTTGATCGGAAGGATCCGAAGGAGAATTTTGTTGAGCTAACCAAGCTCAAGTAGACATGGAACCCGAAGACATACATATCTGAGTTCTTGAGACTCTGAGTGATGGTTCCAGACTTGTACATGCCTAGGAGGACCTACATGTTCATTAACGGTTTGGCAGAACCTTTGTGTGGGTTAGTGAGGTCTACTCAACCCACTATGCTGCAGGACATAGTAGGGAGAACCAGAGACTTGCAGGACGCTTTGCCAAGAACAAGGGCTCCCATGCCCAATAGACCAGTGTTCCAGCAGAAAGGGAGGGACGTGAGAGCCCCACCCCTGAGAGGGAACTAGAGCCGAGGGCATTTGGATGATGACACCTGGAGGGATTTGAGACGAAGGAAGCTTTGCTTCACCTGTCAGGAGCCATGGGCACCGGGTCACAGATGTGCCAGAGGGAAGGCACATTACATTGAGATCTTCTCCGACAATGAGGGAGAAGAGGAGACATATTATGAGATGAGAGGAGATGCCGACACTGGAGCACCAGGAGAGGATCCTCCACTACCACCTCCTCCAGCAGCAGGGGGATCAGCGTTTGCGCCTACTGGAGGGGTCCTTGCATCTTTGTGGGGAGTTCCCAAGTACCTAATGTTGAGGGTCTGGGGGACAATTCAGGGGCAGCATGTCTAAGTGTTGGTGGACAGAGGGGATACACACAACTTCATCGATGCCCAGTTGGTGCAGAGGAGAGGCATACAGACATAGAGCTTTGATGGGTTTTTTGTGCTGGTTCCAAGGGCTAGGACCATGCAGTGAATTCGTTATGTCCCGGCATTGTCAGTGACCATGGCGACATACACATTAACAAATAACTTCTTCGTGGTCGATATTTCGGACACCAACTTAGTGTTGGGAGTCCAGTGGCTCATCACCCTTGGGAAGGTTAGCACTGATTGGCAAACACTGGATATGGAGTTTGTGGACAAGAAGAGTGGGAAGCAGGTGATGCTCAGGGGCATGCACACATACCCTCCTCAGACAGTTTTTGCACATAGGATGGAGGCAAATTTCCGGAAGGGAGACATAGAGTGGGCCGTGGAGTTGAGGATTTCGGATGCAGGTGTCTCGGGCAGCCTACGCACCCTGATGTGCAGATTATCCTAAACTATTACTCTACGGTTTTTGGGGACATTCCACCGGGGCAGCCACCGGATCGGGAGTTTGAGTACACTACTGAAGTGGAGTCTGGCATTTAGGCCGTGATCACCACCCCCTACAGGCATCCCAAGGCCTATAGGGACGAGATCGAGAGAGCTACCATGAGCATTGGGGCACATTAGGCCCAGCACGAGTCCATTCGCTTCTTCAGTGGTTTTGGTGAAGAAGGATGGCACACTGCGGATGTGCATAGACTACAGGGCCCTAAACAAGAAGACCATGAAGAACTGCTACCCTATTCCCAGGATCGATGAGTTGATGGATGAGTTGAGGGGAGCGAAGTTCTTCTCCAAGATTGATCTGAGGTCGAGATACCACCAGATCAGGGTGAGGGAGAAGGACATCCCCAAGACTGTGTTTCGTTGTTATTATGGCCATTTCAAGTTCTTAGTGATGCCCTTCGAGCTGACCAATGCTCTGGCTATTTTCCAGTCTTGCATGAACCACATATTCCGTGGTCAGTTGAGGAAGTTTGTGATGGTGTTCTTTGACAATATCTTCATATACAGCGGCACATGGGAGGAGCATTTGCAGCACATAGAGACGGTGTTGTGTATCTTGGAGGAGCAACATTTCTATGCCAAGTTGTCCAAATGCCAGTTTGGTTTGACGAAGATGCTCTATTTAGGGCATATCATTGGGGTGGACGAAGTGAGATTCCACGAGGAGAAGATTAGGGCCATCAGAGATTGGCCGGAGCCGACAAATGCGACGGAGCTTCGAGGGTTTGTGGGTATTTGTACCTACTACAAGAAGTTCGTCAAAGGATTTTCGCAGCTTGCAGCACCCCTCACATACCTCACCAAGAAGGGGGCTTTCAGTTGGACTGAGACTGCGCAGAGGGCTTTGACCAGCTCAAGGAGGTGATGAGCAGTTGTTTGGTACTAGCCCTTCCAGACTTCATGCAGCCATTTGTGTTGGAGTGTGATGCTTTGGGGGAAGGAGTAGGTGCAGTACTGATGCAGGGAGGGTACCACTACCCCATAGCTTTCGAGAGTCAGAAGCTATTGCCTCATGACAGACTCTCCCCCATTTACGACAAGACGATCCTGGCCATCATGCATACATTGGCTAAGTTTCGACAACATCTAGTGCGGAACAGGTTCTGGGTGAGGACAGATCACAACAACCTCAGGTTTTTCTTGGAGCAGAAGCAGCTGCAAGAGAGGCAACAGAAATGGGTCAGCAAGATCCAGGCATACGACTTTGACATTGAGTATGTCAAAGGGAAGAACAACGTCGTAGTAGATGTGTTATCCCAGAGACCAGCGTCTTTATCCTTGATGAGCATTGACGTAAATTGGAGGGCTCAGTTGCTGGTAGAGTATTCCAAAGACCAGTTTGCATGCGAGGTACTACTGGATGCGCAAGTGACAAATGACTGGTACAGGGTGGTGGATGAGGTTATTATTATCGGGACCAGATCTTTTTGACGGCCAACTCCCAGTTACGGGAGAAGATTTTGCATGCAGCGCATGATTCTCACTTTTAGGGCACCAGGGGGTCACCAAGACCCACCAGATCATTAGAGAGAGGTTCCCCTGAAAGGTCCTCAAGGTGGACGTACTCTGGCATTTTAGGTAGTGTGTAGTCTGCCAGAAGAACAAGGGGGAGTTGAACCACCCGGTGGGGTTGTTGTAGTTGCTCCCCATTCCAGAGGGGAAATGGAAAAGCATATCTATGGGCTTCATCACATCGTTGCCTATGGTACAGGGCAATGATTGCATCTTCGTGGTGGTTGACCGGTTGACGAAGTATGCCCATTTCTTTGCCATTTCAACTCAGTACACTACTTCACAAGTGGCTGAGTTGTCTTTCAGGGACATTTTCCAACTCCATGGTCTCCCCAAGACCATAGTTAGTGACCGGGATAGTCGATTCATGGGAGGTTTCTGGCAAGAGTTGTTCTGTTTGGTGGGAACAGAGCTAACACCTAGCACCAGCTACCACCCACAGACAGATGGACAGACCGAAATAGTTAACAAGTGGCTGGAGGGCTACTTGAGGAGCTATGTCACAAGGAAGCAGAAGGCTTGGCTGTGTTGGCTGCACTTGGGGGAATACTGCTACAACACGACATTCCACATGTCTATCAGTATGTCTCCATTCTATGCTTTGTATGGTTATAATGCAGTGACTTTTGTTGATGTGATGTTTGGAGCTAGCAAGGCCCCCAAGGCTATAGACTGGATCCAAGAGAGCCAATACATTCTTAGGGCTCTCAAGGATAACTTGGCAACAACCCAAAACCAATAGAAGATGTACACAGATAGAGGCCACGTGGAGAGATAGTTTGAGGTGCATGACTTAGTGTACCTTCGACTTCAGCCATACAGGCAATCCACGCTAAAGCAGAAGGGAGCTGAGAAGCTCAATCCACACTTCTATGGGCCATACAGAGTGATCCGGCGGATTGGAGAGGTGGCATATGAGCTGGAGTTTCCACAAGGGAGCGGGATTCATAACATTTTCCATGTCTCCTGCCTGAAAAAGGCTTTGGGGCAGCAAATGACAGCAACTACGAAGCTCCCTCCTACCGATGATGAGGGGCATTTGGTGCTACAGCCGGAGGCCGTCTTAGATATCAGGGAGAGGCACCTGAGGAGCAGGGTGGTAAAGGAGTATCTTATCGAGTGGAGGAACCTTCCAGATGAGGATGCCACTTGGGAGGGGGAGAAGATCCTGCAACATCCATCTTTGAAGTTGCTTGAAGACAAGCAACATTTTGGCGGGGAGGACTGTAATATTCCAAATTAGAAATCACCTAATTGGAATATTAATTTTGATTAATTTTGCCTTTTTCTAATGTTTAGCAAAAATAAAGTGGGTAAGGGGACCCACAAATAAACTATGCAGTTATTTTGCTTCCCTAAAGTCACTAGAGGCAAATATTGAGGTTGACGTGGGGTCCATGTGGCCACCCACTCGAATGAGGCAGCGTCCCAGTGGCACCGTGGGAGAGGCAGTGCAGTGGGCAGCACAATGAGCAGCGTAGAGGTAGGCCCGAGGAGGGGCAACATAGTCCATGTGGGCCCAGGGGAACGTTGGGGGCTCAACTTGGACAAAAGAGGGTGAGAGCAACTCATTCCTCATTCATTCATCACCTATGTTTGTCTAATTGACTGTAGCATGCTTGAGTTGTTTAGTTGAGTCTGCAAGTGTTGTTTAGCACAAAGATTTCCGAGCGGAGATCTCAACCTCTACCTTCAGAGGGACTTGAAATTGCAGCAGGAGACGAGGTTCATGCAGTTTCGGGAGGAGTTTTGCGGTGAAACAATTTTAGGCATCGTAGTCCCTTTAGGACAGCGAGGCCACACTCATTGCGTCGGAAGTCGCAGTCCGGTTGAAGAGGTGTTAGAAAGTAGTGAGGAAGAGTAGATTTCGCCGGAGGATTGGAGGGGAGGTTAGACACCTCCTACAGAGTTGGGTAGGGTTTAAAGAGGCCTTTCAGGCCCATTTCAACCAAAGAACCAATTTCACCACGGCGAGCTGACATGTCGAGCCCAAAGAGGCCATTTTCCGAAATTCGAGATTTCAGAAACCTTCAGCGGGTTTTTGTGGGTCTTGTGAGAGAGAGCCCGAGGTTTTAATCTCAAAATTTTATGAGCAACGATGAGTCCAACTTGTAGATCATTTCTGTAAATGCATGATAGTCGACTCTGGCGGCCACAAAAGAAGGAGCCACCTTGAGAACAACAAATCAACAATGTTTAAATAGGTTGAGAAATATCTTGTCTTGTCGTTGGGTACATCTTGTAACACCTTGTTATTTTCTCCCACAAAAAATTAATAAATAGCTCGGATGTTTTTGGCTCCATTCCTGGTGTTTTAATAGCATTTTTACGTTTTGTTTTAGTTTTTAGTCTTTTGTGCTAGCATTTGTTGTTGTTCCCAATTTTGAATATTACATAGAGGTTCTTCAATTCAAAAGCCAACAAAAATGTGATCTTAGAATACTTCGGCCTTGCTTCGATACCATGTTGGAAATTAGGAGGTTTCAATTTTATCTTAGATTTCCACTACACTGATAAATACTTGTGAGTTTGTCAACATTATTATTATTATGTTTTCTTTCTTCATCAAACAATTACCATAAAACATGAAGATCAAGGAAGACAATAGAACACAAGGTATAGGCTCTGACCAAGGCAAAACCCTCCAAGGGGAAAACCTAGAAAAATATCCTCTTATAGAATCAAATCAAATGAATATACAAGACCCATAACAACAAAAGTTTCCACCTCTAGATGCCAAGTCAAATCATTCTTCCTTCCAACGGATTCACCAACAAGAAACTACCAGAAGAATAAGGCAAATCTTCTTCAAACTTTGACCTTCCTCATCTTCTCCATCTTTTCGATACCAGGACCAAAAACATTTCGTGTGTGTCGAATGAGCTCCATCTATCCTCTATTTATATAGTTTAGAGGGGTGCAAATAGACATGTCCATTAGAGCGAGGCGACTTGACATCTAGAGGGGTTTTAAAGTTTGTCCCACAATCTACATACTTTTTTTTACAATAGGTCCAAAAATAGGACTTGAGCTCTTTGACTCAAAAACCTAGAGAAGCATGAAGAACATGCCTATCTAGAATAATAACAATAATTTTTATTTTTCTTTTATTTTTATTTTTACATAAAATACATAATGGTACAACTTATGAAAGTAGGAAACTAATTACATTCTCCAACTTATTGCATAGTAGGGTTGGTTGAACCTTGATACTACTAGTTTGACGATAAAACCATGTAAGAAAAGAGATTTGAGGTGCACAAGAGAAGTTGTGGAATATTCTTGAGGTTTTAAAAGTGGAGCAATTTTTTTTGTGGAGTGAACAGTCTTGATATTTCGCTATAAATTATTTTCTTGGATTTTTTAGACGTAAATTTGAGGAGATGAAGGCGAGATCTCTAGGTATCGCGGTAAAAATTTCATACTTTTGGTTCACTATAGTATCGAGACACCTTGTGGCATTTAGGGTTTTCTAAATGCTTTTGAAATATCTCAAAACGAGGCTAGTTTGGCTTTTTTTCTATAGCTTATTTTCTATGTTGCTAGGAAATATGGGTTCGAGAGGCGGAGCACGGAAGAGATGCATGTTTTTGAAATAGGGTGCGTGAGTTTGTCGGTGGTATATTATAAGTTATATATATATATATATATATATATATATATATATATATATATATTATATTTTATAAATTATAATTTATATGAATTTGTATATATTTCCAACTTTAAGCATGAAAACTAAAATATTTAAACATGCACATCATTGAACATTGAACATTCCACATTAAAATTTCAAAATTTCTAGTTTGATATCAGTGAAAATTGGAGTTTACATATTAATAAGAATCATGATATATGTCCATGGTTATACTACATTCAAAATTTGCGTTAAAGGCATCTCCAAACATGAACTAGGAAATTTCAAAATACTAAAATAGTGAACAATGGCTTCCTCAAGCCACGTTATCAACGTCATAGGTCTTGATCCAACATTCTCTCCGGAGTAGGAATCACTCTCATCTTGAGGCTCTGCTTTCACATCCATAACAATTTAGGTGATTGATAAGGCCATGCAGTTTGTATCTCCTTGTCCACACACATAACATCATACATGTATTTGGTCCCATTTCTTAGAAGGACCTGGGTACTGACGAGGGTGTTTTCGAGATATGAGACAAAGTGTGCTATGAATGTACACCTAAGTTCTACTTGCTTCTTTGAGCCCAACCTATTTTTCTCTTTCTTGAATGGATAAAGACATAAGTATACGATTCCTCTCGCAAGATGAAGAACTAATGGAATATTAGGGGAAACCCATTAAATTAATTAAAAAATTAAAAATAAAAACTAAAATGAAAATTTAATACAAAATTTTTATTGAGAAATAAGATGAGGAACTCCATACTAACTATCTGTTCAAATAGCTATGGAAAAAGTCTTGCAACTCAGGAGCATCAACACCATGAAGCACACCAATCAATTGGATCTTCTTCCTGAATAATACATCGGAAAAAGGCGCATGTGAACCAAAAGATACAGCGCCACGTGAAAAGTGGGCAAGCTGAGATTGTATGTGAGAGGGCTTCTTCTGTAGAACCATAAATTTTCTTGACAATGGTCAAGAATCCTTCATACCTCTCTATCTTGGGAAGGAGGCCTCCTTCTTTTGTTGTGGGATCATACCATTTTGGATTCATGCATAAACTTCCATATGAAGAGGGAGTGTTCAATTATTCCCAACCCATTTATAAACTTTTTGATTGTGGCCATAAAGTAGGATCCTTCCTATCTGTGATGGTTTGGATCCTCTCACACGGAGTCAGCATCTCCATAAATCTCACCCCAACATGGACCATTTGTGTTTGCATAGCCGGATCGTATGCAAATTGGAGTTTTATACTTTCCACAACAAATTTGGTATCAACCAAAAAATGATCATCCAAAATCAACCTCTTCACCTCCAGCTGCATCCGGGTATGTAACCTCCCCCTTTGGTCCCACATGTCACTAACAAGCATGGTAGATAAAGCCTCCTTCATCTCCATAAGCCACCTAAGTAAAATGCTGAAAATCTGTTACCAAATGTTATCTCTGGTTTAAAACTGTTTTGGCATGCTTGTTAAATGGTTTGTGTTGATGATGGTTGCATATAATGTTGAATTTTGCGGTCATTTTTTAATTAATGCTCAAATCCATTCAATTTTCCCATTGTCCTTGATGCATTATTTAAAAAATGCATTGCACATAGTGTCAAATGCTTGGGTACATCAAGGACAAATTTAAAATACTAATAAATAAAAAATGTTTATTGATAAAAAATGAAAATAAATCAAACTTGTAATCAAAGGTAAAAAATGCAATTCATGTAATTTATATATAAATTAATCAAATTTGAAAGTTGAAACATTTACTAACACAATACTCTTCACGAACCATTGCCCCCAGCACTTGCTGCAAGGAGCTGCATCAATAATAACTTGAACAACTTGTTGGATGGCCCCACCTCTACATTGGCATCACATAATTGGTCTTTCAAGAACATAGTGTTCTTTTCATGACCAAACAATCCCATTAGCTTTGAGAAAATAAGGACCAAATAGGGAAGAGACAATAGTGAAACATCAATGGATGATTCCTATAGTCAGTCCATCCCATCCATGACAATTGAGCATCCCATCTGCACTCCAGAGACACCTTCAAGGGTGCCATTGTTTTCTCAAGATGGGCTTTCTCATTATCCACCAACACAATTGAGCTTCTCATAACTAGGCGCTTTATACCTGGAGCTCCAATCATTAATAGCATGAACCATTTGCTCGAATTAGGGTGAACGAGCTGCATTGAAGGGAATGCCACATGCAAGAAAAAAATCTTGCTATTGCAAGATCAGCTTCCTCCTTTCATCAAACATGTCATAAATGTCACCAAGTTTAGGCTTCTTGCGTGTTATGGCTGTTAGTGCTTTTTGATGTTCTAGATGACACATGCTCATCACCAACTTGAAGTTCATCATCAAATGGTAATTCTTCCTCATTGGAGTCATCAATTTCATCAACATACGTCCTTGGTTGGGGTATTTCCTTACCTACCTTACCATCAACCCTTTGTTGCTCTCTTTGTGTACTAAGTCCTAGTGGGATCTTGGGTCTCCGATTGCAAGAATCAACCATTGTTCCTTGGTATCTTCATAAAATGAGCTTTAACAAGTATAGCTCCTTTTCATTCAAGTTGTGAGAAATTGCATTTTATTGTTGCTGTCCCAACACCCTTTGGAGGGTTTTTGCCTTTCCACATATTTCTAGAGCGGATATTGTGGATTTGATGAAAACATTATTGATTTGGAAATTAACCAAAATGCCAAATCTGAAAATTTTAAAATAAGGACATTAGAAAATTAAAAATTTGAAAGGCACAAAGCTATATACCCTAAGTTGCAGCATGAACAAAACCTACCACATAAAACCTGTAAAATCAGGGCACATAAACAATTAAATTGACCAACTAGATATATCATATGAATAAAAAATGTGAGCAACTGCATGAGGATCTTTGTACGATGCGGTGATGATACTTTAGCAAAGGAAAAAAATTTGGTTCTGTAAAGGAAAAAAATTGGTTAAATAATAAGTAGTATTCATATTTGTTGCTCTATAAAGGAAAAAAATTGGTTCTGAAAAATGATTTATGAAGTACACAATCCTTTGAATATGTGACACACTAAAATGTTATACCTATCTATGTAATCATTTCCACTTTAATTGATTGATAATTGTTTTTATATGCACATTTTATTTAAAATTTTAAAATGCACACACACGTACTGTTTCCTTATTGCCTAAAGTTCATACATATTTTGGAAGCTATACCCATTTCCAGTTCAGAGAGCACAAGCCTCAGGATTTATATATATTCGAAGTTCTAACTTAAGCATAACTGAAAGACCCATGCTTGTACGTTGCTATTAAAGTTGTATGTTTTAACTTCTTTTGTGTCCTTAACTGACTGATTGATAAACATATATCTTGACGTGGGGGGTATGTCTTTGTTTTTTCATTGACTTCAATAAAACTGTTGATTGTGTAGATGTATTTTGCTGTTATGATCTCCATTATATTGAGTAAAGTGGCGAAATATCACAGCAATGCTGAGTTTATAACTTTATACAAAGCATCACAGGTTATGTTTCCAGGAGAAACAATTTTGGAAGAAATAAAAACCTTCTCCAGGAAATATCTCGACAAAAGAAAAGAAAATGAAAGAATTTATGACCACAATATTGTTATGAAGGATCTTCATGGCATTGAGGTAACTCAACAACTTGTATTCAGATCAAATTAAATATCTTAAAACATCTCAGTTTCAAAAGATTTTTGCATTAAAATTTGTAGGTTGCTCTGTTTCTTTGCAGGTTGAGTATGCATTAACTTGATTCATTATGGCTAAACTTTTTTCAAAGTAGTATTTCTGGAGACTCATACCTGTTTTGAAACCTTACCCATTTCTAAGTTTAAGAGACCATAGGTCACCAAAATTTGTATAAATTTTCTAACTTAAATTTATTCAGAGACAAAAGTCACTACCTGTAGAATACTGATTTGAAGGGTTTACTGTGATGATTGATCCAAGCCTTACTGTGTAGTGTGCAATCACCAAACTGGCAAACTCCAAATACCACCAAAATCTGCATTCACCAAGCTCTGTGTCTTTGTGAGAGACTGTTGACCTGTGCGAATCACTAAAACGATGCCACATTGAGAAACCTGTGCTGCTGCACTGCCGTGAAGACCTGTGCTGCCGTGAGAGATTAAACAAATGCAATGTGAGTCGTCGGGTTAGGGTTGGGTTATAGTCAAAACAACGTTTTTTAATTAATATGTACCTATTGCCTCTCGCTACCAAAGAACACACCATGCACCCAAACACGAGGAGTTTGGTGGTCCAATTTCAAAAAAATGACCTGTTAGTGTGATGTTCCATCCGCCATCGGTGATCAATAATCCTCTTTTCATACCATTTTAGGAGTCCCACTCAGAAATTTTTATCATTCCATTGGATCATACGAAAAATTTGCTCATTGATGGTAGTCCTAGTCCAAAAAGCATCACTCCTCAAAAATTCATACTTGCTGGCCCACCTTCATGTCTTCACGAGCATACTTGATCATGATCCATTTCATCATGTCATTATGTCGATCCAGGTTACCATGATCTGGTCACTCAGTTTCATTAGGTCTCTAGGTTTTCATTTTCCAAGGTCCCAATAAAATCACCATTTCATTGCATAAGGTCAGAAAAAGTATGAGTGATCTAAATAATATCCCTTTACTATCTAAAGGGGATTCACAAGCATGTAAAGATGGTTTCCAAATTTGCGCAATTTTGATTTCAAGTGTGAGTTTCAATTTCCAAGAATGTAATTTTTATTCCAAAAAACAAAGATATAAATTTATTTTATTTATGTAATTTATGTTCATTATATGTAATAAGTACCTAGGTTTCCCAAAGCTGCCAACTCGAGTTCCATATGCCAAACACATCAAAATTCAAAGTATGAAGAGTTCTTACTCAAGCGTGATCAATACGCAAAGCAAACAAGACAAAGTTAAAGGGTATTTTTGCAAAGTTTTTAAAAAATTGAAATTGAACATTGCAAAAAGTGGGTTTAAAATCATCAAAAATCAAATCCCAAAAAAGTATTTAAAACCAAAAGACATCAAAACAAATCTCATTTGCTCTTGCCTTCATCGAACAAACTCAACAAAAGCACGAAAAATCCAAGAAGAAGAAGGCGAAATTTGCAAAACGAGCCAACACTTTGCGCCTAATGTGCGCTATGCCCTTGCCCAAAAACACTCGAGGAGCTCCAAAAACATGTGCCATCGCCTTCAATCTTCAACAACGATACTCTGTTGACCTCAGCCAATCAAGTAAGCACAATTGCACCATCCTCTTCTTATCAGGTGATTTTTGTGGTGTTTGAATTTGTTTTTAAATATTTCTTTGTCTATTTTGACAAAACCTAGTATCATCCCCTAAATCCCAATTACATTTCAATTTCACTCCCTAGCACTTTCATTCCCTTCCCACATCATAATTGACCCTATCATCACCCCCTATATCATAATCCCCTTTCCCTAAATCCTTGTCCTTTGAAATAAGTAAGGCCCCTAGGCTACTCATTTGCCTAGGCACCATCTAACATAGCTAGTAAAATTCCCTATCCTAAATCACTTATCATTACGACTCCTTGTCACACCCTCATTTCCCCTAAATTTCCCCATCCCATTCCCACTTAGAAAACTCATTCTTCACTATCATTGTCTCCCTGGTTTCTGCTAAGACACCTATGGAAGAAGAACGAGGCCAGCTCGGTGAAGGAAGAAGAAAGAAAGGAGAGAATGCAAGGAGGAAAATCATTAGACTTGAGCCAACAAGAATACTAGGGAGTGGTCTCTCCCATGACTATGACATGTTTTAAGCATTGTAGGATGTTTTGAATTACTGCTTGAGACAATACAAAGAGTCCAACATCATCCTATGTTGAGCAAACTATTCATCTCAAGCTCAGCAACTTCGGGTAACCCTTGCTTGTTGTCACTTTCACTTTGTCCACTGCCATCATGTCGGCGGCAAGCTGAAATCCCAAATGTTGGGGAAAAATGGTTAAGCAAAAAGAATTGGGAGCATTGTACAGTATATCAACCTTTAAATTCTGGGAGATGAAGAAGAGAGGGAAGTTTCCTTTCTCTTACCTCTGAGAAGATAGCCTTTGATGAAATCATCATGAGATACTTTTGTTACAGCGAGTAGTTTCTCTAGACTTTACACCTATAATATACGCTACTCGAGGCACTTCACAAGGTCAGATGCTCAACATACCTTAACTACCTCTTAAGGAGCATTGACAAAGATGGCATATGTTGTCCAAAGTAGAGAATCTAAGCACCAAATGAACGGGTGTTTTTCTGCATTCCTCATCAAGATCATAGTCCTCCATCACCTCAAACAATTGAACCTTTCATGGAGTAACTTTCATAGCTAATGACATATTCTTCTTCACCTGTTAAATGCCCAAGATGTGCCTTCATCATCTCATCCTTCCACATTCATTCCTCCATCTTAGCCCATAGTTCATGCATCATCACCAAATGAATCCTCTTCACCCATTTCACCATCATCATCCTCCCATTTCACATTGAGGCTTGGGTCACCTAGCGAGTTGAGATCGGTGAGCCTAAGAAGGCTAATGTGGGTGAGATGAAACCATTGACAAAAACACGGAAAGTCCTGCGGGCATGTCATTTGTTCACACATAGTGGAAGGGCCTTGCCTTCTACATCTACAAAAGCGAGGTAGACAAGGAAGCAAAAGATGACGGAAATGAGAGAATAGACGGAAGATGGGACATGAGGAGGAGGACCATCATGAGACGAGAAAAAGGATTTTTGACCGCGGTGGCTGGATGAATGTGATGATGAGATCCTACACTATATGATCTCTGTCGAGAGAAAAAAGAAGCCACGATTAAGGAGCTACAAACTAATCTTAATAGAAGGTCTCAATTTGTTATTAACTCTTGAGCGGGGAGAACCGGCGAAAGACCAAATATGTCATTGATGAGGTGGAGATTCATCAAACTCAAAGAGAGAGGCAAAGGCTAAAGAATCTTGCTTGAAGAGACAACTTAGAAACATATAGTCTGACAAAGAAGAACCAAAAGAACAAGTACCAAGGAGAAGGCCTAGGACAGAGAGGTAGAAAGAGCTCTAGAACTAGAAAACCAAAAGGAGAGCTGAGCTTGCTAATCGACTCTTTGAATGAACAATTTACGTGATGATAATCAATGAGGAGGCAAGAACCGTGGCTTGTAGACTAACCAACATCTAGAGAAGCTTGGAGAAGGCAAATAGAGATATATTGAAAGAGGCCAAGCACTATGCAGCAAGTTTATGAGGCCAAGCAAGAGCCAATGCAAAAATTGAAGCCTTGACCATGCAAGAAGAGGAAAGAAGGCTTGACATATTACTTTGACCTCCTCATACTAAACCACATCATCAATAGCCATTCCCAAATTTTGTGAAAAGTTTTTGGGTCAATAATTTTTGTGTTTTTCGGCAATCTAAGAACGGTGTTGTGACAGCTAGAACATTCAGGGGCACATCGCCCTTGTTTGAGGCACTTTTTGGCCAAGTGAAGACCACCACAAGATGCAAAAATGAGAATACATTCCGGAAAACAATGTTTCTAGGCTTGGTTTGGACGTGGTAGGTAGAAAAGGTCAGCATACAAAAAATCAATCTTGCCTCCTTTTTTGCTTGTCACGTTGCGCCTTGACCAATTTGTGGGAGAATCACTTTTTGACAAGGCAAATCCAGCTCCATTTAGAAAACTAAGATAGATCGGGAAAGTAGACATGATAGGCTTGCCAACAAGCCCAAATACGGGCTGAATTTATGGACATCGGGAAGGCCTCCAAAAGTGGCTGCAACATGGCGTTGTCATGACAAATGTCTGATTTTTTCTCGGATTTTGCTTTGCCAATTTTGTTTTTTAAGCTTTGGAAAATGATGATTTTACTTATGTAATTGATGGGGGTAAGTATGATTATCCATGTTTTTATTGTTACTTAGAGGTAAATACATTAGATGTCATGATGAGATGTAATGAATGGGTTGCAAAAAATGAGAGATGATTCAATTTGATACCCTAAACTCTAGGTATTTGGCTCAGGTCTGATGACCTTTCCTCCTCTCATAGGATTTGACCCCTGGTAGGGAGGAGTTTGTTTGAGGCCTATCTTATGTAATTTTTGAGTCATTTCAAGGGTTGGAAATCAGTTGGATTTGGCATATTGATCGAGAGACTATTGTAATCATTTTGGGAGCTTAATAAAAGTGTTGCGGCAATTTCTTTGGGATACTGTGGTATGGTTGTCTAGCATTGTTGCTTCTCTTGTTTCATTTGTGTGTATGAATGTATTGTTTGTCAATTTCCATTTCATCTCTATTTGTATGATCACTTTCAAGTTAGTGAAACGAAATTCATCACATATGCTGTATTTGGGAAAGTTTTCATATGTTCATCTTTCTTTCAGTTGGGAAAATTCATCTTTCATGTTCTTCCTAGCTACTCACCTTTTTGAATCATTTCCATCCCAAGAACCCTAATGTGCTAGCCTTCCCTGCACCTACCTTGCCCCCATTGAAACTCACAGCAGCCCTAATCCTATTTGCCAGGCCTAAGCAGTATTGGCCTAATATCCTCATCCGGTAACCAATCAAATCAAATCAAATCAAAACCCACCTGAACTCAGCACACCTAGCCTAAAACCCTTTTCATCCAACCCTCTTTCAAACGTGATTTTGGTGGAAAAGCCCTCTCAGAGACTTGGTAGGGCTAGATACCAAGCCAGGTGGTTGTGGTTACCTCATTAGGATTTCTTCTTCAACCTTAGAATTTGGGTAGGTAATGGAACATGCTTGATTTCATAGATGCCGGGTTCTTATGAGAAGAACCGGTTCTTGAAGGTTAAATCTGGGATGTCACCGTACAGAAGCACTGTTCTTGGGGATAGAACCGGGGCCGGTTGAAACCCCACCCTCGGGTTCGCGAACCCAACATAGCTATTTTTGAGATGTTTTAGATTGTGAAATATTGAGAGATAAGGGCGATATCTCCTAGGTACTCATGGTAAAAATTGATCTTTGGCTCTAAATTATAATTTAGGGTATGTTTATATTGGAAATTAGGGTTTTTGAATAGTCTTTTAAATCAACTTCAAATAGGTCAATTTGGAATTTTTTCTATAACTTATTTTCCAAGATGTTTTAGATTGTGAAAACTTGAGGAGACGAACGAATCTCAAGGCACATGTGGTAAAAAATTTTTAGACTTTGGTTCACTATACTTTTGGAGATATGCTTTCCTAGAAGCTAAGGGTTTTTGAATAACTGAAATCAATTTAAAATAGGTTAGCTTACCATTTTTGATGCTGCAACTTCTTTTCTACGACTTTAATACGCAAAATTTTTTAGAGATTCGGTGAGACATACAAAGTGCATCGGAGTAAAATTTTAGAATCGGATTTCCAAAATTGGATACATGCCATCTTTGGCTACAAGTTCGTTCTTGGGAAAGACCAAAAACAACTTAGTTATGGGAGAAATAGCCAGACTTGTTGAAGGTAGAAACAGAAAGAGCTAGTGAGCGAAGCAACAAGCGAGCTAGTGAGCGAAGTAGCAACGGAAACTTGGTGTTGGAAAATATGGAGACTTGTTGATTAGAACTTATTTTATATCTTGATAATTACTTGTGATGTTATTTAGTTCTTTTAGATCTATTCATCAAACAATTACCAAAGCAATGAATGCCGAGAGAGACAAAGTGCACAAGATGTAGGCTCCAAGCCGAAGAAACCCCTCTAAAGAAAGGAAAAAACCGAGAAAATGCTTCTCTTCTTCTTTAGAATACGCACAAAGAAGACTTCCAAGACAAAGACCAAAGCCAGCAAAACCCTCCAAGCTCCAAGCCAACCCCCCAACAAGATCTTCCTTGAGACAACTGAAAATTTGGAAATCTTTCTACATTGCTCCCACAATTTTGAACCTAACAGGGAGAATTTTGGTCTGCAATTTTAGGCCCCTTACAAGCTGTTACAAAATTTTCCTTTGCAACTTGCGGCTTCACAAACCTAGCAAGACAAGAGAAAAGCTTCCTTGACACAAAAAATTCAACTTATGTTCTTCTTCTTCGTCCTCCCAACTACTCTTCTTCTCCTTCACTATTGAAAATCAAGACTTGCTTTGTATTGTGTGTCCAAATGAGTTGAGCTCCCTTGTATTTATATCTTTTTCTTAGGGATCGAATAACCTCCTTTAGGTCGTCTTGATCTTGCTCTTGGGCCAACTTGGTTTTGGGCTTATCCATGGCTTTTTCTTGATAAAATAAATATTTTTCTTCATTACAATGAGTCCCAGGGAAATGGGACTATGACACATGACCAATATTATTCTTTATCCTAGAGAGACTTAGAAATACCTAGAAGAACTAAAAGCATGAGCAATACTTTTGACTCAAACTTGAGTATAAAACCCATATATCCCAAAAATAAAATATAATTCATTTTTTTTCTCTCTTTCTTTCTTTATAAAGAATATACAATGTCATGATTACAATTACATCGTAATGAGACTGAACCTAGTTACATTTCAAGTTTCAACTTGGCGAATAGGTTGGTGCCTATGGGTATATTTGCATAGTGGAGATTAGTTGTCTCTAGTAGGTTGGTGCTTATGAATATTTGTATCCATAGTGGGGTTGGTGTTTCTAGTAAGTTGGTGCCTATGAATATTTTCTAGCAGTGAGAGTGGTGTCTCTAGCAGGTTTTGGTGGGGATTGGTATCTCTGAAGTGTTGTTGGTGCCTACAAATATTTGCGGCAGTGGGGATTGGTATCTCTAGTGTTGTTGGTGCCTACAAATATTTGCAGCAGTGGGGATTGGTGCCTATGAATATCTGCAACTTTTCCAACAATGTCTAGCAATATGTAATTGGGAAGTGACCCTTGTGGAAGGATTTATAGTCATAAACATTACCAATGGAACACTTGATGGAATCTTAATTGAGTTGAAAGGCTGAACTGTTTAGACAAAACTATTTATGAAATTGTCATATGATTATGGAAATGCAGCTTCGGTCGGTGAGGTCCGTGTTGATGGAATGTAGATGGAATCGTAGGAAGCCCTTTAACAGTTATGTGGCAGGGCATCTAAGATTTGGTGCAACACACCTTTGACGTCGTCCCTTCTTTGAGCAAAAAGATGGGTGTTGTGTGATCCCGGTACTGGTTGAGGAGCTGCCAGTTCATTTGGAAATCTCAATCTTCTTTCAAACACAAAGTACAGGGGGGTGGTTATGCTTCATCAAAAACGGCTTACACTAGGAGAGATCAAGGTTCATAAACTTGGTGTTACAAATTCTTTTTGCACTCTTTATGCTAAGGATGAAACAATTGAACATGTTTTTTGGAAGTATGAAGTCTGTCAGGACTTTTTGGTTGCTTCAGAGTGAATTTCACTTCCTCTTTACTACCTTGCTCTCATGGAAAGGTCTTCTCATGAGGGACATTTGGATGAGTTAGGGAAAATTACAAATCCCTAATGGCACAGTTTGATTGAGAGCTATAGAATTTTTGTGGAAACACCGATGTAAACTACTTTAAATGAGGGAATCATTTGCCATTATCCTGGGAGTGGGGCTCTTTAACCTTGACTGTCTATGCTTGTTAATGTCAAACTTGTTATATTTTGTAGAGATGTTGAATCCCTTTCTATTTGGAGCAAATATATGGTTGCTCTTTTAGTTTTAGGGCAGGAATTTCCTGCCACTCTTGTTTGTTTGATATACTCTCTCTATGATGTAATTATTTGTTCTATGAAGTAATATATAAAGCATTTTTTAAAAACAAAACCTTCACAAATACAAAAAGATTTCCCATCAAAATATTACTGGAAAAATATGCAATTCTTTATCAAGTAAGCACATAAAAAAGTTTCAAAACTATGACACATGCAAAACTAATGTTCACTACATAACCAAGGAGCTAGGAATGAATTAAGAATGAGTGACTAGGAATACATATATGGAGATGTCCCTTCACACTTATGCATGTGCACATGCATTCACATCCCAAATAGGCACATGAATAGGGATATGGACTACAATGCATACATATTACACCCACAAGAACATTACTATGAATATCGTTTTTTTTATTGTAGTTGAATCTTTTGTACTAGCATGTTTGAAGTTACTTCTAACATATCCGTTCTGTGTTTTTACTTGCAGATTAGCATGGTGGAAACGTATCTCAAGTAATAGGAGTAATTGAGAGCTGTAAATGCAAATGTCATGAGAGATAAAGTGACAAGTTATTTCTTCTAAAGATGATATTTACTAATTCCTGTTCTTTAATATTTCTCTTCAATTTGATTCATTGCTTTTCTTGTTTGTATTTTAACTTTCTTGTCTAATTGCATAAAATTCATATCTTTATTAATTGTGTTGTTTTCTTCTTGTGTTATGCTGTATAGACTTATTTAAAGCAGCATTGATAGCCATAAAACAATGATTTTAAATAGTGAGCAATTTGAGAATAATTGCATTAACTTATTTGTTTATTTTAATATTGTGAAGCGTTTTAGGCTTTCCAATATATACTATGGTCATGATATGAATCTATATTTATTAATTTTAAAAAATAATAAAGACATTGTTGGAGCAAACAATGAACTCCAATACTAAATAGTGACATGTGAACACTTGTATTATGAGACCATACTATGCTAAGTGTTAGTGTCATGTAACCAATAAGTGCGATATTAATATGTCATGGATAGTGCAATTTGAGAGCTTCAACAACTATCTTAGAGCTAGCCTCATGTATTGTATATTTACTGTAGTTCAATATATTTCATGTGACTCTCTCCTACACACATTATTGGTGTGTTTGTGATTTCTTTATTTCTTTATAGACATAATCAAATCTTTAAAACCATCTTTTCATTTGTATCTTTGTGTTTTAATTATGTCTATAGCTTTGCAATCATTCGTCGTCTTATTGTAATGGATTTGACGAAGCATATGTAAACATTTAATTTGAGGAATTTCATATGTTCAAATTCTCTAGTACATATGGACACATAGCTTCAATGTTTTCAAGTAACTAATATCCCAAATGGGATAGTTGACTAATTTTGAAAATCTCACTCAAGCAAAATTTCTCCATAAAAAATACCAATTTTATTGAACATTGCCATGTAAAAAAATGTAACCAATAGAATACGACAAATTAACAACAAGATGAACAAGAACGATTTCAACTTTTATTATAATAGACAAAGAAAATGGGGTTTACATGCTGATATAACAAACATAGCTGAGATGAAAATCTGCCCTCAAGAATCTGCTCCAATGTTGTACCAACCGCAAAAGCTAATTTGAAAAATGATAGGCGCAACATGTAGATTTTTGGATGAATCCACGGAGATGAGGTGGGTTTTGTCCACTCTCTCCCAAATCACCCAAGGGTTTCTGTCCTGGGGCTGTTGGAGTAAGAACGGGTTCTCAAACCTCTCACACAAGATAATGCTCAAATCCAAGATGTCCTCTAATGGCCTCCTCCTCCCCCTTTTTATAGATCGATGGACCCATCTCAGAACCTCCTATTTTATTATTATCATAATCCATGAACCACATTTCCGTCTTTTTTATTTCAGGTCAAATATCTTTTTAATGTAGGAAAATGGTAAATTGGCCACCATGCCTCCTCGAGGACCCAAAAATCCTTCCTAACCATCCATCTGGCAGATCTTCTCGTTCTAGTTGCAGCAGAGCTATTACACTAAGGTGTTTCGTGGAGTTATTCCTCTTGGAATGCCACCTTATGCGTAATTAAGCAGGTTAGAGCACAATATGCTGTGTTATGGGGTGTCGAATGCAATAGAACGAGAAGTAAGCTATCTTGAGAATCAATCCTAATGATGGAATATGGAAAGTGAACTCCTCTGAACCCCCATAAAACATCTCCAAGATGTTGAGAATTTGACGGTGATTAATTCAAAATTCTCCTCTTGGATAATTACTTGTGAGCTTTCTTATTTCACTTTTGTCTTTTCTTCTTAGCTTATTATATCTTTCATCAGTCAATTATCAAAGCTTACAAAGCCACAAATTTAGGCTCTTCAACCCGAGGCAAAACCTCTCCCCTGCGGGAGAGAGAAAACCCATGAGAAATTCTTCTTATGACTTTCGGATGACAGTACCATGACCATGACATAGACCCTTGACCTTTGTATGCCTCCAAGACCTTGTCTAGCGATTGATCCTTCTCTTGCATCGTCTTGCAACATGCACCTTTTACTTTTGAGAACTAGAGAACTCGGTCTCTACTTGTATTCTTCTTCTTCAGCAACTTCCCTTAACTGTGACTATATCCTTGTCTTATTTTTCTTCAATGGCTTGAGACCTCAGCCAACACCTTTAACCCTTACTTTAGCACGAGTCCTCTTTTTCACTTATTAGCATTTCTTTGTAGGTCATATATTCATTGAACCTTAACACAATGATTATCTCACACTTCAATGCACCTTAACAGTTATTCACACCTTGTCTGAGTCTTCTTTCAACACCTTAATCCACACTTTACTTTGCTTGATCATGCCTGCCTTTAATCTGGTAGCTGCAATAGTCAGTTACTATGCACTTGTACAACATTTTACCAAGCCTTGTGTATAATGTTGCTTCTTTTATTGTGATCCTGACCCTTTCCTTTTATCTCGGACTTATCCAGCACTATTTTCTTTTGATATCTGAAGTTCTACCTTTAGCATAGTCCAAAGATCTCAAACTTCACCCAAATTCACTTACTTTCGAATGACAAGTAGAGCTACTTGTATATATAGGCATCATGTCTGTTTAAGTAAGAGCCCTTCAAGCTTGATTGGAGGCCGACTTGATCACAACATATGAGTAAGAGCTAGAGAGGAGCTTATCTTCCAATGGAATTTAATGAGGTTGACTTGAAATTTGTCTTGAGCCATTTCTCCATGGTTGAATAACAAGGTCTTGAGGCATATTCTTTAGACTAGACACTTCATATACATGACTCTTAATACCTTATAACTTGAAGACAAATCCTAATAGACATCAGAAGAAGTCTATTGACCTATACTAAAACCTTGCTCATGAAACCATGAAGCAAGCATAACAAAAATATATTTTATTATCTTTGTCTTCTTCTTGTAAATACATAATTACATAGTGTTATGAACATTGATCCTAGTTACACTTTCAACTACTCCTTATTAACCAAGGAGATATTCATACGGGTACATGGTCACTTTCAAAGTGAAGAATCTCATAAGAAGAATCGGATTGGTAATCGCATCTGTATAGCACCATATCAACTATCATTGTCCTAGTGCAAGGTCTTGACTAATAGGCATTGAAATTTCTGAATCCTTATACTTATGTAGAAATTATTACTTTGTTAAATCCGGGTTGAATATCTACTTATATAAGTTATCAGCGAATAAATTTAAGCTAACATCGAAACAAAAACACGAAACAGAGATCTCTACCAATTAGGATCTAGAATAAGCATGCACATAGACAAAGTGACATAGTTATTTTTGGACAAATTTGTCCCGAACCCGGTAGCCAAGGGCTTAGGTCTCACAGGCTGTGGAGGGCTCTATTATTAAGAATATTTTTTGAATACACAACTCTAGGTTCGATCTGGAAAACCCTACGAGAAGAAAACTCTAGATCTACAACTCTAGGCTTGATCTAACACCAAAAATAACGGCGTCCACACCCTCAAGCGAGATTCCTGAGAACTCGACGGATCTAGGCAGAAACCCCAGTGACGTCGAAAGGCTGCGTCGACCTGCGAAGCCCCTAACGAGCTCGAGCGTCGGCCTTGGGCGGCCTCCAAACCCTTAGCGTTGCCTTTGGGAGGGATTGCGTTACCCCGGAGGCCGATGACACGATCCTTTGCGCTACTGGGGTCTGCGCGCGACCCTTGAAGGGTTTCTGAAAAAATAGCGTTGTCCCTGTTCAGCATACTTTGTCCTACTTGCTTCATGCTTGGTGATCTCTTCTCTGCCTTTGTGCTTATTCTAGACACGGGATCAGATCATCCCTTGCTTTAAATTCCCTCTCTCTCGTAGGCTCTGCTAGAGTATTCTTGGCAACCTACTTTAGAATCTGCGGCAAGCATAACTCTTTCTGCTTACCTCTGTGTATCTTTACAAATGCCCCCAAGCCTTTCCTTTATACTTTTCGTTGACAAATCAACGACCATGATCGAATCTTGAATAAATAGCTAAGATTAAAAGAAATTCGATTCGTGTAACCTTAAGACAATTTCATCACATGTTTAATTAAATTAAAATTAAATTATTTTATTTTCCTAAGTTTTAACTTAGGAAATATGCCAAAATAATTAATTAATTTAATATCTCCCTAAACGGATGAAATTTCCCAAATCCATTTTACGGGTCTTGTAGATCGGAGTGAACTCTAGTCCCTTCCTCAAAATTTGGGACATAGAGCACAAGGGCAGTGCTACCCCAAATACACAAAATCTGAACACTCCTCTTAACATCAAGGATGTGCTCTAGAAACACATCACTATGCATTACATGACTTTGATGCGGATTGCAGTAACAGCACCGCTTGGCCTCCTACCACTCAACTGCCTTCTTCTAGCCGTGCATGCTTGCGCATGACTGCCCTTTGCCACTTCAACCAACTGTCTTTGCGGCTCCCTCTCCAATATGTTGCATACGTGTTGCTCATGGCAACATCCTTGTTGATGCTGTTGCTTTGCAACTTGATTGTTGAGAGAAAGCAATGAATCTCTGCCCAATCTTTGACAAACAAGTCAAATGGGAGTGCATCCTCATCAACGAGAAGCTCCATAGGCTACGGATAAATGCTGGCATCTAAGAACGTGCACAACTACAACTCTTCTTGCGTAATCGGACTCCCTTTGCACTGCGAGGGTCACATCGGCTCCTTGTCTTTGAAATCTATCACGATGTTGTTGCCCGCTGTTGTCCCTGCGAGCTTTGTGTTGTTGCGATCTGCTTGCGTAAGCAACAGCTGCTCTGTGCTACTCCTCCCGACCTTTCGTCTGCCTTTGCTTGCCTCATCTGTGATCTATGCACCCATGCTCCACTTGTCCGCCTCTTGTCTTGAGAGCTGTGCTTCCGCATGTGATCCAAGAGATGAGGTACTCAAGGATGCGACTTCCATGTAGCTCCTCTACATGTCCATGTTGCCACCTCGAAGTGGTTCATGAGCACTCATGGTTACATCATCTCTTGACCAATATTTACCTTTTTGTTTGCTTTTGGAAAGATGCTTCCTTATCCTTTTTTCTTTGGACAATGGGCAGCAAAATGTCCCATTTCGCTACTGCTTGGAAATACTTGATCTTTGAAAGATCCTTCTTCTTCTTCATTGCTTCTTGAAGTGCACCAAAGAACATCTCCTCCTCTCTTCCTTCTTTACTTTGCTCAACTCGGTTGTCTTTGCTTCTTGGTGAATGCGTAGTTCTTCTTGCTGCGAGTTGACCACAAAATTTATCCCAATACGGGAGGAGTCCGCTACGCAGATACTTTGGACAAAGGTTTCCCCACTCATCCATGGCTTGCATTGAGAACGTACGACTATTCTGCATCATCTACGAGTTTGCACCCATTGCGGTCGGTGATCCACTGATTGGTATCACAGAAAGAGGAAGTGCTCGATGTCTTCTCCCTTAGTCATCATGAATGACCTCATTTGGGCCTCAAACAGCATCTTTCTTTGAATTTGATTTTCCCTCATATAGCGAAGTCAAAGGCCTTCCACATCTCATTAAATTTGTCCTCTTCTCGGCTAGCTGTGGTACAATATGGTCCTTGATACGTCCATTATCAGGCCCACTTGGCATGTCCAACGGCCTATGCTTCCTAAGAGTCCGCATCCGTCGGTGTGGGTAAATTACGCACTTTGCATGGTCTCTTGGAAGCCGTATGCCTCAGGACAATCGGGATCCTTGCTTTCCACACTGAAAAGTTTGAGAGGCCCTCTAGCCTATGCGATCTGTAGTCCATGAGGAGCCATATACTCGGAATGTGTTGGAGTTCCTCCTGTCTCGGGAATCTGGATCTAGGGTCCTTTATGAATTGGGCACCCTCTTGCTCTCGACACTTGATTTCGTCCTTGGAAATCTGCAAATCAAGCGTGATTCAACTTCTTCTTTGATCCTCGATCCAAATTGCAATTCCTTTGGCAAGAAACTCTGCGAGAAGGCAGTCTCTCTCTTTGATCCTGCGATCCAAGCGCAAGTTTCCTTTGGCAAGAAACTCTACAGAAAGTGATCTCTCACGATCTTTTTGTCACTTGTTCTAAGGCTAAAAATACGAAAACTTTAGGGAATTTAATACAGGCTCTTCGAGATTTCGGTCTTTTAGGACCAGTTCGGATACGAGTCCTGGTGGCTTCGGACCCAACCAACGTTGTTTGTTGCCTTTATTTTAATTGCGTGGGCTTGCTAGGACACGTGACTGGACAATGTCACCCTTCCCTCTGTGTGAATGTTGCTCTTAAAATTCTTGTTGTCCTTGATTAGCACTACCTTCTTTCAATTTGCTTCCTATAATGAATCCTTGATTCATTTAGTGACCCTTCTAGATCTACAATTGCTGATACATGTAGAAATTTAAGATCCTTATACTTATGCGAGAAATTATTACGCAATTGTACGAGATTGAAAACTCCTCCTACTTATATAAGTTATCAGCTAAATAAATTTAAGTTAACATCAAACAAAACACATAACGGATCTCTACCAATTTAGAGATCTAGAATAAGCACATGCACACATTGACAAAGTGACACGGTTTTTACGGACAAGCGTACGGCTTTAAATAATGTGGGAAAATGAGTCTCTGTTTGTTGGAGGGCTCTATTATTAAGAATATTTAGAATACACAACTGCGGGTTCCGGATACGGAAAACCTACGAGGAAAAATCTAGATCTCGACTTAGGTGATCTAAGACCAAAAATCTTGACTAATTCACACCCTCGACAGATTTACGGCGACTCGGCCCGGATCTAAGCCTAGAAACCCCAGCGGCGGCCACGAAGGCTCTCGTCGGCACATGCGAAGCCCCTACCGGCTCAGCGTCGGCCTTGGATGGCCTCCAAACCCTCAACGCTGCCTTTGGAGAGGATTGCGTTGCCTAGAATGGGTGACGCGATCCCCGCTGCTTATTGCTCCTTAAGGGTCTCTTCTCAACCCACGAAGGGTTTCTGCGAAAAAATGAGCGGCGCCGCTTTCTTTAACAACTGCCTTTCCTATGTTGTGCCAAGTTGATCTCTTTAATGCCTCTTGTGTATTTCTAGACCACAGGATCGGATCATCCCCTTGGTCTAAATTCCCTCTCTGCAAGCCATGAAACATACAGTATTCTTAGCCAACCTGCCCTAGAATCTCGGCTTAGCTTCGGTGCTGCATACTAATATATCTTTTATTGCCCCAAGCCTTTCCTTTATACTTTTTTTCGTTGACAAATCAACGACCATGATCGAATCTTGAATCAATGGCTAAGATTAAAAGAAAGCTCGATGTGTGACTTAAGACAATTTCATCACGTGTTTAATTAAATTCACTTTAATTATTTTATTTTCCTAAGTTTTAACTTAGGAAATATACTTAAAATAATTAGTAATTTAATATCTCTACGTGGATGAAATTTCCCAAATCCATTTTTGGGTCTTGTAGATCGGTGAACTCTAGTCCTTCCTCAAATTTTGGGACATAGAGCACAATTGATGCTACCCAAATACCGCTAAAATCTCAACAATATCCCCATCTCTCAACGAGGCAAGTAGGCTACAATGTTGGCGAGACACATGACTTCCCAGACACCATAGTCATTGTCTCTCCAAGGTGGTGTCATCTCACCCGGTGTTCTTAGAGTATGACGAGTCTTGGACTATTCTTCTCTTGGGTAGCCAACCCTCGGATATCGATCCTCGACTACTCTTATCTTGAATGCCCTATCACATTCTTAAAGAATATCGAATGCTAGATGATTACCCAATCGCCGTTCTCTCTTGTCTTCCGGAATTGAAGACCATAATGATTGTCTATCCATTCTCTCCACATGGCCTTCTTTGAGACTTACTGGTACATTAGTCTTGGTCTAGTGTAACCATGACAGAATCATATGCGTCACTCCCTCTTAGCTCGAAGGACATACTTCAAGTTTTTTTAGTAAGAAACTTGCCCACAGAGCTTTGCCCTCTCGGCAGGGACTGCAACAACAATGGTGAGACACTAGCGCTCATGAAGAATTCCCTCCCTGTTGTCTATGTATTTTTGATATTGAGGAATCTTCAACTTTTGGCTTCATAGAGGGCATAGATCATCCATCACTTTTCATCCATGAGTCATGTCAACTGCTCAGAAAGTGATTATCAGTCTTCCTCATCTGTTCCATCTTTGTAAATTTGTGAGAATGTTTCTATGTTTGATGCAAATTTACTTCAACCTTCTAGGACCGTCTCATATAAACATGAAAGTAAAATGTTGATAGAACATACCAATAGATTGACGGAAAATAATTAAAGTAATACATAACTTTTGATAAACCAAATATATGTGTGGTGGTGCGTTATGGCGGTCGCGAATGCTTCAACTAGCAAAGTATCCTCACGGTCGGCCAACCAAATGTGTCACACAACCCTCAAGACAACTCCGATAAAGTGATCAAAGTCAACGAAAGTCAAAAGTTGTCGATCAGCACAAGCAACAACAAGTCAACGCGGCGGTCCAAGTCAACACGTCTAGCCTTGGTATGTGTGGCGATCAATACGGCATGTAGAAATGGGAAGTTTTGGTGGAGTTTGAAGGGTTAAAAGGACCAGCGTTGACCAAAGTCAGCGAACGACAACGATACCCTTGACGGTCCGTGCCCGAGAAGCCGTAGCTATTGTTCCACACGTGCTTGAGAAGAAATGCTTCCAAAAATGTGATCGAACTAATCAAACACTAGAGAGATGTGTGTGATGAGTGGATGATGAAATGAACTCAAGTCTCTCCAATATATCCATCTATGTGAGGGTGTGTGACACATGTTGGGGCTCCCAAGCCTACATTACAAATACGGCCGACCTTGCATAAGTGGAATAAGTTCAAAATACATGTTCTTCTCATCCAGTCAAGATGATCTTTAGATCAATCTTGCACCTCGAAAGAGAATCGAATAAAAATATTGGCATCATCATGCGGCGGTACACCATGGGAGTTTGGACCTAGTTGCCCAAAATTAACAATCTTTATGCCATCTTGCTTTCCTTGAACATCTCTCAAGGATCTTACATCCTTCTACTTGATTGGCAACCCCATAAACTTATTTAGATAAACATATACATAAGAATTTTTAAATCAAAGAGATTACCTCGGTGGTGATCTTTCACTATGACATCTTCTATTAGGCATCGACATCCTCTATTCGGATTGACACATCTCCTAAAGATATGTCTTGTCGAGGTCTTTTTTTTACCATACTTCTATCGGAGTCCACATATCTTCATAGGAGATCTCTAGTCACATCTTCTTGGCTTCTGGATGATAAGCCTCTTTGTAGTTTGTATTTCATGATTTCTTCAATTCTTTTTACAACACAGTGTTACCAGAGAACTTCCAATATCCAGTTGCTTGTTTGTATACAACTACCTCATATTCCATATGAGAATATTAATTTCATTTGTTAGTGGCAACTTGTGCAGAAGTAAGAAATCCTCCTCCATAGATCATACTTCTAAAGATAAAAAGTCCATTACCTGCAACCCATATGGCATGACTTCACATCATCCGGTATCAACATATATAAATATGTATACCTCGCCCTTTTTCCCCTTTGAGTCATCCTGTAGCAATTTTACTAGAATGAAGAACTTCATTCCCTTGACTGCTTCATCAATATGTCATCATATCCTAATCCCAAAATTTTGTAGCATAAATTCTCGATGAAACCTTTACTTTCTTTCTAACCGGTGAATCCATGAGAACTCCATTAGAAAAATGTCAACACTGTTTTCCATATTGATTTTTGAATAATGACATTGATGCATTGATGGTGCCTTCCATCAATGAGGTTTTCCAGGAGCTCCTTCTTGAAGTGCTCCTCCCATGCTTCTATCATGATGCTTTTAATATACATTGCTTCCTATCATACTATTTTACAACCAACAAAAATCACTTAAAGAAAGATGATCCTAGAGTCCATAGTAGAGATTTTCACTTATTCTTTTTCTTAGATTTCTTTGTATCGAGTTCTTCCCTTATATTTGTGACATGGGCTTCTTTCCTTTTTCCTCTTTCCTTTCTAGATTTAGGACGGTCCCTTTTATAATGCCCATTTCATTACATCAAAGCTTATAGTACTTTGTCCATACTTCTTCTTTTATTCGAGGACCAAATTTTAGATACTCTCCTTTCTTCTGGACATGGCTGCAAAGGCATGATTCTCTTCACTTGATCTATATCATTTTGGCTTTCAATCTTGTTTCCTCTATTTTACATGAAGACCATAGATCATATGGAATGTTGTTGCTTCTTTCTTTCAGTATAAGCTTGGAAAGTGAAGTTTCCCCATTCTTCGGTGAGCATTCAACACCACTTGTAGTCATTTCATTATCGGACATTTACTTCTCCAATTCTATGAGTTGGTCTCTTGTTTAAATCCTCATAAAATATGAAGTGATTCCTTCTTCTCTTGATAATTTTATCTTGTATAGTTCTTGTCTTAGAGAGATTGCTTAGCTGCGGTACTCTGAGAGAATAGCTCCACGGTTTCTCATATATTTCTTTTTGCGGTTTCGGTTTTGATACATAGGGTATGAGTGAGTTCTTAATGGATTACATGAGAATCCTGGGCTGATTTCACCTTTCATGTGTTTGGCATGAGGCTGGAGCATCTTCTTTTGAGGTTGAATTGTAGATCCTTGGTCTGGCCCATAACTTCGTCTTCAACTAGATTCAAAATGTACTTTCCCTCAGCTTCTTTGGTTGGATGGTGCATCGTTTGGAATAAGTCATTTTTACGGTATTAGATAAGATCATAGGTATTTACTTGAGTAGGATAACTTACTCCTTCTATGACTTCTTTGATGATGACGAAGATAGGAACTCCCTTCTTAGATTGAGTTCTCCAATGTTGGTGTTCTTGAATCCTTGATGATAAAGGATGTTTTACAGAGATGATATGCTGGCTACAATGTCTTGAATATAAATCTTTGATGACAAAGATTATCTTTTTGATTGATGGATCTTTGAAGAATATTCCTTATAATGATCTGACCTTTGAACCCAAACTTTGATCTTTGCTTCCTTGAGTGTCTCTTCTTGTCAAGTAGCCCATGTGTTCAACACATAGCTCTAAAACCATGTTACTGAGAATTTGGAGGAAACGTTGATTAATTCCAAAATTCTCTATAAATGTTACTTGTGACTTACTTATTTCACTTATGTCTTTTCTTCTTGACTTATTATATCTTTCATCCAGTCAATTATCAAAAAGTAAAGATACAAATTTAGGCTTTTTCAAGCTAAGCTTGAAAACCTCTCCCTCTTGGAGAGGAAAACCCATGAGAATTCTTCTTATAGGCAGGATGACAAGTACCATGACCATGACATAGACCCTTGACCTTTGTATGCCTCCAAGATCTTATCTTGATTGATCCTTCTCTTAAGCATAAAGTCCTGCCTTTGTCTTGCACCTTTACGCACTAGAGCTAGAGAACTCGGTCTCTACTTGTATTCTTCTTCTTTTATACCTTCATTTAACTTTGATGACTATATCCTTATCTTATTTTCTTGATGAGAAGACCTCGGCTTAACACGAACCTTACTTTAACTATAGTCCCCTTTTTCACTTATTAGGCTTGTCCTTTAATACGGTCATATATTCTAACTGCACCTAAACACAAATATTTATCTTGCATAAATGCACTTTACTTTAAACTATTCCGCACCTAAATATAGTCTTCTTTCCAACACCTTAATCAGCACTTTAACACGATCTTTGTGGCTACTTGTAAATTCATAAAATGCTTGAAATAGTACGGTTACTATGTACTTGTACATTGTTCTGCCTCATTGTATAATGTTGCTTCTTTGTGGTCTGCAATCCTTTCTTTTTATCTCGGACTTATCTCTATTTTCTTTTTGGATATCAAGTTCTACCATAATAGCATAAATCAAAGATCTCGGACTTAATCGGCGAATTCACTTACTCAAATGACCACAAAACTACTTGGCATATAGGCATCATGTCTCTATTTTAGGCGGAAGCCTTCAAGCTGATTAGGCTAGACTTGATCTGACATGGTGACTAGAGGAGCTTATCTTCCAACATTTAATCGAGAGGGTTGACTTGGCAGAAATTTTGTCTTAGGCCATTTTTCCATGGTTGAATGACAAAGTCTTAAAGGGCTTATTCTTTAGAATAGACACTTCATATTCATGACTCTTATTCCACTTATAACTAGAAGACAAATCCCAATAGACATTAGAAAAGTCAATTGACCCTATAATAAAACACTTGCTCATGAAACCCATGAAGCAAACATAACAAAAATATATTTTATTATCTTTGTCTTCTTCTTTACATGAATATAATTATGTAAGTGTGTAACCGATCCTAGTTACACTTTCAACCCAAAAGCCCACAGGCCCCCTTGATGACGATGTTGGAAATTGGTAACTAGGCCAAATTTTTTGTAGGACAATTCATTTGATAGAATGATGATTGCATGATATTCCTCTTTTGAGAGGACCAAGGTGATCTAAAGATCATCTCATTGAATGACGAAGTGTGATTTTTGAATTTATTCCCCACACATGGGCAAATTGTTTAGGTCGGCCTCGGCTAAATGTAGGCTCAGAAGCCCAATGGACGTGTATCTTCACCACAGCTGACCTCATGCCTCATTTGGCATCATCATCCCTCCACATTCACTCTCTCTCTTCATTTGATTGATTCTTTCAACTTGGGCATCTTCTCTCTCTCTCTCTCACACGTATGGCTAGGTGGACAGATTTTTTGGGCTAAAACAAAACCAAAATTTCATCTTGTTGACTAGCATTGTCAAGGTGCTTTGACTAAGAACATTGCGGTTTTAAGGGCAAAATTTTTGCTTTCTTGAGGCCACATTGATTTAACAAAAATCGAGAGTTTGGGGCTATTTATTTCTGTCTGCGTTGGCCGTGGGTGTTGATATGGTGACCTAATTTCGTGAGTTTGACCAAAGTTTGTGCTTGTTTTTGGGTTGACCTGTTGCTTTAGGAGGTCGAATTGACTGCTTTTGGTAGGAGCTTCAAGGAGGTGTTTTGCTGTGATTTGACCGGCGTTGAATTTTGGTTGGGAAATTTGAAGTTTATTCTGAAATTTGGCAAGGAGTTGATTTGATTGTGTATTGGACAATTGAATTTGATTTTTGTACTCTCTCTTTTGTTAAACTATTGAATAATAATAAGAAAAATTGACCAAAGGGTTTTCCCCATTGGGTTTTCATCCCATCAAATCCATTCTCTTGTCTTGGCTTGTCTTCGCATTTTGTATTATGTTCTATCTGCATTCTTGTGATGTGATTGCTACTATAAGTAATTATAGAATTGTCATTTGGTGCTAAAGGATCATTGAAGTAAGTTGTTCGCTAGGTTGCGGGGAAGCTTCAAACCCTTAGCTCCCGTTTTAAGAAATGCGCTCCGTGCGGGAGCGTTTCGGAAACGCTCGGCGCGCTCCGCGCTTTCTGGCCCAGGTATTTCGGGAGCGCGGTCCCGGCTATTCGCCGCTCCTGTTTTTTCGGGAGCGTTTCGAGCCTTCCGGGAGCGGCTCCTGTGCTCCCCGGCCGTTCGCCGCTTCGGGGCGTTTTTTAAACGGAGGTGTTCGAGGAGGCGGTCGCTCCGGCCGCTCCGGCAAAAAACGTTTCCCCGCGCGGATGAGAAAAATCGGGTGTTTAAAATGACGTTTCATTTTTTGCATTTTATTGTTTGTTGAGTTGAGAGAGAGAGAGCAATAGGAGAGAAAAGAAGAGCGCGAGACGACGGGGAGGGAAACGAAACAAAAGAGCGACGGGGAGAGCGAGGAGCGAGGCCGGCTTGGGGAGGATTGCAGAAGAGGTAGGCCTTCTAATCCAATTTTGGTATTTTCTAGGATGAATTTTTAAGTTGTTCAAAAATGAAAACTTGATTTTTTTCCTGAATGTTGCATTTTATTGTGTTGAAAACTTTAAAATTGAATTGTTTTTTTCCTATGTTGCATTTCTTATTCCCATTTGGCATTTCTCCATTTGTTTTGCAGGCTAGAACTTGAAACTTGAAACTTGAAAAATCATGGCTATATGGCTAGGGATTTTCCTCATGTTGGTTCCTTTCTTTGTAATAATGGTGTTGGAGAGTAGAAGAAAGAGACACATTAGAGAAGAGGAGGAGGATGAAGAAGTGGGTTATGGTGGATTTGATGAAAATCCTGAAGAGGAGGAGGATTACGCTGAGGAGGAAGGGGGGAGTGGAGAACATGAGGCCACAGATACTCCAACTAGACAAGACCAAACTCAGACACCTTTGTGGAAATATGTTCAGAAGCAGGAAGGAGGGAAAGGTGGTGGAACCACTAAATTTCTTTGCCCCCATTGCAATAAACAATACCATGGTTCATACACCCGTGCGAGAAGGCACCTTTGTGGGAAAATGCCAAGGGATGGAGAAAAAAATCTAGGAATCAAAATTTGTGTTACTGTGCCAGCAACAGAGAGAGAGAAATATAGAAAGGAAGAGGATGTTGTCCTACAGAGATTTAAAAGATCTAGGGGTTTCATTGATTCTTATACACCATCAGGCCTATCACGTCATGGACAAACAAGTCCATCAACTTCCACCCATGCCAGTGATTATGGAGGTAGTGGCACACCTAGATTAAGGCGTAGAATCATATCTGATTTCCTAGACGAAGAGTGTAGGAATGATGTGGATTCAAAAGTTTACCAGTTTCTATATGCATGTGGGGTGCCATTCAATGTTCTTCGCTCACCTTATTGGCATGAAATGGTTTCTGCCATTAATAATGCCCCCAAAGGATACAAAAGCCCTGGGTATGACAAGGCCAGAACCGTGGGTCTTAATCATGAAAAAGCTAAAATAAACCATTCTTTGGCTAGAATGACAAATTCGTGGAATGAGCATGGGGTATCCATTGTCTCTGATGGATGGACCAATGTAAAAGGAAAGCCATTGATAAGTGTTTTGGCTGTGTCGGTTAGTGGTGCAATCTTCCTGTTAGCATATGATTATTCAGACAAATTCAAAACCGGCATTAACATTGCAGAACCATTACTTGAAATAATTGAAAAGACTGGGCCATACAATGTCATACAAGTCATCACTGATAATGCTGCTAACTGTAAGGCAGCAAGAGCAATTATTGAGGATAAATACCCCAACATATTTTGGTCTGGGTGTTTGGTTCACACAATGAACCTTTTGATGCATGATATCATTAAAAACAAACAACCTCAATTCAAATGGCTTGGTGATTTGTACAAGATAGGTAAAAAAATGATAAAATTTATTACAAATCATAGCAATACCCATGGGCTTTTCTGTACTCACTCCAAATTGGAGTTGTTGAAGATAGCAAAGACTAGATTTGCTAACTATTACCTCACCTTCAGGCACCTTTTGAAGGTAAGAGAGTCATTGGCTGCAATGGTATCAAGCCCACACTGGCAAGTATTAAAGGACAGGGCAGCGACAATAGTTGACAGGCAAGGTTTTGAACATGTGGAGGAGACCACCCTTGACCCTTTGTTTTGGGCACATGTGAGGGAAATTTTGAATTTCACCAAGTCCATTTATCAGATGATTCGGTTTGCAGATACAAATAAACCAGTGATTGGGGAGGTTTATGAGCAGATGCACAACATGTTGGGCCAAATAAAAGATGTTGTTAAGGATAATGATCCCAACTTGTATGCAATGATTCATGACTGTGTGTGCACGGTGGAATAAACTCAATGTTCCACTACATGCCTTGGCATATATCCTTACGCCAAAATACTACTCTCCATCTTGGTTGGGCCAACCTGCACCTGGAGGTGGGGTTAGGATCAAACCTCACACAGATCTAGAGGTACAAGAGGGGTGTGTGAAGGCATTTGACAAGTTGGTCCCCGACAGGGAGGAGTGTGCTAGATTGCGCCTTGAATTAGGCAAATACTTCAGTTGCACTGCTGAATTTGGTTCTTTCCATGCAATGGAAGACAGAGACAGATTTGATGCTCTCACATGGTGGGAAGCATATGGCGGCGTGGGACTTTTGCCAAAGTTGGCAAAAAAAGTTCTCTCACAGGTTGTGAATACTTCTTCTGCAGAGAGGTGTTGGAGCATCTACAGCTTCATACATAATGTGAGAAGAAACACGCTGAATGAAAACCAAGCTGAAGGCTTGGTTTATGTGCATTACAACTTGAGGTTGTTGAGCCATTACTGTGATCAGGCATATGAGGATCAATCATACAGAGTCTGGGACAACAACCCAGAGGATGATAATTTGGAGGATGGCACGGTACATATGGAAGAATTGGAAGCAGAACTTTTTAGGGATGATGATGAAGCATCAGCAACACCGCCACACACAGGGCCAGTCCCACCATCTAGTAGCAATGCGGGTGCCAGTGCCAGTGCCAGTTCTCGATATCCAACTATTGTTCCTTTGCAGATTCAGCCTCCACCTTCTAGTCATGGTCGTGGACGTGGTACTCCTGAGAGTACTAGAAGACCACCATTTCCTCGTGGCTCGCACAAATTAGACATTTCTCGTGGGCGTGGCAAGGGGCCAGCCAATAGATAAAATAGATTTGTTGTTTACTAGTCTTTTCTATTTTCTAGTAGTTTTTATCTTTTATAACTGTTGACAGTTGAATAGTTGAAACTTGACTCTTTCATATATTTAATGACAATTTAAGTTTGAAGTTTGAATTTGAAAGGTGAAACTTTGAAGTTGGCATTTATAAGTTTACAAGTCATTATTAATTATGAATATGATGCTTCATGAAAGTTATATGGTGATCAATGAATCAATGATGATAAATGTTATATATCAATGATGATAAATTGTATATATTGAATTTTGAAATCAATGAATCAATGATGATAAATGATATATATCAATGATGATACATGTTATATATTGAAATTTGAAATCAATGAATCAATGATGATAAATGTTATATATCAATGATGATAAATGAATTATGATATATATCAATGATGATAAATGTTAGATATTGAAATTTGAAATCAATGATGATAAATGTTATATATTGAATTTTGAAAGCTTGAAAACCTTTAGATTCATGATTCGCGAGACTCAAGAGTCAATATGTTGTATGCTTCCAACTTGTGAGCGTAATTGATGAAGATTATAACTTCTAGATGATTGATGTTATATGATTCAATCTATGTTTTTGTGTTTTATATGTCTAATTGATCATTCTACATGCTTTTGTTGACATATATGCATCAAAATATAAAATATATAAAATATATATATAAAAACGCTCCCCGAAACGCTCCGGACCGGGAGCTTTTGAAAATGGCGCTCCCGTTCCCAAGCAACCATGTTCTGGACAAACAGTCCCCGGAAAAACCCAATGCGGGAAAACTGGTCTCTGACTGCTGGATGGTTTTATTATTAAGAGCATTTCTGAATACAGCAAATCTAGGTTCTAGATCTGGAAAACCCGACAAAGAAAAATTAGATCTGCAACTGACCAGTTGTTCTAAAGCCAAAATAATGACTGATCCACACCCTCAAACGGGATTTACAGGACTCAACCAAAAGTAGGCCCTAGAAACCCCAGGGCTACCCCTAAAACCCCTACGTTAGCCTCTACAGCCCCTGCGTCCCTCAGCGCTGGCCTGGAAAGGGTTGCGTTACCCTAGACTGGGTGACGCATTCCCTACGATTCCCCTAAGGGTCTCTGTGTAACCTCTGAGGGTTTCCAACTGCCTTACGCTACCCTAGGAATGACTGCGCAGCACTTGCGTAGTTAAAGTTGCCCCTGCGCTGCACAGCTGCTGCCCTCTTGCTGTTGAAGCCCCTTCTTCTATGCGCTGCCTTTCTGAAGCTGCTCTCTGTCTCTTGCTGATTCTAGACACTGGGATCAAATCATCCCCTTTGTCTAAAATCCCCTCTCCGCAGCTAAAACAATACTGAGAATTCTTAGCAAACCCTGCCCTAGAATCTCAGCTTAACTTCAATGCTCTGCCTCTATGTGTCTTTACAAATGACCCCAAGCCTTTCCTTTGTACTTTTCTTGTTAGGAAACCAACAGCCATGATCAGATCTTGAATCAATGGCTAAGATTAAAAGGAAGCTTGATCCTTGTGACTTAAGACAATTTCATCACATGTTTAATTTAATTAACTTTATTTATTTAATTTTCCTATGTTTAGACTTAGGAAATACATTAAAATAATTAATTAATTAAATATCTCCCAAACCAGATGAAATTTCCTAAATCCCTTTCAAATTTCTGGGTCTTGTAGATCAAGTATACTCTAGTCCCTCCACAAATTTTGGGAGCTAGAGCACATCCGATGCTACCCCAAATACACAAAATCTCAACAATGCCTTCAAATAGGAATGATCCTACTGCATTCTCCGCTCAAGCTAAAAGAAAGAACAATGTTGGTCCAATAAACCAAGGTCAAGGAAGATCGAGATTCAAAGAAGGAAGAAAGGGTAGATGTTTCAATCGTAACAGATTTGGCCAATATGCTAGAGAGCATCCCAATAAAAGGGATACACCTCGAGATGATGATTACAACAACAACAATTTCAAGGGAAACGGAAATCAAAGGAACAACAGGTTCAATAACAAAGAAAATAGAAAGGCTCCCACTACACGAAATGGAAATGGTCAACCTTCCAATAGATCGAGAAACTCCAGGTATGATGAGTCTAATGTTGTAGATAACAAGCAAAAAGAATTTATTCTTATATCTTCCCTCTCTGCTACCTCTCCTCCCGACACCTTGGATAATTGGTTGATTGATAGTGGTGCCTCAAGGCACTTCACTAGATACAGAGAGACCCTCTAACATTTGATTGAAAAGGAAACAAATTTGGAGATTATACTTGGAGACAATACCACCTATCCCGTGAAAGGGACAGGGACTGTTACTCTTCGCTTAAACCAAGGTCAAATCCTTCATCTACAAGATGTGTTATATGTACCTGACTTGAACGAATTTAATGTCTATTTCGGCGATGGAAAACAAAGGATTCAAGGTGATATTCATTGATGGAAAGGTACATGTTTGGAAAAGGAATTTCGAAGAAGAATTAACTCATGGTTTCAGGGTTGATACTCTTTATCGGGTTGGAAGAAGTCTGTTGGGAGCCATGACATGCAACACTACTCTTCAATGCGAATTATGGCACCGGAGGTTTTCTCACCTTCATTATAAAGCTCTTCCCGAACCTAGGAAGATGGTCACACGTATGCCCGATTTCGAAGTTGATCATGAAGTTGTTTGTCAAGGATGTGCCGAAGGGAAACATACTAGGGGACCATTCCCCTCAAGTGATAGCAAGACTACCAACATACTTCAATTGATTCTTTCTGATTTATCTGGTATGTTTCCCGTAACATCCTTGGGAGGATATTTGTATTATGCTATTTTTCTGGATGACTTCTCTCGCAAAACTTGGATATACTTCTTGAAGAAAAAGGTCGAAGTGTTCAAGTTGTTCTGCTCTTTCAAAGCCTTGGTTGAAAATCAAACAGGGAATAAGATCAATGTATTGAGGACCGATAATGGAACCGAATATGAGTCAAATGAGTTCTATAACTATTGTAGGGAAGCTGGCATTAAGAGGGAGACCACTACTTCTTATACTTCCGAACAAAATGGAGTTGTCGAAAGGAAGAATCAAACCATCATTTAAGCTACTTGTGCCATGCTTCATGGCCAAGACCTACCGAAGTTCCTATGGGGAGAAGCTGCCAACACTGCCCTGTATGTTCAAAATAGATGCCCACATCAAGCTTTGGACTCCAAAACTCACGAAGAAATCTTCACCGGTAAGAAACCTGATGTTTCTCATTTTAGAATTTTTGGAAGTCTCATATATTTTCATGTGCTGAAAGAAAAGAAAAGCAAGTTGGATGCTTCTGGAAAGAAGGGAACATTTGCGGGCTACAGTGAAACTTCTAAGGCATATAGAATCTATGTGCCTAGTCAAAAAGAAGTGGAGACAAGTCATGATGTCACCTTCGACGAAGATGTTGCCCTTGGGAAGGTTAGAGATCTTTCTATCTCAAAGGAAGACAAAGATGAAGATGCAAGAAAGCAGGAAGAACCGAAGGATGAAACAATGTCCGATGTTGATGGTCCAATGGATCCCATTGATCCACCTCTTAGTGAGCCCTCTTCTTCTAAAAGAAGACCCCCATGGCTTAGAGATACTCTCGAAGATGCCAAGAGACATACTGCACCAAGGGGGGCATTTCGTAAAAGTAAGAAGTCGAACAAGTACAAAGGGTACTTAGTTGCCATGAGCACCATTGTTTAATCTGAGCTTGGAACGTTTAAGTCATGAAGCACCAAGTTTGGAAGGATGCAATGAACGAAGAGTATGATTCGATCATGAAGAATGATGTCTGGGATGTGGTCTCTAGACCAAAGGACAAGTCTATTGTCACCTCGAAATGGCTTTACAAAGTCAAACATGGAGCTGATGGGAGTGCGAAAAGTTCAAGGCCAAGTTTATTGCCCGAGGCTTCTTGCAAAAGGAAGGTATAGACTATGATGAGATATTTGCACCGGTTGCCCGATACACCACCATCCATTCGATTATTGCCCTTGCTACCTCATAGGGATGGAATCTACATCAAATGGATGTCAAAACTGCTTTCTTACATGTTTCGCTTAAGGAAGAAGTTTATGTAGAACAACCAGAAGGGTTTGAAGTTCTAGACCAAGAGTCTCATGTATGCAGGTTGAAGAAAGCCCTATATGGGTTGAAGCAAGCCCCCAGGGCTTGGTATGAGAGGATCGATAGCTATCAGATGAAGCTGGGATTTACAAGAAGTGAAGTTGATCCGAAAGTTTACTTTAAGTTTGGCAATGACAAGCCTCTCATTTTGGTGCTCTATGTGGACGATTTTTTTCTAACAAGTGTAGACCCTCTCATTCATCAATGTAAGAGGGATTTGGCTTCTGAATTTGAGATGAAAGACCTAGGATTGATGCACTACTTCCTAGGCTTGGAGGTATGGCAAAAGACAGGTGAGATTTTCCTTTCTCAAGGAAAATATATTGTGAAGTTGCTTGAAAGATTTTGGATGGTGGACTGCAAGCCCGTGACTACTCTAATGGAACTCAACTTTAAGAAGCTATGCCGAAGTGTTGTTGGGCCCAATTTGGGAAATCCTTCCGAGTATCGTCAACTCGTGGGGGCCCTGATGTTCTTGGTAAACTCTCGTCTGGACATATGTTTTGCAGTGAATACGTCGATTCAATTTATGGTTGAGCCTCATCACATACACTGGATTGCTGCCAAGAATCTTTTGAGATATCTCCGGGGCACAATCAACTATGGATTGAGATACACTGGCGAGAATTTGAGGCTCCATGTATATATTGATGTTGATTGGGCTGGCAATGTGGAGGATTGTAAGAGCACATCTAGATGTTGCTTCTCTCTAAGTTCTGCTTCGATATCTTAGATGAGCGGGAAACAGAAATCGGTTGCTTTGAGCACCGCCGAGGTCGAATACATTGCAGCAAGTAGGGCCTGTTGTGAAGTTGTTTGGTTGAGGAAGCTCTTTAGTGAGTTGTTTGGGCATGTGCTGGATACCACCGTGATCTATTGCGACAACCAAAGTGGGATTCGTCTTTCAGAGAATCCTGTGTTCCACGACCGCTCCAAGCATATTGATATCAGGTACCACTTTATCCGGGATATGGTACAATGGGGCACCGTAAGGCTCCATCACATTGGGACTGATGAGCAGGTCGTAGAAATTCTCACTAAGCCCCTTGGGAAGGTAAAATTCTTAACCTTCCATGAAATACTTGGAGTCGTGGATAGACCCTCCTATGAGGGTCCCGCTTGAGTTGGACATTGAGCTTTGGGAGCTCCAGGGGTCTTGGGGTTACTCATGGGAAGTACCTCTCATATGGCCAATGAGTTGGGAAATGAGGATAGAGACCATAGCAGTACTGATAGATGCATCGTGTATTGTCGTACTCTCTATGCTAGGATGCATGGTGTCCAACAACTTGATCTGGATCAAATCTAGTTGAGGTTTTTACCTCTAGACTGACTTTGGGTCAATGGAGAGTGGCAAGGTCTTATGACTCACTCTCGATCAAATTCTTCTTCATTATTTCTTCATAGTTCGACAGACCAGAGCAGTGTAGGGATGACAGGATGATATAGGATCACAGGATGGTACAGGTGGACAGATGGATTGGCAAGTAGATTTCTCCATGGTTGAGAGGAAGTGTTAAAATTGGCAACTAGGACCAAACTCCACCTTGGACAGCTCATATGATGGAGATGATATTTTTGTTGGATTCCTCTTTTCGAGAGGTGCAAGATTGATCTAAATATCATCTTGTTTGGATGAGCAGAAGTGAGATTTTGAATTTATTCTCTCACGTGTAAATTGTCAAGTCGGCCAGAAGTTTAATGTAGGCTCATAAGCCCCAATGGATGTGTCTCCACCCTCAACGAAGGATATAAATAAGAGAGACCTATTCCTCATTTTGGATGTCATCATCTCATCAAATATCTCTATCTCTCCTCACATCATTGGTTCGTACAACACTTTGAGCTTCTCTCTCTCTACCTTGCACGTGTGAATGAAGGACAGATTTCAGGGCAGAATTTCGGATCTATTTGAGGGTTGTTTTGCAAAGTGTTGACCAACGTTGACCCATTGTTTTAAAAACCGGAACCGGTGACCGGACCGGTGGCCTAATGAACCGGGTTTCTAACCGGAACCGGTCTAACCGGGAGCGGTCAGATGCCAATGAACCGGTTTAAAAAAAATACATTAAATAATTATTTTTTTAATAAAAAAAACTATTTTAAAGATTTGCAACCATGATTCCAAGCCAATAGAGACAAAATATGCAAAGTTTGCTCATTTATATACCATGCAAAGGTGAATATATCAAAATGGCATCGAGTGCAATACATATCATCGAAAAATACATAAGAAATGAGGCTCCAAATGGCCCATAAAGTCCAAAAACAATGCTACAAGCTATGAGGCCATTGGCCTAATACAAGACTACACATGAATGATGATCAATCATCAAATCCATCACCGCTACTAGACACAGGATCAACATCGGCTGCTGGCGCTGCATAGACATCATCTGGATCAGAGTCTGAGGATGCCTCTCCCTCAGGCTCATCTGCAACCTCATTACCCCTGCCACCAATAACAATAGAAGTGGACCTAATGGAAGCAGGAGTTGCTCGAGGTGCACGACTAGTGTAGACCATTGGTTGTTTGCCTTTTCTTGATGCAGCTACCAATCCTGGGTCTGCGTCTGATGGTGCCACCAAATCTGCTTCAAATTCACCCCCCGCTGCTGTTGCATCAAAATCAAAATCAGCCTCAAACACTGGATCTTCAATCTCCTCCACCCATTCTGATGTTGGATCAATATCAGCCAACACAATGGGATCTAGATCAAGTGTTTTGTTCATCAGTTGGTTCCGCCTCAAGCGAAGGTTGTATTGCACAAACACAAGATCATTTAACCGTTTCTGTTCCAAACGGTTTCTCTTCTTTGTGTGTATGCGCTCAAAAACAGACCAATTGCGCTCACAACTTGTAGCGCTGCAAGTTTGGCTGAGGATTCTAATTGCAAACCTTTGCAATTGAGGACATTGGCCGCCAAATGACGCCCACCAATGTGCTGCAAATAAAAAGACATTCATTAGTAACATAGTTCATTTCATTACTTATTTATAAACAATTTAACATGGAAAGAAAAACAAATTGGAATTGCTTACCTGGTTGATCCCATACTGAAAAGAGTAATTTGTTTATGTGTTTCCAGAAGGTCTGCATGGTTAGGGACCATGCGCTCCAAGCAATCAATCAATCCAGATCTGACCTCCCCATCCTGCTGATCTCCTAGCCGAACTCTATAATGATACTTTGGGTTCAAAAAATACCCAGCTGCATGTATAGGACGATGGAGTTGATTGTTCCATCTGTTATCAATGATCTCCCATATCCGGCCATATTTAGCTAACTTGTCCCTGTAAGCTGCCCGTATCTGCTCCTTGGCCTGATCCATAGCCTCATAAATGTATCCCATTGCCATCCTTTCCCCATCCACCATCCTTAGCACCTTAACAAGGGGCTCAGTAATTTTTACAAACTCTGAAGACCTTTTCCAAAAATAATTGTCAAAGACTTTCTTTTTGGTGTCTTTTCCATCTTGTCTACGAGCCCACCGGGATTCAGTCCAATCATCAGAAGAAAACATTTTCTGCAGGTTTTTCTGTTGAGAATTGAGACATTGCAACGTGAGGAAGTGAGTTGCAAATCTCATAATGGCAGGCCTAACAAGCTCTTTGCCCCCTGTGTTTTTCCTCATTAGGCTCAATACCCATGAGTGGTTGTAAATGTATTTTGTAATGCACTTGCCATGCTCTACAGTGCTTTTTACCCATTCCAGTTTGCCTATGTCCTCAAGCATGAAGTCTATGCAATGTGCAGCACATGGAGTCCAAAATATGGTACTATACTTGGACTCAAGCATCTTTCCAACAAGAACATAGTTTGAGGCATTATCTGTGATGACCTGCACAACGTTCTGCTCTCCCACTTCCTGAATAATCTCATCCAAAAGCTCAAATAGAAGGGTTGCATCCTTCACCTTATCAGATGCATCAACTGATCTCAAAAACATTGTTCCTCGAGGGCAAGCAACAAGGAAGTTAATGATAGTGCGGTTCCTTCCATCAGTCCATCCATCTGACATGATGGAACAACCTGTTTTGAGCCATGACTCTTTATATTCAGCCAAGTACTCATCAATACTAGAAATCTCTTGTTGCAAAAGAGCTCCCCTTAAATCATGTGCAGTAGGGCCTTTGAAGCCCTTTCCTGCAACAAAAACAAAGTCTCACATAGCTTGGTAATAAGGTGAGTTAGCTGCATTAAATGGGATATCTGAATCATACCACCATCTAGCAATGTACTGATGAGAAGCTTCTTTGCATTCTTTTTTCCAATGTTGATCCAAAGTGGGTTGACGACTTGGAGTTGGCTGGGACATGGAGGCAGTGGCACTAGCAGGGGTTGTGGGATTAGCATTGGACGAGAAATAACTCATGAGGTTGGGTCTCTTTGTTGGGTTTGATCTTTTGCCAACAGGAGGAACATACTGAAAGGGGTTATTGGTGGAAGGGATAGAAGAGGAGTCTTGAATATCATAGTCCTCATCTTCATACCCACTCTCTCTCATCATTTCTACTATTTGCCTCTTCCTTGCAATTTCATCTTGGATGGCCTTCTCCCTAGCCTTAGTCTCCTCAAAATTTTCAAGCTTGGCAAGGTATTCTGCCCTAACCGGACCTAACACTTCATTAGGTGCATCACATGGTGTTACATTGCCTCTTATCCCAGCCAAGTGATGTTTCAATCTAAGAATACCCCCACCTCCAATACATTTTTGACAAAATCTGCATACCATCTTTCCATCAATCACATCACAATGGACCCATGCACTGTCCTTGGCTTTTGGAGCCATCTTGACTTGAAATAATTGAAATTTGGAAATAAATCTGTCATTTAAAAAAAATTGCAGCTAAGAGCTAAATTTACAAAAAAAAATGCACATTCAAACATCCAAAATTTGATAGCATAGATGATAGGACTAGAGATTTTAGAGCAATAAAATAGGCCTATTGGTTTGCATCCCAACCCTTTGTTTCCTCACTATTTCCTTACAGCAAGATAATAATTTCATAACAGTGCTAAAATATTCATAAAAGTGCACTCAACTAACTCATAAGTTTCCCAAGACACTAATAAGTTAATTGCATTTAATGGGCATGCATTGTTTGGCATATTTCCTGAAGTTTTGAGGACTGTCATAAGCATCAACAAGTCTATGATGATCTATAACAGTGATGTTAGCATCATAACTTATAAGAAGACCTAACTCATTTATGAATTTGGTGTTTGCAAAGTGGTTTTGGTAGAGCCTAGAGGATTGTTTCACTTACATTTTGACATCTCATTTTGCATCTAAAGTGCTCTAACTCACTGCTGTCATAAAAGACTAAGTTATTTTGATTGGAACATAAGAAAATAATTGCTCACTGTTAGCTTGCTGCTGTCATAAAAGATTCATTGTTGCTCATTGAACATAAGGTTTCTGTTGTTCATGCTCTAAATTCTAATAGTTCATTTGTGGAAAATATTTGTTTTATTGTGCTATTGGATAAGAAGTTAGAACTTAGAACACTAACGTTTGTTGCCTTGTGAAGTTCCATAATCCTAAATTCTAATTGTGCACATAAGCTCTCTCTCTAAAAGCACTTGACATTAATATCTTGTTACATGTTTGAAATTTAGATGATAGGACTAGAGATTTTAGAGCAATAAAATAGCTAGATGCTAAACACATGAGAACTCAAAAAATAAATACATGAACAGCTTACCTGGCAATGCAAACTAGCCTCCTTAGTGTCCTCTTGAAGATGCCAATGCTATTGACAGCTCCAAACTATCTCCAAGATAACTGCTCCAGCAACTGAGCAAACACTCAACACTCACAAACAGCAAATGACTCAATGAATTGGTGTGAGACAAAGGAGAGGCTGCTCCTCCTTATAACAGATTGGGGAGGGTGTTTTTGGAGAGAAACAACCCTCCCCTTGCCTCCAACTCAGCCCTGACACTTCATAAAATCGAGAAAAGTGGGTCCGCTGCCGCCCGCGCACATGTTGGCAACTAACCGGCCGGTTTATGCATAAACCGGCCGGTTAGGGCTGGTTTATCTAAAAAACAGGCTACGTGTGGTGTTTGGCCGGGTTGCCTGGCCGATTTCAACCGCCGGGCTTTCTAACCGGCCGGTTTGGCCGGTTTCCGGTTGCACCCGGCCGGTTTTTAAAACACTGCGTTGACCAAGGGTCAACCTTCCTCCATTTGTTGTGTTTTTCATGCAGGAATTTCGATTTCCCTTGGCTGCATTCTTTGGCACAGAAATCAAGGATTTCTGAGCATGTTGACCGCAACACTTTGACCGCAGCGTTGACTTTTCTGTTGACCGAGTTTGATTGAGTTTTTCATATCTGTTTTGGGCTGATTTGGACTGTTGTTGAAGGTCGCATTCACTGGGTTTTGACCAAGCTAATTTGGAGGAGTCTTCTTGCTGGTTTGACCAGCGTTGACTTTCTAGTTAGGGCATCCTGTTGACTGTTATTTCACTGAAGTTTTGGGCAAGTGTATCATGTATATTTTACTCTCTCTCTCTGTTGAACTTTTGAAGAATAATAAGAAGATTTGATCAAAGGGTTTTTCCCACATTGGGGTTTTTCTCTGACATCCACCAAATATTGTGTCCTCTTATCTTGGCTTGTCTTTTGCTTATTGTTTATGTTCTATCAGCATTTATTGTCAGTGTTAATGTGATTGCTAATATGGAAATTGATATTGGGCTAAAAAGAAAAGATTGAAGTAAATTGCTCTAAAGCATAGAACATAGCATTGTTATCTAAAATTAACAAAACCTCATATAAATAGAGGTCACCTCCTATTTCATTATAATCATCACTTGTGGACTACTTTGGCCTCCTTAGTGTATTTCGGCCTAGCTGTTGTAGCCTTGTATTCTTGTGCAGATGTGATATTTGTGGATAATTCTGCAAGTGGGTTGGCTTCTAACCCAAGGTTTACTTGTTGTCAAACTTGGTTTAGGGGCTTCATAGGCTAATATTAGTTTAGGTAGACCTCATATAAATATCGATCACCTCCTATTTCATTCTCATCATCACTTGTAGAATATTTCCCACATTAGAGAATTTCAGCCATCATCACTCATGGACTGTTGTAGCCTTGTCTTCTTGTGGAGATGTCATCTTTGTGTATAATTTAACTTCTCAACAAAAATCATGAGACACTTGAACTTTTTCCTAGCTTGATTCTCGAATCTCCATTAACAATTTGAAATCCTAGAATTTTGGAAAATCATCATCCTTGCATAGAAAAATATATATCCAAGTAAGCTGGGAAAAATCCTCAGTAAAAGTAAGGAAGTATTTACCTCACAAAAGAGATTGAGTGGTCCTACACCTACATATGTCATTATGATCATTGTAAGAGGATGAGATGCATCTCTCTATATGAAAGGACTCACCAATATACATCCTTCACTAACACCACTAGGTAGCTAATATTTAGAAGCTTTTCAACCATCTACAAACAACCCATATGTCATAAGGATCTAAACTTTGTACAACCCAGACATTGATGGCAAGACTTGCTAATAACATGAGTTAAATTTGTAACTAGGTCCGGTCTTCATAATTATGATCTTGTAAAGAGTCAAAAAGAATTTATTTAAGTCAAAAGAAAAAAAAGAAAAAAATCATGTCCTATTTGGACATTTGAAAGAAAAGAAAAATTAATTTTTTATGTACATTTTGGTCAAGTTCAAACTGCAAAGTCGGCCCTCCAGATGACAAGTCGGCTCAACCTTTAGAGGCACCTTTTCAAACATGGAAACAACTATATATTGGCATCAATTCCTCACCATTGGGCAACTAATTCGAATCTCATCTGTGGAAGACAATTCGGTGTTAAAATTTGACATCTCAGAGATGAATTTCTCCTAGAAGAGATCATATCTTTCTGATGCAGGAGCATCGGAACTGGCCAGCAATGTGGAAAATTGTCCACATGTTGTGGCCTGACAGGGTTAAATTCATTGCTGTGTATTAAAATCCAGTTTGTTAAAGAAGTCGACTTCACCAATAATTAGTTATTACTGTAATAGGTGTGTCTATCTTATTGATAAGATTGTTATAACAGGTGTAAGTGAGCACAAATAGATAGGAGTTTATTGTTAGAATTTTTATAATTAGAAGATTATGTCTCGAGTAGTTAGGGAGCAAGGATAAGACAGTTGTAATAAAAAACGAAGAGATTTTCTTCGTGGAGGGGGGAGTTTTGAGTGTAATCTTCGAGAGCGCGAGCTCAGAAGGTTGTGAAAAATCGTGTGTGTGTTGTAACAGAATTCGTTTTTATGAAATTTGAACGCAGAAAATTCTGTTCATTAATAAGTTTTTATGGTGCGCAGCAATGTATGCGAATTTGGAAAAAAATCATGTATTAAATTCTCTGTCTTGGAAGTGATTGTGTTTTAGTTTGAAACACGTTTTTTGTTTCGGCATTCTGGCATTAAGAAGAGTTAACAAGACTTTTCCTGTTGGTATTGTTTTACGTTGTTGATTGTAATCGAACACTAAAAGACTGTGATCGTAGATCCCAGAAATTTCGCATCGAAATTTAATAGGGAGTGGTAGTTGTGTTAATCAAAGACTCGGCGAATTGGAACCTACAACAGTTAGTGCATTTGAGCGTTTAATGCCGAATTCTCGTGGTGATTCCGGTTAAAATCGCGTGGAATCTGATAAAACAAGACATATACATATCTGATGTATAATGGTGTGACCGCCAATTGTGAACAAATGCGTTGAATACTGGTCAATCGATATGCTAAGTGGTCAAATGCGAGCAGATCGCGTGGGATTTGGAGCAATCGGTACATGTTTATTGTTATTGTCAATTGATGCAATGCCACAGATATATGCTGGTAATGTTATTTTTAAGAAAAGGCGTTTTTTACTGTCATATGTAAAAAAAGAACAGTAATGTATGGGCGTTCTCTCCGAAGTAAAGAAGAAAACGCTACAGGAAAAAGGCGCATTTTGCAATTGTGTAATATAGCCTTGGATTGGCTAGTTTGTCAACAGACAGTGATAATTTGGAATGGCGACATACTGCATTTTTTTTGTTACCTGTGATTGTTTTAAAAACAGTGTTTAACTCTGTTATTTTTCAGGAGTTTATATTAGTAAGACAAGGACCTGCGCTTTTCAACAATATTGAAGACAGAACCTTTTAAGCTATTTAGAACTGTTATTCCAATATCGATTTGAAAAGATATAAAGTGGGTATTACATTGCGCAGAGCCATTTCTGCGTCACTTTCAGTTCTATTTGAACCACCTATAATAAAATTTCATTTCTAACAATTCTAATATGAATTTCCAAAAATATAAGTCGCATCTCAATTTGAAAGTGACTTTCCAAAAATAGAAAGTCATGTCTAAATCATCAAGGATGATCTCGACATATGAAATTCACTTTAAAATCAAATCAATCATGATTATAGATGTCAAGAATTAATATTTTTATCCTTACTAGCATTATTATTATTATAATACTATTATTTATAAAATAATCTAAAGCCATTCACCTTTAATGGATTAATAAAAACGAATTCACTCATGAAATAAGTAAATTAAATTGAGAATCTCCTACTTGGAAAAATGAACCTCTCTCTTGGCATAAAATAGTAACTCCACACTTACGAGAATGTAACTCTCCCTCACTAATTCAATGTATGGAAAAAGAGTAACTCCTCATTAAATGCACTTGTAACTTCCTCATTCAATTCGATTTGTAACTCTCACCAAATATTCTCTCATATCTAAGTGTATCTCTCTCTCTCTCCCTAATTCCAATTGTAACTCCTCAAAACAAGTGTACCTCTCTCTCTATTCTTGGGATGAGTTACAATTCTTCTCAAGTAACTCCTCCCTCATGGAATTCAATTCTGTTATTATTGGCTCAAGGAATGAATTCATTTTGTAACTCCTCTCCTTTCTCATCTATTTAAGCAAGAACAAGCGAGAATTGAGAGTAACATGTTCATTGTGAAGAAAGAGGGCTAGAGTTGAGTGTGTGCGAAAGAAGTGTGAAAGCAAGTGAAGAATAAGAGCAAGGGAAGAACTGAAGCAAGTGTGTAGGACAAGATCTAATTAAGAGGAGGAGGAGATCTTCATGCAAGGAGCAAGACAACTTCCGCTGCAAGTTGATCAAACATTGGTGACTTTATTCATTCTCGTTCTCTCTCTCTTTGTGCTCTACTGACCAATTGAAGAAATCTAATAGAAGAAGAATCATTTGGGTTTTCCCCTTGTGGGTTTTTCACTGGTCATTGAACCTAACTCTTAGTGTTTTATATTTGTGTTTGGTTGTCTTCATATGATCTTTAAGTTTATGTTCTATCTACAATTGTTGATCTGAAAAGTTGTGAAAAAAATATTTGCATTCTAAGTAATTGTAACAACATAGTACATTCAGTTTTCTGCAAAGTACATTCAATTTTCTGCAAGTACATTCAGTTTTCTGCATAGAACTTTCAAGTTTCTGCAAAGAATTTTTAAATTTCAAATTTTAACATATGGAGCTATTCTTCTGTGGCAAGCTTTCTATGGCAGCATACTTCCATGGTATACGAATTCCTTATGACAATATACTTTTGGGATGATGTGAACTTCTGTGGCACCTGTCTCTCAGTGGCAAGCCAAGATTACCTCCCTACGAAATTCTATCTCTCTGAAAATTACAATCCGCAGTTACAACCCTGCGGAAGTTACAATCCAAAGTTACAGTCCTGTGGAAGTTGCAATCCCAGCTCTTTGGCTCTTTGGCTCTTTGTACTTTGAAATTATTCATTCTTGTGAAAGCATCAGATGTCTAAGTTTCCTACTCTGTGATGAAGCTTGAAGATGCTCTTGTCTATGTGCTAAGACAAGAATTGTTTGGAGGGCTAACTTGGCACTTGGGTTATTGGTCTACTGGTCAGTTTCGTTATGACTTGGATTTCTCTCTTTGACAAAGATTCGATAAGGAAAGGATTGATGGGTTTTCCCCTTGTGGGTTTTGGTCTGGCCTCTGGCCTAATTTCTAGTGTCTCTTGTCTATTTTGTACATTGTACTTGTATAATTGCTTGATGACCTAATTGAATGAAATAAATAAAACATATATATCAGTCACAAGTAATTATCATGTTCAGAAATTCTATTATGCATTCGAATTTCAACATGGTTTCAGAGCTAGTAATAAGGTCTGAATTTGTCTCTGAGATCCAGCCAAGGCCCGAGACTATCAAAAACATATTCACCTGAAGCCGATTTTGTAAGAAGACCTTCTTGTGGTTGACAAAAGAGTTCCTATTGAAGAAGAAGACTAAATCAGGCCTAACTTTACCCTTGTTCTACATAACAAAAAGGGTCCTGGTTTGTTGCTACAGTAAGGCCAAACAGGTTTGTTTGAGTACAGATTAGAAATCTAAATATCTTTGTGGGCAATGAAGGAATATTAGAGGTCTGTTAAGATTAGGAAAGATTTAAAATAACCGAAGTCTGGAAAAGGACAATGTCTGAGAAAGGGATGAAACAAGGGTTGTAAATTCGCAATCTTGAAGGTCTACAACAGGTGATTCAAATGAGATCTACACTAACTACACTATTGTGTAGTAATCCAAGCCAATAATACTACAAGAAGGAAATCAAATTTGAAGTCACTTGCAGTCAAATACAAGATGAGAAGAATCACTATGTAAGAGGACTCAAACCTGAAACTCTTTATCAGAATAAAATGTCACAAAGTCTGAGGCCAAAATATTTGTGAAACCATGTGAGTTAAGGAACTATGATATGTTTCATGAAACTAGGACTCAGAAATACAGAGTTGTGCCTAAGAAAAACACGCCAATCACAAGAGACAATGCCAAAATTAAGTGCCACTGGGCTTATAACACTTTGTATTTCAAATCAAGAATATCACAAAATGTGATCATACAAGTGAGAGCTTCAGTTGGGTATAAATACAAAACTAAAGTGAAGCACTCGTTTGAGAGGGGGAGGCATCCCTTCAAGAGGTAGATATGGACCCACAAAACTAGGACACACCCCAAGAGGGTTATGAACCTACAAATCAATTTTGACTAGGTCACCCTTAACCATACCTAGTAATAAAATAAAGGAATAAAAAATATGGCCTTAAACATAATTTAAGTAGTAATGAATGATACATGAGCCATAGCCATATGAAAAGATTACACTAAAAGTAATAATTCCAACACACCTCTTATGAACAAATTTCAAGTTCAATTGTTCAAAGCATGTTCTTCGATATCCAACTTAACAATTTTTTTTTTAAAAAGCATGCTATACAACTATAAAATTCAAATAAAACATGGTACTAAGTGTTCAGACAAAAGGTATATTGATGAAAATCACTGTATAGTATAATACTGACAATCAAAATGTCAAGTCTTTAAAGGTACAAATATATAAGATATTCAAACCTGTTTGGCCTGATGAGGATCTCACACTAGCAGTTGGTGGTTGAACAGAAACTGAATGTGTAGCTGTGGATGCTAATTCGGATTTTACCATGTTTGGATTTGGGGTCAAGGATGTTGTTCCAGAGCAACTTAGAGCAGATCGTGCATCCACAAAACTGTCTGAAAGGAGAACCAAGTGATGTGAATGTTTGACATTGTCCATCACTGCATCTGTTGCTGAAGGATTGCGTTTACCCTACACAAGATGCAAGAATATAATTACTTAGAAAAAAAAAAATTATATTGATCTCCACAGATGATCAATGAAAGCTGGTAAATTACGAGTATTTTACTTACTATAAAGGGAGTTCATCAAGTATATCCATTACAAATTCATAAATAAGAACACAGTGCATAAGCATATACAAATACTGTCTCAAACTAGCAAAGGCCTGAAATTGAATATGCAAAGAGTAGATGCCTATTAACCACATAATTAATGCTAATTAGAAGGAAACCGTTTCCATGCAAGTTGAAGAGACTCGATCAATCTGGTGGAGGACTGCTTCGAGGTGCTTTGAGTGGCTTCTAAGTGTGGCAGTGAGTGATCGTAAAACAGATTTTTGGCTCACTGAATTAGATAACTCCACAGGATGGATTCCAAATGCCTAAAATTTCATCTGACCTAGGGTGATTTTTCTATATCTAGGAATCCATTTTTGTTCATGTCGTTCTTGAGGGGACATCTGGGATTGGCATCTTCAGAAGTTGCAGACTCAACTCCACCACTGGCAGTCGAAGAATCTTGCATTTGCTGGCATGTTGACTATTAACTCCAAATTCTGCAAGCTTCACATGTATATTATGTTTCTTATGTCACCTGGCACGATGACACGGGACAGAGGACCCAGCAATACAAGTGTTAGACATGAGACATGAGGAGAAAAGAGACATGAGGACTTCGCAAATAGGACACATAGGACACATTTTCTATATATATATATATATATATATAGAGAGAGAGAGAGAGAGAGAGAGCAAATTAGTAAATTACAGATACAGAGATGAAATATAGACAAAGATTCAATTTTTTTTAGAATTTCAAAACGAGAACATTTACATGATGATAATACAAATTCAATCATACAGCTAGTACAACATCAAGTATGATAAAATAGCAAACACACAAGAAATTAATACCGTAAACTGCAGTTTTCTCGTTAAGTAATCAAAATCAAAATATATTACACAGATCAGTGAAACAGGAATCGGCGAGTTTGCCGATTACTCGCGATTAGAACTCTGCTCGGCAGCTAAACGAGCCGATTCAAAACTGGACGAGTTTGACTCGCATTGACCGAGTTTGACTCGTGGTCAACGCGAGTTTGACTCGCGAGCAGGCGATTAAATCGATTGACACGATTACTCGGCCACTAGGTTTTCTGCGTGGAAAGGTTTTTTCTGTTCTGTTTTGTAAACGCGGCTGTTTTATAATTCATTTACATGCTGCTGTGGAGTCCGAGTTACCGCTCGCTATGGAGTTGCCGCCCGCTATGGAATCCGAGTTACCGCTTGCTAGAGGCTAGAGCCGAACACTGCACACTGCAAATGCCAAGTTCAAACACCTGACTACTGTGCCCGCCGCCGTCGTTGTGCCCTCCGTCACTGTGCCCGCCGCCGTCGTCTCTGTGCCCTCCGCCGTTACAAGTTCACACATTGTTCGAACTTCGGGAGTCCACAACTGTAATTTTTCAAAATCTCATATTATGAATTTGCGGCTTGCCATGGTTCCAGAAAAAAAACATATTGGTCAACTACTTCTCTTGATTCTAAACAATGTCCTGTCCAACTGAGAGACGGAAACCCATGACATCTAAACCAAGGTGATTGCTCCAAGATCGTAAAAAACAGATCAAGATGATAGTTGTCTATGTTGTTCGAATTTGGACAGCAGAGACTAGATATTCAAGTATCTGCAGATGTCTAATAAAAAACGAAATGTCAAATAAAAAATGCAATAACAATGGTTACTAGTCATTATATAATATAAACAGTTTCAAAGCACTAATCAATAGATCTATAGTTGGGAAATGCAACACAATTGAGATGTTTGGTCCTATTGTGTTAGACACCTCAATTGGGTGAATAATTTTAAATAGGTCAGTAATGGAAATATCAACGATTGGAATAGGAATTTCGAAAAATGAATTCCAAAAAATACACTGATATTATAAATTATGTTTACAACTTTACAGTTTTGCCAACAATAAATAGTATATGGGGAGCCGGAGTATATCCTTCCAGAATCCAAATCTTTTATGCCTTACTAAGTCCAGTCTAGATAAACTCAGCCCAGTCTAGATAAACTTTTAATTTATATCAGAGATTTAGATTCCAGAAAATAAATACCTTTTTTTTATTTTTTATTTTTGTTGCCTTCTTATTTTGCAGGAAGTCAGGTACCACAACAATGCCGAGGGAGAAGGATTTTGCTTGGGCTTATTGTGACAAGATTCCCGGAAGCGCCAAGCTCCTTTGTAAATTTTGCAAAACAGAATGTACTGGAGGCATCTATAGATTCAAGTACCACCTTGCACAGATACCTGGGCATGATATAGGTCTCTGCAAAAAGGTTGACGATAATGTCAAACACCAAGTAGCCTTGGCCCTTGACATGTTGAGGCAGCACAATGCTAAGAGAGCAAAGCAAAAACAAGAAATAGGAACTCTTGGAGCTGATGTTTCTTCTTCCAATACCCCCTTTTCATCTCCTTCTATTGAGTCCTCAATGCCATTCCCAAGTTTCTCACACATGCCTCCAAGTCCAAGTCAAAGTCAAACTCAAGCCCAGAGGAATCCTCCTACATTCAACACTGGAGGTGGAAACATAAACACTTCTTTTTCTCCCCGCACAAAACCTGGTTCCCAACCTACCTTGGATGGCACTGGTTGGAAAAAAGATATCCATAAACAGGCAAGGAAGGCCATTGCTAACTTTTGGTTCTATTCTGACATACCTTTCCATTGTGCCAGAAGTCCTTATTAGCAAGCTATGATTGATGCAGTCACTATTGCAGGTCCAGGATTCAAAGCCCCTACATCAGAGAGCCTTAGGACAGATTTGTTGTCAGAGTGTTGAAGATGTCATGCTTGTGCTAGCTGAGTTTCGTTCATCATGGGTAGAGACAGGGTGCACCATCATGAGTGATGGATGGACTGATCAGAGGAATAGAACTTTAATAAATTTCCTTGTATCTTGTCCAGCAGGCACAATGTTTCTCAAATCAGTGGATGCCTCAGAAAAGGTTAAGACTGCCCAACTTATTTGTGAAATGATGGAGGAAGTTGTTCAAGAAGTGGGAGAAGAACATGTTGTACAAATTGTCACCGACAATGCAACTAATTATATGGCTGCTGGTAGACTTTTTGAGATTAGGCACCCCACTATTTTTTGGACCTCTTGTGCTTCCCATTGCATAGATTTAATGCTTGAGGACATTGGTAAGCTTCATTGGATACATGAGGTTGTGGAGAAGGCAAAATCCATAACCAAATACCTGTACAACCACACTATTATCCTAAACACCATGAGAAAATACACTGAAGGTAAAGAAATTGTTCGACCTGCAGTGACTAGATTTGCAACAAATTTCATATCTTTGCAATCTGTGGTTGAGCAAAAGATAAATCTGAAGAGAATGTTCTTGGGACCTGAGTGGATGGGATCTAAACATTCCAAGGCCCTTGAAGGCATTGAAATTGTTGCACTTGTGTTTATGATGGTTTTTGGAAAGATGCCGAAGAGATTATTGCTATGACAGAGTCCCTTGTCAGAGTTCTCAGGTACTTCAAGTCTTTTAACTTTTTTCATTTTTAAAATTTCATTTCAAGCTTCTTTTTATTTTCAAAGTTTCATATTTCATTAATTTTGAAAGCTAACTTTCAGGATGGTTGATGGTGACAAACCCGCTATGGGTTACATTTATGAGGCGATGGATCTCGCAAAGGAGGCCATCAAAAGAAGATATGGGGATGAGGAGGCAAAGTATTTGCCTCTTTGGGATATTATTGATGCACGTTGGGATAGGCAATTGCATTCCCCCTTACACGCTGTTGGGTACTTCTTAAACCCACAGTATTTTTATGATAAGAGAAAATTTAATGAAGATGGGGAGGTTGGCAGAGGACTTATGACATGCATTGAAAGGTGCTCCCCTGATCCAGAAATTCAAAGCCGTGTCTTTTCCCAACTACAGAATTATAGGACGCCAGCCAAATTATTTGCCTATACCAGTGCTATACGAGAAAGGACTAGGATGCTGCCAGGTACCCTGAAGGCTTCATCAATTCATTAAATTTGTTTAAAATTTATTTTGTATGTTAAATGTTTTATTAAATTTTGTTTTCTTTTAAGTTTTTACTATTTAGTACTTACTACTCACAAACACTTGGCATTTGCTATGTCTTTGGTGGCAAAATTTTGGTAGTGATACCCCAGATTTGAAGAGATTCGCCATTCGAATCTTAAACCAATCATGTAGTGCTTCAGGTTGTGAGCGCAACTGGAGCATGTTTGAGAAAATACATTCTAAGAAGCGCAATAGATTAACACAAAAGCGCTTAAATGACCTTGTATTTGTCCATTACAATCTACGACTTCGCAACAAGCAAATACTAGGTGAGAGCCTGAATTTGATGTTTTCATAATTTGATTTGCACTTTAAAATTTAAACTTTAAAGTTCAAACTTTAATTTACATTTCAATGTCTCATGATAATGATAGGTTTGGATCATTCAGCAATCGACCTTGAGGAGATAGATCTGCAAACTACAAATGCATCAGATTGGGTCCAAATAGAGGAGGAGCCTCCTCTTTTAAGTCTACATGACTTGGAGAACTTAGAGAGTCAAGCAAGTGAAGGAGTGGGAGGAATCGCTTCTAGTTCTCACTCTTAGAGTCTTAGACTCTTAGTTATTGATTTTTTACTGATTTGTTTGGCAGTGTTTTCAATTTTGTAAACTTTTAGAAGCATATGCTTCTGGTTCTATGTAGTCACTGGTTAGGACTCAGTCACTCAGTACTTCGGATCATGTTTGAACTTTGGACTCATAACATATATGAGATACTTATTCATTCATGATATTTTGGACATCTATTGATATTATGCATTGTTTGGACATGGCTTTATTGAATATCAATGAAAAATATTTGTTTTAATTCAATATATGTGTATATCTTTATTTATTGAATTTGCCGATTTTTTCCCGATCCAATTCAAACTCTTCGCTCTTTTGCCTCGCCGATTTATTGCCGATTCCGAGTCTGGTAACATTGACACAGATACTAACTCACTGAGTTACTACTACTATAGGTGGGAATGCCAAAGGAAAGTACAAATCAAAGTAGATACTAGATACATTTGTTCTTGAGCCTGCTGTCATGCTAAAACAATGTTTTGTTCAGCATTTGAAGCTGCTGTTGCAGCTCCACTTCTAGCAGAAAGAACATTGCCAAACCTTGCTGAAAATGGAGGGAGAACAACATCAATGGGAGCATTCCCCACTTTTTGCTTCCCTTTTCCAACTGCCTTTGTAATGACCCAACTCGAGTTATAGGAAACATAGAAATATTATGATGCATATGATAGCTACATATGCATGTATCACATGTACTGCACTAGTATATGCACTAATCAATTATAAAAAGTCCAAGTGTGGGGTAATGAGTTAATTATTGAAGTATTGAGTAAATACCTAACTCGCCAGAATATAATGAATGTATTGTGAGGTAAAAGTTATACATAACACTACCATAATATAACTAGTATATTGTTCAAAGGAAAGTAAAAGCAGTGGCTTATGCAAATAAAAGAGAATTATATATATATATATATAATTTACTACATTAACTGGGACAAATTATATATATTAACTAAAAGAAGAAAATTAATTAATTAATTGTTAATTGTTTTAGAAAATATATATAGAGTAACAAACTTTAATCAGAATATAAGTCAATAAATGGATTTGGTGTAGAACTGTTAAATTCAAAGTCTTCATTAAATAACTTAATACGTAGGAATTAAAATTCATATAATAAACATTATAAAACAATTAAAGTTACAAGTCATTTTATAAAGTTACAAATCACTTTATATATAAAGGTTATAAAGCAATGAGAACGGTGACCGCCTAAAGACATAAAGGAAATTGTAGGTGGCAGATAGCTGAAAAGGGTGGAGAAGATTCTTGTGGAAAGGCGTGTTGATTTGTGGTAGCATCGGATGTGCTCTAAGTCTCAAACTTTGTGGAAAGGCTTAGACACATGTATTCCACATAACCCATAAATTGTTTTGAGAAATTCCACCCGGAGACATTTTTATTTGATAAATTAATTATTTTTAATGAGACCCTAAGTCTAAACTTAGGAAATTAAAATAATTAATGGGTATTAATCTAAATTGTGGGTGAAACTTCTAGAAAAAGTAGATCCAGTCAAAATATAATCTTAGCCGTTGATTGGAGATCTAATCTACGTCGTTGAAGTCTCAGCGAGAAGACTACAAAGAAGACTTAAGGGTCATTTGGAAAGATACACCCGAGAGATCAAGAGATCGAATTTTCTGAAAAGAGTAGTGTTCGGAGGAAAACTTTTATCGAGAGATTCTCACGCAGTTGAGCGGCAAAAGCAGTTTTGGTCGGAGGATCTTCTCCGAGGCCAAGAATACTCAGCAAAGAGGCAGAGGAAGCAGCGTAGAGCCCAGAGAGGGTGACGCAGAGGAAGCAGCGCAGAGCCCAGAGAGGGTGACGCAGGGCCACACAGGCCAGACGCAGAGGCAACGCAGTGTTTCCGATCTACAGTCCGAGATTTTGCTGGGAGATCGGGATTCTGAGCCAGGAGGGTTGGAATCGGGTTTTCTGAGAGCATATTGATCCAGCGGAGGAGGTGATGCAGTCCTCTAGAGGTCCCCACGCAGGACTACACAACTACAGTGCAGAGGCAGTGTAGAGGGTGTTGGGGGCTTGTCATTTCAGCTACCAGATCAGCCAAGACTTGCAGAGTGAGGTAATCTCACTATTTTTCTCTGTCAATAATATTCTCTGTAACTGAATTGTTCGGAGAGTAATAATAAAACCCTCAAATCTGCTGCACTGGTTTTCCTGCATTGGGTTTTTCCATGGACATTTGTCCAAAACAAATGGTGTCCTGTGTGATACTTTTCTCTTGCTCAGTTTCTTGTTTCGCATATTAATTTAATTAAGTGAAGGTTGCTTCAATATTTCCAGAAGAAATCTGCAAATAACTTGTTAATCTAATTTACAAGTAGGTGAAGTTAATTCAGTTTGTTGCAGTAGGATTCCAAATCTAAGACTTGGAATTTTCACATGGTACCAGAGCGTTGCAGGTGAAACAGGAAGAGCAAAGCCAGCGTTGTGCAAGAGGCCGAATGACTGCAGAAAGCAGCAATTCGAATCCCCAGAGGGATTGCGCAATCCAGGCCAGACGGGTTGACGTTTCGCAGAAAATCTCTCTCTGAGTGAGTCAACAAAGACGTAGGACTTCCAGATCAAGATTTTGTCGAGCCAGAGGGAACAATGCAGAGCTTGTGGGACATAGTTTTTCTACAGGAAATTTTGTTGGGCAGAAAGACATCAGAAGAGAAAGAAGAAGCACAGTGAGAGAATTTTATTCCTCGAGGAGTTCCTAGCAGGGGAATTACATTTTTTCATGATCTAAGCAACAGATTCGGGTGGCAAATCTACAAGCTCTAGCAAGGAGTGCATAATCCAATCTAGTGTTGCGCAAAGGAGAAAGAAGAGGTAGCAGATTCGACATTCTTGACGGCCATGGCAGCTCATGGGCTTCGAGATCAGGACCGGTTGGAGGGAGCCTCCAACTATGTAATCTGGAAGGCGAGAATTACATGCCTTCTAGATGAATACGATCTCAAGCTTTTCGCGACAAGCACGGTAGTTGTCCCTGCAAATCCAAATCCGCTAAAGAAGTACAACTCTGATATGGCGAAGGCTAAAGGTTGCTCCTTGATGTTGTCAAAGATCATATTGTGTCACACATAGCCAGCAATGACAAAGCTACGCAAATGTGGGAAGCCTTAGCAGCACTGTACAAAGGATCTTCTGAGCAGCGAAAGATTTACTTAGAGCATAAATTGAGGATGATTCAGATACAGAAAGGGGAGCGCATTGTTTTGTTCCCAACTAGGCTTCAGGAAACTCATGATCAACTAGCAATCGTGGGGTCCACCCCTTCTCCTACAACAATGGTAACGCAGTCACTGAAGAATGACGGGTTTTTGTCTAGAGCATCCTGGGCAGAGCAAACTTGTCAAGCTCGAAAGAGATGTGTGTTGCTCTTCAACAAGAAGAGTTAAGGAGGGACCTAGTCAAGTGCAAACATGACGACAGTAGTGGCAGTGGGTCGAAGACGAAGGAGGAGGAGGAAAATGCAGCCCTTGCATCCAAGGGGCAACAGGGGCAGCGGAGACGAAAGAAGGATGTCTCGAAGATAAAGTGCTTCAGGTGTGGTGAACTTGGTCACTATGCTACCTAGTGTCCTTTGAAGGAAAAGGCCAAGGACGAGAAGCACGATCTGAAGGCTACATCCGCAAAGATCGAGGAGGATGAGTATGCCATGAGTGCCCACACATCTCCAAGTGGGAAATGGGGAGATATTGAGTTGTAAGTTCACAATAACTTCAGTTGTGCAGGATCCTTGAGGAGTCCACCTCTTGGATCATGACCTTGCTACGAGTGCCCAAGATCAGTAGTAGCAGGGTGGAGGAGTTTCAGTTGGTGCAGGAGAGTGTTGAAGCGCCAGATGCAATAGTTAGCACCGCAATGCAGAGTTGCAGGCATGCAAAAAGGCACAACATAGAGCAGCAACAGTGCAGTACTTCACAAGGACAATGTGGGACTAGCAGCAGTCAGAGTTTCAGCATCGAGATGCATCTTGAACACTTCTTCATATTCATGGATGTTTTTCAGTTTTCTTCTCTTAGCAACTGAGTTGCAATGCAGAGTTAGCAGTGGCACTGCTAGCAACAGATGCAGCATTTGAGAGGGAGTTGCAATACGGATGCAGTGTTGATCGTGGTAGGGTCAGCAGCAGTACAGTTGTAGCAGCAGCACAGTGGTTGGGGGACCGCTTGTTAGACATTAGCAGCGCACAGGGAGATGCTTCAGAGTCAGAGCAGTGTGCAGCAAGGCATATTTGCTAGAGCACATTCCTCGCTAAGAGGGAGTGTTGATTTGTGGTAGCATCGAATGTGCTCTAAGTCTCAAACTTTGTGGAAAGGATTAGACACATGTATTCTACATAACCCAGAAATTGTTTTGGGAAATTCCACTCGGAGACAGTTTTATTTGATAAATTAATTATTTTTAATGAGACCCTTAGTGTAAACTTAGGATATTAAAATAATTAATGGGTATTAATCTAAACTGTGGGTGAAACTTCTAGAAAAAGCAGATCAAGTCAAAATGTAATCTTAGTCGTTGATTGGAGATCTAATCTCGATCATTGAAGTCTTAACGAGAAGACTATAAAGAAGACTTGAGGGTCATTTGGAAAGATACACCCGAGAGATCAAGAGATCGAATTTTCTGAAGTGAGCAATGCTCAAAGGAAAACTTTGATCGAGAGATTCTCACGCAGTTGAGGGGCAGAAGCAGTTTTGATTGGAGGATCTTCTCCGAGGCCAAGAATACTCAGCAGACAGCCAGAGAAAGATGCAAAGGAAGCAGCACAGAGCCCAGAGAGGGTGACACAGAGCCACGCAAAAGCAGCGCAACGTTTCCGAGCTATAGTCTGAGATTTTACTGGGAGATCGGGATTCTAAGCCAGGAGGGGTGGAATTGGATTTTCTGAGAGCAGATTGATCCAGCAAAGGAGGTGACGCAGTCCTTCAGAGGTCCCCACGCAAGCCTACGCAACTATTGCGCAGAGGCAGCGCAAAGGGTGTTGGGGGCTTGTCATTTCAGCTACCGGATCAGCCGGGACTTGTAGAATGAGGTAATCTCACTATTTTTCTCTGTCAGTGATATTCTTTGTAACTGAATTGTCCGGAGAGACATTCAGAGATGTATTCAGATATAACTGTTGCTTAATAATAAAACCCTCAGATCTGCTGCACCGATTTTCTCACATTGGGTTTTTCTGAGGACATTTCTCCAAAAACAAGGGTGTCCTGTGTGATACTTTTCTCTTGCTTAGTTTCTTGTTTCACATATTAATTTAAATAAGTGAAGGTTGCTTCAGTAATTGCTTCAGTATTTATAGAAGAAAATTGGAAATAACTTGTTAATCTAATTTACTAGGTAAGTTAATTCAGTTTGCTGCAGTAGGATTCCAGATCTAGGACTTGGAATTTTCATAGGGCGGTGGAGAAATTTTGAAGGGGACAGAAACCACTTGCGTATAAAAAAGGGTGGAAGCACTGAAGAAAGTTATGATTTCTAACTGTGGGAGACAGAGCAGGAAGTTCTAACAGAGTCACAAACATCGAGCTTGATTGTTCTTGGAGTTTTGGGCACGGGGGCTAGAAGACTTGTCTTCTGGATTTGGGGACCGTATAGGTAGACCCCAGACAAGCTAGGAGGAAAAGGATGGTTTGGTAACGGGAGCGAGAGCCATGATGGGTCAAAAACATCTTCAAACACAGAGTTCCAGAGTTCCAGGTAAGTAATCAATAGTGAATTGATAAATTCTGCTTCAAAATTTCACTCTGGATTCTGAGTACAATTTTTTGTTAAAACTTCTTAATTTTGGAAAATTAGAGCCTCACATTTTGGTATCAGAGCCTAGTTTCGAACTCTTGTAGACCTTCTAGGCTTTCCTCATAGTATAGAATTAGTATGAAACTCAACTGTAACCTCTGTTAAAAATCTCAATGAATTATAAACACAAAAAAAAAACTGAGTATTAGAATTGACATAACCAACATGGTTATCATTTCATGCCCACTCTGCATAAATTCCTAATTCTTGTATAGGCATTTCCACTCTAGGGCCAGTGTTAAACTAACCTATACAATGACACCCTTAGTTGCAACCACGTGTTGTTTTTCTTTTATAAATATACTCAGATATACTCGAAGTCATGCGCAGATCCATAGCCACGAGTTTATAGCTTGTTAGCAGAGGGTGCCTTTTCGCCAAGGACCCTAGATCCGAGCTTTAGTTGAGAAGCGGGGAGAGGAAGAGTTGTTCTGACAAAGTAGATCTGAGCAGATGGCGCCACACGGATTGCGTGATCAAGATAGGTTGGATGACCTGTCCAACTTTGCTATCTGGAAGGCCAGAATCCTGGTAATCCTGGAGGCATACGGCTTGAGGGAGCATGTAGAGAGTGTCTTGGCTACACCAACCGATGTGAAACTCTTGGCAGATCATAATGAAGCAACGGCACATGCCAAGTGCTTCATCATGAACAGGGTTAAAGATCATGTGGTACCACACATAGCCGAGAAGAACATGGCTCATGAGATGTGGAAAGCTTTAACCACATTGTATCAAGGGAAGTCCGTCCAGAGGAAGATGCTTCTGGGGAACCAGCTGAGGTTATTTATGATGACCAAGGGAGAAGAAATTGATCATTTCCTAATTAGACTGTAGTCGATCCGGGATCAGCTGACTGGCAAGTGGGTCAAGGTGGAGGATGATGTCATGGTGAGGACAGCTCTAAATGCAGTCATAGAGGATTGGGAAAGATTTGTCCAAAGCCTTTTGGGCAGAGTGGAGCTTCCTAACTGGGACAATATGTGGGCTATCCTTCGTAAAGAGGAGATCCACCGAATGACCAAGAAGCAGACTAGCACCGGAGCAGGCAATGTGAAGGAGGAAGAGGAAGATGCAGCGCTGGCATCAAAAAAGAAACAAGGGAAAATAAAGCGTAATCTGTCAAAGATCAAATGTTTCCAATGTGGCAAACTTGGACACTTCGCCAGCAATTGTCCTCAAAGGAAGAAGGAAAAGGAAGCTTCTAGTTCCAAAGTTGTTGTAGAAAACGATGGCTCTGATGATGTGGCCATGAGTGCTCATGTACCTTGAGAGAAGAGGTGGGGCGATATTGATCTATAGAGCAGTTATAGAGTAGTGGCGGGATCCTTGAATAGCCCAGCTCTTAGATCACATTCATGCTACGGGAGTCTTAAGACAGTAGCAAGGAATGACTGGAGCAGTGGGTACAAAGATCACGGATGAAGCAAAGGCAGAGGCTGAGACGCTGAAGAGCGAGCAGCACAGTGTAGATGCAGCAGCAGCAGAGAGGCAACAGCGCAGAGGAGATTTGCTTACGCAGTGCAGTGTTGTAGCAGCGCAGAGGCTTTAGGAGGACAGTGTAGAGTAGCAGCCTATGGAGCTTCAGTTATGAGATTCAACCCGACTGACTTGTTTGTCATTTGGGCAAGGGTCCTTCAATTACTTACCCTCAACAATTGAGTTGCACTGCAGCACGATGCAACAATTTGAGAGGGAGCTACAGTACGGATGTAGCAGTGACGGTCGCAGAGTCATGGGTAGCAGTACAAAGAGCAGCAGCAGCGCAGTGATGTAAGGCAGCATGCCAAGCATCAGCGCATAGACCAACACCAGAGATCAGAACAGTACTTCGGGGTGAAGTGTATCGCTAGAGCACATTCCTCGCTAAAAGGAAGTGTTGAGATTTTGGGGTGTTGGGGTAGCATCAGATGTGCTCTAGCTCCCAAAATTTGTGGAGGAGCTGGAGTACATGAGATCTCCAAGACCCAGAAAGCGTTTAGAAGAATTCCATCTAGTTTAATTTTTATTCAAATAATTAATGTTTTTAATTAAGGAACCTAAGTCTAAATTAGGAAAATTAAAATATTAAAGTGAATTAAATTAAACATGTGATGAGAATGACTTAAGTGACGCGGATTAAGAAGCTTCTAATCTTAGTTGTAGATCAGAGATTAGATCACGAACGTTGGTTTGCCAGCGAGAAATGTATAAGAGAAGGGCTTGGGGTCAGTTGGAGAAGACACACACTGGCAAAGCACTGAAGCTAAGCTAAATTCTAGGGCGTGGTTTGCTAAGAATTTCAGAAGTGTTTCAACTGCAACGAGGGCAGTATTGGCAAGTGGGATGGTTTGATCCCAGGCCAAGAGTACAACGAGGGTGGAGAAGGAGCATTCGAGAGCAGCACAAAGGCAGCAGCTACGCAGTCCAGCCAAGAGCCCAGCAAGGGCAGCACAGAGGCAACAGGAGCCAAGCAAGGCTGACGCAGGCCTAGCAAGGGCAACGCAAGGGCAACGTAACCCCTTCTAGGGTGACGCAAGCCCTTCCTAAACAACGCAGAGGCTGACGCAGGCCAGTCAGGCTGACGCAGAGGGCTTCAGAGCAGCGTTGGGGTTTCCGGAGGCCGAAAAGGGGCTGAGTTCTGTAAATCCCGTTTGAGGGTGTGAATCAGTCACATTTTTCTGTCTCCGAGATAGAGGTATTGCTGCCATTTATATTTCTCTAACCAGTTTTGGTGCCCAAGATTGTTGTACTTAGAATCTGCATAATAATAAAAATCCTCCAGAAGCTAGCAGCATTGGGTTTTTCCGGGGACATTTGTCCAGAAAATCCTTATGTGTCACTTTGTCTATGAGCACATTATTCAATATTTGATCCGTATGTGTAGGTTGTTAATTGTACTTAGTTCGATGTTAATTATGAATATTCAGATTAATAACTTATGTAACTAGGAGAAGTAAATCAAGATTTAATAGTAGGGTTTCTTAAGTTTAAGAAATTTTCGTAAATTGTAGCAACAATCATAATATAACCCTGAGTGTATTACTGTGAGTCATCCTTGATAATTTACCCAAAGTATTCAGTGTTATGTAATATTCAATGACAAGGGAAATGGTTTTCGACTTTTGAAAGAAATTGAAGCTTTTAACAATAATAAAATGGAATTTGATATAATTTGATATTCTAAAGCTATGAAGCCTGGGATAATACATTTTATTAGAAGAGATGGGATATTTAATGCAAATATATGTATCGAAGACATATATCAATTGTTCGTATTATGGGTTATTAATAATAACAAAACATACTTCCATAAAAAATAAAGAAAGTTGTATTTTCAAAGCTCAATCGCAGTTAATTGTCAAGCCATTACTTTTAATTTACATTCCATCCGACAAAGGAGTTAAGATAACTCATGAATATCGGCTGTAAAGGTTTCCACAATAAAGTTAAAGATTTTGTATATCGTGCAAGTAAAGTTTGAAGTACATTCAAATTATTATATTAAAATGAACACGTTAACATCACTTCTGACATTAAACTTTACTATAACTTTCGAACATTCGAATGAGAATTATCCTAATTATTTTTAGGTAATTGAAACATGTCAATTCTTCAAGTAATGTTGAGCTTTCCATGTATATATCCTACTACAGGATAACTATAACTATTGATGATATGAATTTTATGCAAATATCTTTTTATACCATTTTCTTATCTTAATACTTTAATTATTATTTAAGTATATATGCAAGTGGTTTATTTAATAAATAATAAATGATAAGAACTAGTTCACACACATGATTTATTGACGATATGCCTATTAAAATAGGTGAATTTAATTTTATGATATAAAAAAAAAATGTGAAGGTTCAAGTTTTTATAACTTAATACATACTAATTGGACATTTTGATATTCAACCATTATGTCATTGTTGAGATGAATAATTAGCCTATTTGCAACTATAAGGATATATTGATGTCCAAAGCAAAATAAAATGGAAACATAGCATTGTTTATGGAATTTTAAATGACCATTAAGGATAACAATGTGATTTATGAAATGGAAATTTATTGTTGATATGAATGGTTGAAACTATATAAGATGATTCATTGTGATTGCTTAGGCACATATAAAGATTATTTGGCTGACTTTGCTCCAAAGAAGTCAACTCTTGAAGAAAGGAAGAATGGTAGTGAAAGCATGACTATGGACATTATGACAAGACCGTTAGATGTGAAGTAAGATACAACCACATAAAATGCTAAACTAGTTTGAGGTAAATTGATGGATGAAATAAGACACTAACTATTCAAGAAATGTTTGGAGAAATTATAAGTGATCAAATTGAGAGTACAAGTATAGTTCACTAAAGGTACACATCAAACGAAGACAAAATGGAGAAACATATGTTAAGATGGTAAGAAACCACCCTGTAAGGTATTAAACACAATATTAGAACAAGAAGATTAAAAAATAAATAAATAAATGTCCTCACACTAAATAAGTATTCAATCACAGGACATAATCCTTACTCGATTACACTAATTGCTGAATTAATTAGTAATATACAATGTTCCACCAAGTCGCCTAGAGGTGGGAGCGAGGGGGCGAGGGAGCGCGGGAGTGGCCTATGCAAAAGCTCCCTACCAATTTTCAGGAAACGTGGGGGGACGTCGGGGTCATAAAAATTATAAAATTTAATATTTATAATGTAACTATATTTTTGCAAGGAATGTATATACAATCATCATACACTTGCATCATGAAAGATAAATCATAAATGATAAAATTACAAATCGATGAATGATGAATCATATAACTGAAACATATTTAAAAGTTAAAAGTTAAAACATACATCATACAATCATGCATGTAAGTTTGTAAGTTTGTAACTATATAATCATTAATGTAACTACTAACAATGTACAATGAAAATAAAGTTTAAGATATCATATGACATATTATATCAAGATTCAAAATAGAGTTTAAACTGAAGTTTACAACTCAAGTCCGAAACATAAAACTTAAACGCAAATAAGTTATGTCTGAAACATAAAACATAAAACATAACATATGAATATCAAATGATATCATCATACTGATAAATGAGCATAAATGCTCAAGTTAATGCCCCACTAGTCTCTGCATCCAACTTCTGCACGAATATATCCAGATCAACCATGTCACCATCTGAATCAGAATCACTTGGATTCTCAAATATGCTAAGTGGCACATCAACTTTTAACACGAAACCATAAACTAAAAGGGGCGGTGAGGGGACGTGATGGGGCGTGAGGGGGGGTGTGAGGGGTCGTGAAAGGGGGTGTGCGGGGGCGTGAGGGGGCGTGAGGGAAACGTCCCCTAGAAGTCCCCAAGACCCCGGAGCGTGAGGGGGCGAGGAATCTAGACCCCTAGGTGGGGGGGCGAGACCCCGTGTAACACTGGTAATATACTATATAAACTTTAACTTCATGACGAAGTTTTCTAAAGGAGGGGTGGGGTGTATGTCATGACCCAACTCGAGTTATAGGGAACATAGAAATATTAGTATGCATATGAGACATGCATATGATAGATACATATGTATGTATCACATGTACTGCACTAGTATATGCACTAATCAATTATGAAAAGTCCAAGTGTGGGATAATGAGTTAATTATTGATGTATTGAGTAAATACCTAACTCACCAGAATATGATGAATGTATTGTGAGGTAAAAGTTATACATACCACTATCATAATATAGCTAGTATATTGTTTAAAGGAAAGTAAAAGCATTGGCTTATGCAAATAAAAGAGAATTATATATATATATATATATATATATATATATATATATATATATATATATATATAATTTACTACATTAACTAGGAGAAATTATATATATATAACACTAATTAATTTAGAAAATATATATAAATATGATTTGATGTAGAACTGTTAAATTCAAAGTCTTAATTAAATAACTTAATATGTAGGACTTAAAAGTCATATAATAAACATTATAAAACAATTAAAGTTACAAGTCATTTTATAAAGTCACAAATCATTTTATATATAAAGGTTGTAAAACAATGAGAATGATGACCGCCTAAAGCATAAAGGAAATTGCAGGTGGCAGATAGATGAGAAGGGTGGAGAAGATTCTTATGGAAGGGCGGTGGAGAAATTTTGAAGGGGACAGAAACCTCTTGCGTATAAAAAAGGGAGGAAGCGTTGAAGGAAGGTACGATTTCTAACTGTGGGAGACAGAGCAAGAAGTTCTAACAGAGTCACAGACATCGAGCTCGATTGTTCTTGGAGTTTTGGGCATGGGGGCCAGAAGACTTGTCTTCTGGATCTAGGGACCATATAGGTAAACCCCAAATAGGCTGGGAGGAAAAGGGTGGTTTGGTAACAGGAGCAAGAGCCACGACGGGTCAGAAATATCTTCAAACACAGAGTTCCAGAATTCTAGGTAAGTACTCAATAGTGAATTGATAAATTCTGCTTCAAAATTTCACTCTGGATTTCTAGTACAATTTTTTGTTAAAACTTGTTAATTTTGGGAAATTAGGGCCTCACAGCCTTTGATGATTGATCCATGGTTTTTGTGAAATAAACAAGAAAATGGACTGATGTAGGAAAAATCATGAAGACTGATGGGCAAATCCACTTATCCAGCACTTGGAATCCCTTCTAACACTGCTTAATAGCCTTTATCTGCATTCCAAAAGCTCTTAAACCTCAAACCTGTGAGTAAAATGACCTTGAACGAGGTGAAAAAACCGTTTTTATGGAACGCAGGCAACTTTCAGCAGGACATGTCTGATTTCCATGACACAGTAAGGGCACATGTTTGGCTGTTGTGTCATGTCCGACACATAAAATATGTGACATGTGGCTTTTGACATGTCTCAATTTCATCGCTCCAAGCATGGATGTGAAAGTGGTTTAACTATGGTTCCTTGGATCTGTGTATTCAGCTGAAGGACAAAGGTCTTAGGATAAATAGATACCACTTTAATTAGGATGAATACGATCCTAGCAGCCAAGTGGATACTGATTTGTCTCAAAGGATCAGTTCCTTGGCATGTCTTATTAAGGAATACGACTATGCAGAGACAACATACTCTCAGCATTCATGACCATGATCACGTATGTCATGTCCTCTCCTCTTTCTAATTGTTAAGAATTGAAGACTTCTTTATTTTAATGACTATCTGGTCTGCAGAGCATTTCGTGGCCATGTTAGTGAAATAGAATTTCTCAGGTAGAACCGTAGACGGTGAGATTGGGACCTAGCTCTTCGCCCTGTTTGGAGTTGGAAGTCTCAACATAGTTATGTTGCTGAAATCCTACCTCTCCAAGCCCACATATTTCGTAGGAAAGCCTCCTTTTTTGGAAATATTTGTGGGATTCTAAATCCAGGTCTGCAATGAAGGGTGATAGCTCATCATAAGGATCCTCCTAATTGAGACAAGCTATCTATTTCAGAACTTCAAAGACTTGCCCCTTCTAAGGAATTGTTCAAAATGGATATCCAGACTCATGTGGCCAATTTGGAGGGATTGGGGCTGGTTGTTTACTAAGCCTCTCCAAAGCTACTGCTCCAAAGAAGACATATTCCTTGTTGCATAAACAGAACCCACTGCCATCAAACCTAATTTCTAGGCAGGCTTCTAATGATCCAAAGCTGCATTGGACAGAAAGATTCCAGAGAACATATTGTTTGGCATTTTAATGTGTCTTATAAACTATGCGATTTTGCTTGGCTGGTTATTTATCAGAGTGTGCCAACAAAATATTGTCGAATGAAAAGCAATTTTTACGGATGATCTAAGCTCAGTATGTGGGAGTGTCAAATAGCCGGGAGCAGTTGGCAAAATGACCAAAAGCATGCTTCTTCCAACTTCAAAGAAACCTTTATTGACAAGTTGCACTGTTGGATGACTAAATAGTTGGTCCTTTCAGTTCAGCCTTCAGAATTGCCCCAAGATAATTGTTTTGTATTATCTTTGGAAAATAAGGTGCAAGTGTATTTTTGACAATGATGCTAGCTTCGTTTCTTCCCCCCTTAGTATCTGGAGGACAAAGGTACTCCTCAAAGGTTTCCCAGATCTTAGCCCTAGAATTTCAAACTTTAGGGCTGCTGTAAATTAGAATATAAAACAGTAGCAGAAAGATCACAATAATTCACTTCAAACAGCCTCAAACTTCCCTGCAATCCAAGGAGAAAATATACCAAACAAAGAGAGAAGTTTCAACCCCTTCTTGGCCAACTTATCAGCACATAATCAGATCCCAAAATACATTTTTACAGAAGCTTAACAGCAGTTAAATTATCCCTTTATACTCTTCCTTAGATGTCAAATCACTTAACAATTTGTCATTTTACTTATGTCCAATCAGCAAGCCCTAAATCGTTGTAAAGACCAAAGCATAAAGAATACATATAGCTGAAATTTAAATCTGAAAATGACACAAGATGTGAACAGCCGGAAACTTCATATATAAGCTCGAGCTGAAGTAGAAATACATACCATAGTGTTCTCTCAAGGAAAGTACAAAAAATCCAACTATCAAATACACCCTTGTTGGAGTGATCCATCAAAACCTAGTGCAACCAAGAAGATCCAAGTGGAAGACCTACAAAACAAGGTGTCCTCTTCTCTTCTTCACAAATCCAACCTACGATTTTTTCCAAAACCTGAGTCTCAAATATCCAAGGGATAAACCATGACCCTAGAACTCCAAGATGCTCCAAGAAAATTCAAGAAGACGAAGAAACCCTAGCAATTAGAAAATACAAGTGAAGACTTGACAAAGAGAGATGAAGTGTGAAATCCCTTCTCTTAGTCAAAATAATCACAAGAGTAAATACACGTGAGTGAATGAGACTTGTTTTAATAGAAAAGTATATAACACTGCAACATACACTTTCCCTCTATGCTCCATCACATGTACCTACCTCACTCTAATTACATATCATACTTGTATATATGGGCAGGGGTTCTCTCCCCTCCATCATACCTTCCCTTCCATCACTCCCTTCCATGTACACATCTAATTCCCTCCATCGATCATTGCATCTTAATTCACTACTTTACATCCTCCTTGATGCCATTGGGAAGGCTCTCGATCCTAACCCCACCAAATCCCTACAAGAGGAACTTAGGTTATCTAAGGATCGATTCACAGTTGCACGAAAAGAAGGGAAGCAGTTAGTTATTCGTGATTGCAAGGTCACCATTCATGATTTTTCCCCTCTAGGATACTCCCTCCCTTGGGTTTAATGATGGTCTTGTTCAATTGGGGTATATATTATGGGAAGCTAGCCCACCATCTCCAATGGCTACTAGAATTGTAATAGTGCATTATGGTCTTCACCAGCTACACTTCGGGATGCAGTCTGTAGTATTCCTTTTAGGATATTTAGATGAGGATAGCCAGAAAATATTTCAACAGAAAATCTTGCCAAAATACTAATAAATGTCGTACAATTCCACGGAAAACTTTTATGAAATGTTCCAGCATAATTTCAATTAAATTTGCAAAATAAACCCAAAAAAATGCAGGGTTGCTACTTCAGCAATTTTATAAAAAATACTGCAAACATGAGAAATAGCAAACTAAACTTTATTTTATTATTGAATACAAGAGTACATGGAAATAGTTGAGGTGATGGCCTGCAATGTAACTGCTTCAATACTGAATCTGGCCTCCCAAACTAAACTGGAAATGACGCCCAAATTGGTGATCTGGATGATCCCCACTCCAATTCACAAATTTGCTCCAGATTTGCTCACCAACTGCTGTTGATGAAGCCCAATGAAATCTCCTAGATAGTGAGTAGGGGTTTCAACCAACACACCAAGAAACCCAAGGGTTTTCATCCTGGGGCTCTTTGATCCTGAAACCCAAGTTCCAAAAACTCTCCAAAAGAAAATACTACAAATCCAAGATCATCCCAAATGACTTACTTCCTCGTATTTTAAAGACTTGATGGATCTATCTCCAACCTTCTAAAAGTATTTTTATTTTATTATTTTATTCCCATTCTAGAAGCTTCTCCTTTTTATTTTATTTATGTGGTTTTTATTTGTATTTAAGTCACTTTTCCCCTTTTGGCCTTTCACTCCAATTAAGCAGTTTTCCCCTCTTTTATTTAATAAAGTGACTAATTAAAGTTACTTATAATCCAAGAAAATGATTAATTTTCCTCCATGTTTTCTTCGGCCAATGAAAGTCACTTTTCACCATCTCATCCTAAAGATCTCTTCATTCTTGTTCCAATGAGCTATTACACTAAGGTGTTTCTCCAAATAACACCTTTAGTGTATATAATTAAAATATGCTTGATAATAAACCTGTTTTACGGAAATCACCAAAATGCAAAGAAACCAAGAACAAATTGTGCGGAAGAGACCTTGATGATGAAATATAGCAAGCGAACCCTGTCGATCCCCATAAAACTCCTCCAAAACCCTTCTAGCCCATTGATGACGTAATCTCACTCTCATGACTTGGTTGTCACAAACCCTGGAAATCTACCCTAACCGCATCACAAGGGAAACAAAAAATGGGAACATTACAAATCCTCCCGCCCCGACATTGCTTGCCCTCAACAATCCATATATGTCAACTGTAAAGGCACCTGTACACCAATTCTTGAGACTTCTCTTTGGTTGGTACAATAACTTCACCAAGAACATATTCCATGACTTCATTTTCTGTGAGCACCAAATCAATCCTCTTCTTCCATGCTAGGAAGTTTGTTGATCCAAAGATTTTGTTACTTTCCTTGCAAAATGTAGTCATTTGATCTGTAGATTGAGACATGAAAGACAATATGGTACTTACTTGTCAACCAAGTGTCCTTCTTGATGATGCCTTGAACTATATTGATGCTTTCAAGTGTCTTCAAGAGACTTCAAAGACTTTCGTTCAATAGCAATGAGTCTTCAGGAGAAAGAAAGATAAATGTTTTTCTTAAGATTATGTAGCCTATAATGCTAGCTTAATGTAGTAACCTTCCTTCCTTCAATGAGAGATTGATCCTTCTTTTTGTTCCTAACAAATAATTCCCTTTGACAAGCAACCTCCTCTTATGCCAAAAAGATGATCTTCAAGCTACCTTTTCTTCACCTTAGCCCTAATACCATGTTAGAGAATCAAGTAGGGCAGCTATTAATACAATTCTCCTATCCTTAATAATTGCTTGTGAACTTTAGTTAACTTCTTATTTTTATTTATTAGATTCTTTTCATCAAACAATTATCAAGAGCATAAATCATGAAGATCATAAAAGACAATGGACACAAAATATAGGCTCCAAGCCAAGGCAAAACCCCTCCAAAGGGAAAAACCCAGAAAGTATTTCTTCTCTTCTTATAGAATCAAATCAAATGAGAAATCCAAGACCCAAAGACCAAAGCCAAGACCTCCTCCAAGAACCAAGTCAGCCCTCCAACAATTTCTTCTTGAAACAAGCTCAAGTCAACAAGGCCAACGAAAGTCAAACTTCAAGATTCCTAGTCAAAATAGAGTTTCGACCCTCTATTTCAAGCCTACAGTTCGGACCTACAATTCTAGGTCTCCCAACAGCTGCAGAAACCCTAGTTTTCGCACGTGTGAGAGAATACAAGCCCAAAAAATCAGATTTTCCTTCTTGCTTTTGACAACTTCTTGTCTTCTTGTCCTTCGATCTTCTTGCATCCTTTTTCTTGCTTGAGATCGACCTTCTGAAGTGTGTGCGAATGAGTCGAGCTCTCTCCCTTTATATACCCTTCTCATGAGGTGAAATAGGCCTTCTCCTAGCTCGAATTTTCGCTGGTAGGGCCGACTTGGTCTAGGAGGTCAATTTTTACTTTCTAGACTCAAAAATAATGTCTTTTACATGTTACAACTTGCCCAAATGGGTTTTATACAAATGATAATGATTCTCTTGACTCGTGACAAATAATCTTTTGACTTGAAAACCAATGGAGCATGAAATGCATGCTTGACCTAGTTGACCATTCAAATAGAGCATGAAACCCATGCTTGAAAAATGATTTTCCTTTTTCTTTTCTTTTGCTTTTTACATAAAATATACAATGACATGAGTATAATGAAAATTATGAAGATCGAAACCAGTTACATTTTCCAACAGTATCATCATTGTCATCATGAATCATTGTTATCATGTAGCATATGATAAGAGCAAGGTCATTGTTGTCATCAAGGGAAAGTCATCACAGTTACATAAATACTGCCATCAGACGGATCACACTCTTATTGCCAGAAGCACTATCATGAAGAACATTGTCTCACTATCAACAAAGTTATTGTTTCACTGAAAGATTTTTTGACAAATATCCCACATTTATGAGGGTTCCCTTAAGTGTTACTATATCATAATGTGAACCATATAAAGTATACAAAGTCGTTGATTATAGGAGCCTCTGAGATATAATGAGCCAAGGAGCCTCAGATTGTATATTAGAGAGTCACTATAATGTAAGAGCTTCAGAGCACGTGGCAAGTCATTGTAATTTCAATCTAGCCTTACATTGCCACTGTAATGATGCCACAAAGTATAGCAACGCTACTATAGAGTATAGTGATGCCCCTGGAAAATACAATACGAATCGAAGATGCAACCCATAGACACAGCAAGCCATAGATAAGAGCCATAGATAAGAGCCATAGATTATGTGATACACAGGCAAATTGTGAATAATACTAGCCATGAAGAATTGTTGTACGAGTCACAAACAATTACATACAATCCATTGTGATATGAATGATCCTCAGAGAATTAATGCGAACCAGAGTGACAAAAATGAGCCATAGAAAAATCAAAGCGAACCATAGTTATAAAGCGAGCCTTGGAAGATGAAGCGAGTCACTGTAACATGTTAAATAAAATGCGAGTCACTCACAGAGATGATTACGAGCCACCGAGTATAATTGAGAGATAACAACCAGTGTAATGCTATGCCAGAGCCACTGCAAATGCGATGTGAGCTTCAGAGGTTAGTCAATGAAGAACTTTAAAATACGAGCCACAGAAATTTAGCAATGAGCCACAGAGAATTTAATTCGTAGAGATTAATAAGAATCCACCGAAATATAATACGAATCACGCACCCCGTAGATATAGAGTGTGAGCCACCAAAATATATAAGAGCCTTGAATCATATGAACCATTTTGACAAAAGTGTATATATATATATATATATATATATATATATATATATATACCTCAAAAATCAAGCCCCAGTCTTCACCGTGGAACTTTTTCATCAAGATGAGAGTGAGACATTTAACAATTGACAAGACTCTCACTTATATATTCTTGACGTATAATGACTGGCCCTTTCTAGGGAATTCCTTAATCAAGTCAACTTGATCTATTTGGATGGATAAACCACAAGTTTGAATTTCTCATAATATATAATTTTCTCAATAATTGCTTGCCCAGATTTTGTGCCATATTAATAATAAGAAGAGTGCCCCAAACACATTAATAACAATATTGACTTTTAATCAATTCAAATTCTTCCTCAGGGAAAGATGGGATTTCCTTGGGGTAGGAGGGTTTCCTATGGGGAAATTCATCCCATAGATGCCCCAATTTTCAACAACGCAACCCCTAAAAGCTTTCTACTATTAGCTAGACAACGTTCCTCATAATGTCATTATTGTAAGGACATCCTGGTGAAGTTGCCCTTATGATCTCACTAAGACAGAAGGAAACTGTAAATTTTTTGTAGATGTTCTATGCTTGAAGCAACTTTACTTTTCTCACAGCAATCACACAAATAGTTAAGTAAAATGCTGATAGAACATATAAGTGGATCTTATAGAAGACAAACCAGAAACAGAAAAATGTGATGGTGCGTTACGGCGGTCAACAGGATGCTTCAACCAGCAAAGTCTCCTTGATCAACCAACCTAGAATGTGTTACAACAATCCTCCAATCAGCTACCGAGTCAACCCAAGTCAACTCCAGAAAATTCAACGTTGTCCAGAAAAGTCAACGCAGGGCAGCAAGCTAAAAGTCAACGCAGCAACAGTTCGGTCAACCTTTTGACCTCGATTTCTGTGCCAATGTGTACGGCCTCTCAAAATCGAATTCTCCAACAAAATTCAGCCCTTTTGGACCATGCATTGACCAAAGTCAACGCTGGTCAAACTTCCTTCAAAACCCTAGCTGCAGAAATTCGTCCTTCCTCTTGGCCGTACATTTTCGTCCTTCTTCTTCACACGTGTGGGCTGGAATTGTCCTCCAAGGAGCTCGTACTAAATCAGATGAGTGAAGAAGATGTGTGTTGAGTTGTTGTGAAATGCTCTCCAACTTTGCCTGTATTTATATCCATCATTTGGGGTGTGTGACACATCTGCTGGGGGTGTAAAACCTTAAGGTCGACCTGCACATATAATTTATTATAAATAATAAATTCAAAATAAATGTTCTGCTCATCGGATTAAGATATATTTTATATGGATTTTACACCTCTCCGAAAGAGGAATCCAACAAAATTATCAGTATCTTAATCCGAGCATCACAACATGGAGTTTGGACCTAGTTGTCCAAATTTAACACTCCCTCTCAACTAGGGAGAACTCCATCCATCAGTGCAATCAAACATCGTGCGTCATCCCGCCGTAACTTGCTTTGTCATTCTTTATTTCGCAACGTATGGACAAAAAGACATCATCCCCCGCCGACATATTCTGTACCCCGCAGTTCGAAACCCCATCGACTCACAAAGAGCCCCAACCAACCCGAAGGTTCATCCGACCCGAAGTCGCGCACTACCCGTACTCACTAAACTTGACTACCTATCTCGCATCAAGTGGTTGGACCGTGCCATCCTAGATAGAGAGTACGGCAATCTCTGATGCGTCCATCAGTATTTGCTACTAGTCTCTAGCTTTTCCCACCTCATTGGCCAAATGAGAGGTACTTCCCATGAGCCCTGGACTCAATGGGTAGGATGCATACGAGGCACAGATAAATGAGAGGCGAACCAACTCAATAATCACAATGGTGGGGCAGAAGCACCATAAGTGCTTATAGCTCCGAGAAGCTATCCCCAAAGCCTCCCAGAGCTCCCAGAGCTCATCGTCCAACAGGACCCACATCATATGGTCGTTCCACGATACCAAGATTCTCACGGAAGGTTAGGAACTTGACCTTCCCCAGGGGCTTAGTGAGAATATTCGCGACCTGCTCATCAGTTCCTATATGATCGAGCCTTACGGCGCTCGCTGTACCATATCCCGGATAAAGTGGTACCTGCTATCAATATGCTTGGATCGGTCGTGGAACACAGGATTCTCAGTCATACGAATCCCACTCTGGTTATCACAGAGTATCACAGTGGTATCTAGCACATGTCCAAACAGCCCACTAAAGAGCTTTCGCAACCAAACTGCTTCACAACAGGCCATACTTGCAGCAATGTATTCGGCCTTAGCGGTGCTCAAAGCCACCGACTTCTGCTTGCTTCCCCGCTCATCCATGAGATCGGCGTAACCAAGATTGAAGTAAAGATTCCGATGTGCTCTTACGATCCACCACACCGCTGTACCCACCCAGACAAGATATCCACGAGTGTCACACTCAGTATCTCACCATGGTTTATCGTGGCCCCGAAGATATCTCGGGAGATTTCTCGCACCAACCTGAAATGATGAGGCTCAACCATCTCGTGACTCAAAAGTGTTCACCGCAAAACATATATCCTGGGCCGGTGTTCACAAAGAACATCAAAGCTCCTATGAGTTGACGATACTCAGTAGGATTGGCCAAGATAGGCCCAGCAGCGCTGCCACTCAACCTTTTGAAGTTGAGTTCCATCGGTGTTGACACGGACTTGCAATCCACCATACCAAATCTCTCTAGAAGTTTCACAATGTATTTTCCTTGAGAAAGGAAAATCTCTCCAGGTCTCTGCCAGACCTCCAGGCCTAGGAAGTAGTGCATCAGTCCTAGGTCCTTCATCTCGAACTCAGCAACAAGCTCCCTCTTACATTGATGAATGAGAGGGTCAGCACCTGTCAGGAAGAGGTCATCCACATATAGCACTAGAATGAGAGGCTTCCCCTGCACAACCTTGAAGTAAAGGTTCGGATCGGCATTACTTCGAGTGAAGCCCAGCTTCATCAAGTAACTATCCATCCTCTCGTACCAAGCTCTGGGTGCTTGCTTTAACCCATAGAGGGCTTTCTTCAACCCGCAGACATAAGTGTCTCGATCTTGAACTTCAAATCCCAGAGGTTGTTCTACATACACCTCTTCCTTTATTGCACCATGCAGAAAAGTGGTCTTGACATCCATCTGATGAAGACTCCATCCTTGCGTAGCAGCAAGGGCTATGATTGATCGAATGGTGGTATATCGTGCCACAAGTGCAAATATGTCATCATAATCTACTCCTTCCTTTTGAGAGAAGCCACTGGCAACAAATCTTGCCTTGAAATTTTCAGCACTTCCATCAGATCCATGCTTGATCTTGTAGAGCCATTTTGCGGTGACAACTGATTTGTCCTTCGGTCTTGGAACCACATCCCAGACATCATTCTTCATTATGGACTCATATTCTTCGTGCATAGCATCCTTCCAGATTTGATGCTTTACGGCTTCCTCAAAAGATCCAGGTTCAGATTGTACAATAGTACTCATGGCAGCTAGATACCCTTGGTATCTACACGGCTTCTTGCTTTCTCGGAATGTCCCCCTTGGGGCAGCATGACCCTCAGCATCTTCGAGGGTGTCCCTGAGCCATGATGGTCTCTTTCCCAGTGAAGGAGATGGGTCAATAGGGTCCATTGGTCCTTCAATATCAGGCATTGTCTCATCCTGCGGTTCTTCTTGATTTCCAGGCCTTTCTTCATGATTTTCTTCAGATCTTGGAAGATCTACTACTTTCTTCAGGGAAGCATCTTCGTCAAAAGTGACATCATGGCATATCTCTACTTCCCTTTGACTAGGTACATAGACTCCATAGGCCTTAGAAGTCTCACTGTAGCCCACAAACATTCCTTTCTTCCCAGAAGCATCCAGCTTACTTCTCTTTTCTTTCGGCACATGAAAATAGACAAGACATCCAAAAATTCTAAAATGTGAGACATCAGGTTTCTTACCAGAGAAAACCTCTTCGGGAGTTTTGGAGTCCAAAGCGGAATGAGGGCATCGGTTTTGAATGTACACAGCAGTATTTGCAGCTTCTCCCCACAGAAACTTTGGTAGACCCCGGTCACATAGCATGGCACGGGCAGCTTCCACAATAGTCCTATTCTTGCGTTCAGCAACACCATTCTGCTCAGGAGTATATGCAGTGGTAGTCTCCCTCTTAATGCCAGCTTCTCTGCAAAAGTCTTTGAACTCATTTGACTCATATTCATTGCCATTGTCAGTCCTCAAAATCTTGATCTTCTTTCCAAATATATTTCTTTCAAATTGGTACTTTCAGAAGGTACGAAACCATAAAAGCCTCATCCTTCTTCTTCAAGAAGTATATCCTGTGGTTTTAAGTAGAGAAGTCATCGCAATGAATGTCATGTAGTAAGAACATCCTCCTGCAGATGTCACGGCAACATACTGCATAGATCGTAATGGACCGGGGCAATCCACTCCACGTATGTCTTTAGACACTTGAGGGGAAAGGTCCCCTTGTATGCTTTCCTTCGGCACAACCCTTACATACACCTTCATGATTATTTCCAAAGTCAGGCATCCCTGTCACCACCTTCCTTGCTTCGGGAAGGGCCTTGTAATGAAGGTGTCCAAACCTTCGGTGCCATAGTTTGGTTTGTCGGATAGTATCACATGTCATTGCTCCCAGCGAACTCCCTCCAACCTGGTAGAGTGTGCCAACTCTAAAACCAATCGAGATAGCTTCCTTGAAGCTCTTCTTCCATATGAGCACCTTTCCATCAGAGAATGTTACGTTGAACCCTTTGTCTTCCATGGCTGATACAGACACAAGGTTCTTCTTCAATTTTGGTACATAGAGTACATCTTGCAAATGTAGGACTTGTCCTTGAGACAAGTGGAGGGTCACAGTCCCTGTCCCTTTCACGGGATATGTGGCATTATCTCCAAGGATAATTTCTATATTAGTATCCCTTTCAACCAAGTCAGAGAGTGCTTCCTTGAATCTAGTGATGTGTCTTGAGGCACCACTATCGATTAGCCAGACATCCATAGTGTCGGGCGGAGATGTAGTAGAGAGGGTAGATACAAGAATATACTCATTTCTTTTATCAACAGCATTAGACTCCTCATACCTGGTGTTTCTAGACCTTTTAGAAGGTTGATTGTTTCCACCAAAGGGAGCCTTCCTCTTTCCTTTGGATTTGTCGTTTCTTCGATTCCCATTCCTTCGGTTGTTGTTGTTATCATCACTATCGGGAGAATCCTTCTTAAAGGGACATTCTCTAGCATAGTGACCAGGCCTATGGCAAGTGAAACACTTACCCTTCTTTTCTTGAGCCCTTGTTCTTCCTTTGTCCTTAGGACCACTAGAGTTCTTCTTTCGAGAATGAGCACCATAGGCAGCATTTCTGTCATTTTCGAATTCCTTCATCCTTGTTTCTTCTTGCATACATCTAGACAAAAGCTCGTCAAAGTTAGGAATGGTATTATTATTGAGAATGGTAGTAGTGAATACTTGCCATTCATATGGGAGTCCTCCAAGTGCGGTGAGAACCATCTCATGATCAACTATTGTCTCCCCAATAGCCAGAAGATTGTTCCTTGTTTCAGTCAATTTCAGAAAGTAAGCTTGAACAGACTCATCCCGGCCCTTCTTCATATTCTTCAATTTATTCTTGAGGAATAGCACTTGGTTCACATTGTTTACCTTGAACATAAGGATCAATTTATCATACATCTCCTTGGATGTGCCTAGTTCAGATATATAGGCAACCAGACTCTTATGTATGGATTCCCTGATCATCAGCTTTGCTTTGATCTCTCCCTTTTTATACTTGTTTCTAACAGCAGCGGTAGCATTGGATGGAGGTTCTTGAATCTTACCCAACACATGATCCAAGAGATCATGGTCTTCCAATTTGAGATCTAATATCATCTTCCAGGCATGGAAGTCATCCCTTCCAGTTAGCTTGTCATTCTCCTTGAATTCAAAACTTGTGGAACCCATTTCCTCCGATGGTGATTACTAAAGTTAGGGCTTGTCTTCACCTCAGCTCTGATACCATGTAAATTTTTTGTAGATGTTCTATGCTTGAAGCAACTTTACTTTTCTCACAGCAATCACACAAATAGTTAAGTAAAATGCTGATAGAACATATAAGTGGATCTTATAGAAGACAAACCAGAAACAGAAAAATGTGATGGTGCTACTTACGTGCCAACGATGCTTTCAATCAAAGAAAGTCTCCCTTAGAATTTGTGAACCTGGTTGTGTCATGAATTTTCCTCAACCGCCTACCGAGTCAACCCAAGTCAACCCCAAAAAAGTCAACGCCTGTCCAGAGTGCCAACGCCAGGCGTTGCTAAAAGTCAACGCAAAGAACAAGTTCGATCAACCTTTTGACTCGATTGCAAGGCTAATGTGTACTACTCCCAAATCGAATTCTCAAACAAATTGTTTCTACCATGCGGGGTCGGTTATCTTTATTATTTGTTTCCTTGAAAACCCTAGCTGCAGAATTTTCGTCCTTCTTCTTGGCTGTACGGATTTGTCCTTCTTCCCACGTGTGAGCTGAAATTGTCCTCCAAGGAGCTCGTACTAAATCAGAAGAGATGAGATGAGATGAGATGAGATGAGATAAGATGATCAACTTTCTTTATGTTAAGATATGTACATCTAAGACAAAATCTATGATATACTCTTTTAGTTCATGGAGCTTGATCTGGAGACCAGAGGGTGTGTGTCATCTTTACCAAGGTCAAATGTGATTGCCACGGACTTGGTTGTGGTAAATTGATCTCCCCTATCATCTGTTGTGGATCAAGACATCATTGTTTAGTCGAGTTGAGATCTATAGAGCAGTCAGAGGAATACATCCCTAGCTGAGAGGGAGTGTTGAAATTGGATTATGATGCAAGATGAAAATACCTCCCTGGCTAAGAGGGAGTGTTGAAAATTGTAACCATAGTCAGCATTTCCATCAATGAAAATAAAAGGAAGAAATTGTAAAATTTATAATTTGAATTTCCCTCCAAAATTTACAAGTAGACCTCATGTTTTTTCAAGTCAGTTGGGCTCCAATAAGACACCCATTCGACCCCCTTTGAAGTCTACGTAAAGGAGAGGGTTCCCCCTCATTTGGACACATCAAACTGTCTTATGCATCTCTAATCCATCAAATTTCAAGAGGAAATAAGGAGGTCAAAAATCTGAGGAAGGGTTATGGGACTTGGCTTGGCATAGCTCTTGTTCTTAGGTATTTGTTTGGTTATTATCTTGATGATATCTCTAATGTACTAACGTATGTTGAACTCTCTCTCTCTCTCTCTCTCTCTCTCTCTCTCTCTCTCTCGCATACGGAAGAATTTCCGAGCTTTCCCCTTGTGGGTTTTGTATTGGCCTCAGGCCTAATTTTTGTCTCTTGTCTCATGGTTTCTTGGTTATTTTTCTACTGCTCTATTCCTGCTTAATGGTTTATGTTTTAACTGCTTAATGATGCAAAATGTCATATGAATACTAATGATTTTGAAGTTGTATCTGTGAGAATAAATTGTTCTTGTAATGCCCTAGTAAAATCAAAAGTAAATGCTTCCTCGAGTGTCATCTTCCCCAATGGCTTGTAAGGGACCCTATTATGAATGTAAATTGTAGTACTACATGCCTTTGCCCAGAGAAAACTAGGCATGTTTTGATCATATAGCATTGCCCTCACTGCTCCAACTATCGTACCGTTTTTCCCTACGTCAACCCCATTATGTTGTGGGTTGTATGGAGTTGTCCACTCTCTCTTGATGCCCTCCTTCACACAAAACTCCTTGAAGGCCTTATCAATGTACTTGCCTCCATTATATGTCCGAATAACCTATATCTTCCTCCCTGTCATGTTCTTCACAAGAGCTTTATGTCGAGAAATCACTAGGGCTATGACTATGGTGATTTCTCTTAAACTTGATAACTGTTTACTTTTGATTATTAGCTTCTTCAATTATTATTATGTTGTTCTTATCATCAAACAACTACCAAAAACATGAACATCAATAGTACACAAGAATATAGGATGTAGGTTGCAAGCCACGGCTAAAGACTCTCCTCTTGAAAAGAAAACCCACAAATCTCTTCTCTTCTTATAAATTCCTCAAATTAAGAATTTCAAGACCACTAGACCAAGACCAAAACCCTTCAAACACCAAGTCAGGCCTTCGTGATGATGTGTTTCTTCTATCCAAGTCAAACCCAGTCAAATCTCTTCCAGCTGCACAATTTCGACCACCAACTATAGATCATCCAAGATTCATCATCAGTCGACAATTTGTCAAAGTTGTAAACCCATTCTGCAAGTTTGTAATGTAAATGATCTTAGTAAAACCATAAACGTATGTAACAACCTAGGTAAGCCTATTGTTTTGATGACGATTTTCATCCTAAAAGGTTTTCGTCTCACTGGTTCATCTGTGTTTCTAAACACAGATGATCGGCAGAGTTTTTCCCTCTAACCTCACCCCAAAGCTAGGGTGGATTTTGTTGTCAAGATCTTAGGTGAGTCCTAGTGTTTTAATCGAGTCTTTGTAAAAGTTTATTTGGGAATAATTTTAGCTAATTGGATAAATAATTTTATTACAAATCACTTGGCCTACTAGATCATATTGAGTCGCAAAATTAGGTAAATAATTGAGGGTCTATACCGAACGGGTGTTCCCCCTTCGTGGGTTAAAATGTAATTACCTTATAAATAATATTTTAGCATCATGGCTAAAATATTAGAGGGTTGGAAAAAATCATTAATCCCCTCATGTGTTAATTAATTAAATTTTCTGGCAAAAATAAATTAAAATGCTAAGCCAGAAATTTAATTAATTAGAGTCAAAATTAAAGTCTTAAGAAAAATAAATTCTCCAAAAGGAAAAATTCGTGGGTCCTAGAGAAATTAATTTTTGGAGGTCCCCTCACCAAGAGAATATTGAAAATTTCAAGAAATTTTGGACTCTTGGGCCTTGGTGGTTAAGTCAAAGTCAATTTTTTTAAGATATTAGCTCAAAATAATTAATTTTGAGCTAATTAAAAAGGAATTAAAAGAGAAATTCGAAAATTCCTCAAAAATAAATATTTTTTACGGTGGTGATTAAAAGATAATCAAATCTTTATCAACGATCGAGATTACTTTGATGGGGATCAAGCCAACTAGCCGTTTGGAGAATTTATCTATAAACTTGAAGCCATTTCCTTCACAAAGCATTTGATCTGTGAATCGTGTACTAGCTCTTGAATCTCTCTTATAAATTTTCTGGAATAATAATAACGCAAAAGCCTTTGGGGTTTTCATTGATGGTGTTGCTTCTCTCCTAATTCTTATGGTAATATTGTTCATAATGCTCTGCTGAATTATATTTTAGAAGTTGTTGATTATTAGCCTTCATAGAATAATTTATTGCAAAGGTATCTTGCATAGGTTATTGCATCTAAGGTAGCCGTTTGTAATATCCCAAAAGGGAGAATGCAGTAATACAAAAACACAATATAATAACTGCAGCAATGTAAACAAATAATCTAAAGACACCATGAAAATGTACAAAATAGTTGAGCCATTTTATTATATAGGAGGTGGATAAACCGTACAACAGTACTCAAAATATGAGACACTCAAGCCAAAGAGATGGCCTAGAAGATCAATAGTACACAAAAACATAGGATGTAGGTTGCAAGCCAGGGCTAAAAACTCTCCTCTTGAAAAGAAAACCCACAAATCTCTTCTCTTCTTATAGATTCCTCAACTTAAGAATTCCAAGACCTCTAGACCAAGACCAAAACCCTTCAAACACCAAGTCAGGCCTTCTTGATGATGTGTTTCTTCTATCCAAGTCAAACCCAGTCAAATCTCTTCCAGCTGCACAATTTCGACCCCCAACTATAGATCATCCAAGATTCATCAACAGTCGACAGTTTGTCAACGTTGTAAACCCATTCTGCAAGTTTGTAATGTAAATGATCTTAGTAAGACCATAAATGTATGTAACAACCTAGGTAAGCCTATTGTTTTGATGACGATTTTCATCCTAGAAGGCTTTCGTCTCACTGGTTCATCTGTGTTTCTAAACACAAATGATCGGCAGAGTTTTTCCCTCTAACCTCACCCCAAAGCTAGGGTGGATTTTTTCCTCAAGATCTTAGGTGAGTCCGAGTGTTTAAATCGAGTCTTTGTAAAAGTTGATTTGTGAATAATTTTAGCTAATTGGATAAATAACTTTATTACAAATCACTTGGCCTATTAGATCATATTGAGTCGCAGAATTAGGTAAATAATTGAGGGTCTATAACGAATGGGTGTTCCCATTTCGTGGGTTAAATGTAATTATCTTTAAAATAATATTTTAGCACCATGGCTAAAATATTAGAGGGTTGGAAAAAATCATTAATCCCCTCCTGTGTCAATTAATTAAATTTTCTAGCAAAAATAAATTAAAATGCTAAGCCAGAAATTTAATTAGTTAGAGTCAAAATTAAAGTCTTAGGAAAAATAAATTCTCCAAAAGGAAAAATTCATGGGTCCTAGAGAAGTTAATTTTTGGAGGTCCCCCCACCAAAAGAATATTGAAAATTTCAAGAAATTTTGGACTCTTACGCCTTGGTGGTTAAGACAAAGTCAATTTTTTTAGGAAATTAGATCAAAAAAATTAATTTTGAGCTAATTAAAAAGGAATTAAAAGAGAAATTCGAAAATTCCTCAAAAATAAATATTTTTTACAGTGGTGATTAAAAGATAATCAAATATTTATCAACGGTCGAGATTACTTTGACGGAGATCAAGCCAACTAGCCGTTTGGAGAATTTATCTATAAATTTGAAGCCATTTGCTTCACAAAGCATTTGATCTATGAATCATGTACTAGCTCCTGAATCTCTCTTGTAAATTTTCTGGAATAATAATAACGCAAAAGCCTTTAGGGTTTTCATTGATGGTGGTGCTTCTCTCCTAATTCTTATGGTAATATTGTTCATAATGCTCTGCTGAATTATATTTTAGAAGTTGTTGATTATTAGCCTTCATGGAATAACTTATTGCAAAGGTATCTTGCATAGGTTATTGCATCTAAGGTAGCAGTTTGTAATATCCCAAAAGGGAGAATGCAGTAATACAAAAACACAATATAAGAACTGCAGCAATGTAAACAAATAATCTAAAGACACCATGAAAATGTACAGAATAGCTGAGCCATTTTATTATATAAGAGGTGGATAAAAAGTACAACAATGCTCAAAATATGAGACACTCAAGCCAAAGAGATGGCTTAGAAGATCAATAGTACACAAAAACATAGGATGTAGGTTGCAAGCCAGGGCTAAAAACTCTCCTCTTGAAAAGAAAACTCACAAATATTTTCTCTTCTTATAGATTCTTCAAATTAAGAATTCCAAGACCTCTAGACCAAGACCAAAACCCTTCAAACACCAAGTCAGGCCTTCTTGATGATGTGTTTCTTATCCAAGTCAAATCCACAATTTCGACCCCCAACTATAGATCATCCAAGATTCATCACCAGTCGACAGTTTGTCAAAGTCGTAAACCCATTCTGCAAGTTTGTAATGTAAATGATCTTAGTAAGACCATAAACGTATGTAACAACCTAGGTAAGCTTATTGTTTTGATGACGATTTTCATCCTAGAAGGTTTTCGTCTCACTGATTCATTTGTGTTTCTAAACACAGATGATCAGCAGAGTTTTTCCCTCTAACCTCACCCCAAAGCTAAGGTGGATTTTGTCGTCAAGAGCTTAGGTGAGTTCTAGTGTTTTAATCGAGTATTTGTAAAAGTTGATTTGGGAATAATTTTAGCTAATTGGATAAATAATTTTATTACGAATCACTTGGCCTACTAGATCATATTGAGTCGCAGAATTAGGTAAATAATTGAGGGTCTATAACGAACGGGTGTTCCCCCTTCGTGGGTTAAAATGTAGTTATCTTGTAAATAATATTTTAGCACCATGGCTAAAATATTAGAGGGTTGGAAAAAATCATTAATCCCCTTCTGTGTCAATTAATTAAATTTTCTAGCAAAAATAAATTAAAATGTTAAGCCAGAAATTTAATTAATTAGAGTCAAAATTAAAGTCTTAGGGAAAATAAATTCTCCAAAAGGAAAAATTCGTGGATCCTAGAGAAATTACTTTTTGGATGTCCCCCCCCCCCAAGAGAATATTGAAAATTTCAAGAAATTTTGGACTCTTGGATCTTGGTGGTTAACTCTTGGATCTTGGTGGTTAAGTCAAAGTCAATTTTTTTAGGAAATTAGCTCAAAATACTTAATTTTGAGCTAATTAAAAAGGAATTAAAAGAGAAATTCGAAAATCCCTCAAAAATAAATATTTTTGAAGGTGGTGATTAAAAGATAATCAAATCTTTATCAATGGTCGAGATTACTTTGACGGGGATCAAGCCAACTAGCTGTTTGGAGAATTTATCTATAAATTTGAAGCCATTTGCTTCACAAAGCATTTGATCTGTGAATCGTGTACTAGCTCTTGAATCCCTCTTGTAAATTTTCTAGAATAATAATAACGCAAAAGCCTTTGGGGTTTTCATTGATGGTGGTGCTTCTCTCCTAATTCTTATGGTAATATTGTTCATAATGCTCTGCTGAATTATATTTTAGAAGTTGTTGATTATTAGCCTTCATGGAATAACTTATTGCAAAGGTATCTTGCATAGGTTATTGCATCTAAGGTAGCAGTTTGTAATATCCCAAAAGGGAGAATGCAGTAATACAAAAACACAATATAAGAACTGTAGCAATGTAAACAAATAATCTAAAGACACCATGAAAATGTACAGAATAGCTGAGCCATTTTATTATATAGGAGGTGGATAAACAGTACAACAGTGCTCAAAATATGAGACACTCAAGCCAAAGAGATGGCCTAGAATGACCCTGAAATGATCCCACAAGAGGGACTGCATAACTGTTGTTCTGCTTGAAGGAATACTACGATGTCCCTGCTGCAAATGTTGGCACTGCAACTATCGACAAAATATAGAAGTGTAGAGCTGGCAATTCTGGAGCTCTGATCATATTGAAACTTTAGATCCGGGCTCTATGATGGATACCCAAGATAACCCAGAAAATATTTCCAGATCTAACAACCTTGGAAAATCACCCTCTTAGGCCCTGCAACTATGACTGCTGGGTATGCAGATCTGAAGCATAATCTGATCAAAGATGGCTGCAATATGATGTACAATCACATCTATGCTTGAAGGGTTGATCCCTTCACTAGATCCTCAAGCTAGAAGCTCAAGATCTAGCTCCTCCAATCACCTCCAATAGATGCAGTTGCTAAATACACAACAGTTGAGTGAAACTGCACTGTCAAGGAAGGAGGCTTTATAGCCTGCTGCTTGATAATGCAAATCAGCTCAAGAATGATGGAAACAATATGTTCAAGGTGAAGGAATGGTCCCTCGCATGATTTCCAGTTGAAATACTGGAAACTTCCCTCCTCCAATAGATCTACAGGACTGGACTGCGCAATCCTTGAGGAGACTGCTGCTGCATGGAGGTAAAATCTGATGGCCTGAATGTCGGATATAGATTTGTTGCTTCTGAAAGGCTGAACTTGAAGAACAAGGTGAAAGGATGAATCCTCCACCAGTTTCCTAGCTGAAATGCTAGAAACAACCACCACCTCTCAAACCCTCAAGCAAGAATGCGTTATTCCTGTGACTGAATGTGCATATGAGAGTGGCTGAATGTGGCACCAATGCCTGATGATGTATGGCAACTCGAAGAAACCTTCCCAGAGTAGGCACTCGAAGTCCCCCATGGGTAAGGGTGGAATTTCTGCTCAGAAACACCTGTGTGCTAAACAGCACTACATACTTAGCTAAACAGCATAAGCATGCATAGAAATGTCACATGACAAATCTAGATCTAAACAGATCAGAAATAATAATCTAAAACCTGCCTTTTATTGTGCCTTCATCTTCATTATATAGATTATGAGCCTTCCATAGCCCTGGCCCACTTCAAAACTGCGTTGTACATGTGGCCACTAGCCTCCATGAAGACTGCGCTGTCTCTCCATGATCTCCATCATGTCTGCCTTTAATTCCCACTCTCTCCATCATGTGTGCATTAGATGCACCACTTCCTCCACTATCTCATCATAAGTGCTTTATGATCTTACTTTCAATGCACTATGATCTTAGTTGACCTCCTCCGAGATCCTCATGATTTTGCATTAAAGATCCATGATCTCCACTCTTCCTTCATTTAAGAAACTACTCCACTACTCCATAATGTAGATCTAGATTTCAAATATCCACATACACATATCAAAAGTGGATTTTATTCATCCATGGGGTTTGTGGGTCCCTCCACCCTCTTATTTACTTAATTAAGTATGAAAATTAAGAACTTTAATATTCCAATTATCTTGTGGAAAATTGGGAATATTATACATTTTCATTTAATTGAATTAGCATGTATCTCTAATTCTTGAGGATTATATTGTTATTTTATATCTCTATCGATCTGACAACTTGATCTTGAGTGTGCAGAGATCTTTTATATTGGAAAACTTGGGCATGAGGGGAAGTCCTCGGTTGGACCAACCAACTCCCGAGGCATAAGAACTGAAGAGTCTTCCTGATTGAATCCCAGGACTTATTGAATGAAGATTCTCTTGTAGGGTTTCTTGCCTAGTGTCTCATTTAAACTCATTTATCTTTTATATATTGTGTTCATTAGATAGATATGGCTAGAAAGAGCTTATCTCTACTAATCTGGGAGCGAAGTTGGACTTATACTCCTCAATCTAGTAGATTTGTATTCTAATTGTATAGATCTAAAATAATTTTTTCATTTTCTAACTTTCAGGTTTTGGGATTTATTTTCAAATTTTGTATATATTGGATCTTGGGTATTTTATTTTTCTTGTGCAGGTAGAGATCTGAGCTTATTCGAGGAAATTTTTGGGTTTTGAGACAAATCTAAGCCCTGGAGGGTAAGATCTAGTCTCAAAATTTGGTTTGCAGGGACAAATAATACAAGAACATTCAGTGGAAAGCAAAGAAATGGGGTTTATAAATATTTTGGGCAAAAACCGAGGCTTTGAGGCCTTACACTGCCCTTTGATACCCTCTTCAGTCGCACCCTGGCCTCTTATCCCCTCTGCAGGCCCATAACCCTCCTTTGTTGCCTCGGCCTTCACCCTTTCCTCCCTACGACATTAGTTTCAGGCCTTCCTAAGTGTGCAAACCCTCGACATTGCCTCCTCAACTCCCTTCTCCGTCTCGTTAGCCCTCAAAAAACTTCACGCAACCCTCATTCTCCCTTATGCAGTTGCCTCCTCCTTTCCGCAACTGCCTCCTCTCTCTCAGCACCCTTCCCTTCCCTTTTGCACCTCCTATCCTCCCTGTGGCACCTCTCCTATACCCTGTCGCAACTCCTTAACCCTCGCGCTGCCTAACGCAGCTACCTTCTCCCTCACCTTAATTCCTCTGCTCCTCATCTCCTTCGTTGCTCCTTCCTTAACCCTTCCACTACCACCTTTCTTCTTACGGAAGCCCTCCAAACCCTCATGTTGCCCCTTCCTTTTCATTGTTTCTTGTAGTAGCCTTTTAATGCAACCCTCTTTTGTTGCCTCTCTGCCTTGACAACAGGCCTAAAAGACTCATTTCATTTCAATGTAGACCCTCGAGGATTAATCACCTTGGAAATCAGAAATTTGCAATCACTCTAACATAAATTTGAAGCATTTATTGAGTTGAGTTAAGAGGTTTTGCATTCATATCTGAGGTGGGTGATTTGATTTACAGATCTGGAAAGTTTCTTCAAGCCCTAGGGCTTCCTGGTGCATATTTTTCTAACCATTCCCTCATTATTTTAGTGAAATAAAATTTGCATAACAGTGGCATTAAAACTTATATTTCAGTGAAGAATTCTTAAACACACTTGGGCATTTACTTAATTGATTTCATCACAAATTTTGGGTGACTGTCAAGTTTTCAGCTAAGTCACCTAACACGGGGACATGGGACACGATGGACACGCGGATCCGAGTGTCAGATTCGGACATGGTAACCCCCCCGGAACAGGACACGTCCGGACACGTTATATATTATTTTATAAAAATATGTATGTATATATATATATATATATATATATATATTAGAAATTAGATATTTCTTACACAGTCATACAAATTCATTGATTCAAACATAGATCTTCATCTGGATGTAAGTTTTACAAAGATTTAAGATACATGATACATTGATACATCATACAAATTACAATCATACATATTAAAAAGTAATAGACATATTCATCAATGATCCAATAGGAGAAAGATAAGATAATGCAGTTTTTTCATTGAGTCATCAAAATCAAAATGTGTTACATAAGTACTAGCCTCTAAGTAGTACAATGCCTCAAGGCAATGCCGCAATAGCTAGCTCATGACTCATGAGTCATCAATCCTCATCATCATAATCAGCATCACTGTCCTTTATCATGATCATCATGCTCACCACTGCTCTCCTATGTTGCATCCTCCTCTGTATCCAATGTCATCTCTGCATCTGCTGGTGTGGAGGATGACCCCTCTATTGTATTGCCTTCATCAAATGTGACAGGCTCTAGCACTGGCTCATTGAGATCCAAGTTGGCCAATGCCAACTCAACACTGTTGTCCAGACCCATATCATCAGGAAAGACATCCCACATCTTTGTCTTTCCCTTCAGCCAATCCTCCCTCTGCATGTAAATAAGATGAAGGTTGGTGTGCACATACACATTGTCTCTACCCTGGACTGCTCAGGCCTGCTCTTCTTCACATTATACAAATTCCCATATGTGCTCCAATTCCACTCGCAACAAGAGGATAAAGTCACCTGAGAGAGGAGCCTCATGGCTAACTGTTGTAGAGGAGGGCTTGTTGCCCCATGAGTTGCCCACCAAGAATAGGGCTTCTAGCCCCCCTGTCTCTAATCACATCATAGCCTACAAATCACCCAGTGTCAGTGGAAAACTCTGCAAAGTCGTCCTCCACCTCATCAAGGGATGCCCTATCCTGAAAATCCTCCTGAATGCATCTTTCCTCCCCTGTGAAATTTCACCATCCATGTGAGGAGGGAATCTGCGAGAAGGTCCATCATTCAGCGACTCATGGCTGCAGTATTTTGGGTTCAAGGAGTGAGCCAAACAATGTAAAGGTGTGCAATTCTTGTCCCAACTGCTAACAATAATATCTTGTATGCTGGTGAAGAAGGCCCCTGGTGATGTCTCATACTCGGGGCATTGACTATGTAAAACAATGTTCCTCACAGACTCAATCATGGAATCCCATTCCTCATAAACCTCTCCTAGGATGAGTTGGTCTGTATCTGCAAATCGAAGCAAGGAAATGATAGGGTCCATGATTTGAATAAGTAGATCTACCCTCTCCCACCAGACATCATCCAACACTGTGTCCTTCACTCTTTTTGAGGTTGTTTGATCCATATTTCTCCAAAAAGACCAAAACTCTGAAATAACCATGGCCCCAAGAGCGGTCTTAACCTCTCTCAACCTCTTCAACATGATGAATGAAGAGGCAAATTGTGTATCCGCAATCTTCAACAATGATAGATTGGTGTACTCCTTGTAGATAGTGACGGCATTTGTATGGTTTTGTACAAAGTTGCGGATGTGACGTGCATCGTCAATAATGCTTCCAATCCAAAGCACGTCAGAGGCAATAGATTTCAATGCTAAGTTCAATGAATGGACAATGCAAGGAGTCCAAAATATTTGTGGATATTTAGCTTCCACAATCATGCTAGCAGCCTTGCAAACAAATGCATTATCTGTAATGATTTGCACACAAGAATCGACACCTATATCTTCAATAACTTTAATAAATAACTCACCCATATGTTGTGCATCCTTGTATTGTCGAAGTGCATCCATTGATTTCAAGAAAATTGGACCATTCAAGGAAGACACCATGAAGTTGATGAGTGGGTGTCGTGCTGGATCTGTCCATCCATAAACAATGCTAATGCTAAAACTCTCAAATGGGTGTCGTGCTGGATCTGTCCATCCATAAACAATGCTAATGCTAAAACTCTCAAATGGGTGTCGTGCTGGATCCCCACTAAAACTCTCAAATGGGAACTTGTTGCTGCTTTTTCTCAATAATGGAAGGGGGTCATCATTCTTGTTTTTTTTTTTTTTTTGATGCCACATTTATCGTACCAACAAATGCCTTTCTCTCCATTTCCTTCCTCTTTGCTAATGGCACCTATGTACAAGCTGAAATGCCACAACTTGGCAAAGCCAACAAATGAGCTTTCACACGATAATATGTGCTCATGAAATGGTTGTGGCAAAAACTGCATTTCCAAGCAACATTGCCTCCTCCCTTCGCCTTGTAACCTAGCCCTGCGTCTCTTGTCACATATTTCCACAATGGATATTTGGGGCCTTGAGTTTGTTTTCCCTGAACATTTGAAGCTGTTGTTGCAGCCCTACTTCCAATAGATGGAATACTTGCAGAGCCTGATGAAATAGGGACAGGAGGGGCATCTCCAATGGGGACATTCCTCCCCTTTCTTTGCCCCTGCCTTGCTGCCCTTGATTGAACCATGAATGCTGTAAAAAATAAACAAAAAGGACCAAATTTGTAAAACATATGCACATGCAAACCAAATGCAAAAAAATAGAGAGACAATGCACTTACCGGTTGCTCGAATCTCCTTGAAAACGCTCCCTTGCTCCTTGCTCCTTGCTCAACTCACACACTAGCATTTGTGAAAAACAAGGGAGAAAATCGCATATTTATAAGCCCTCGGACGCTTTTTCGCGTTGTTTGAATCTGGCAAAAAGGGATTCGATCGTGTCGGTACAGGACACGATCGGGACTCGTCATGTCGTGTAGGAAACGATCGAATTTGGGTAGTTGGACTCGAATCCCCACGAATCGTGTCCGATTCGCCCAATTCGGGACACGACGGGGGTTAACTACGAATCCAGTTTTAGAGGTTTTCAAAGGACTGATATATCTATTTGCAGTAGCCATTTCTCTGTTGTCATATGTCTATTTGTTGCTCTTATTATCACTGAACCTAACTGTTTTCATAGATTTAATCTCTGGAATTTTAACAAATTTTTGAAATGACACTGTTTGCATCATCATAAGGTTGGGTACATTGTTGGCATATGGTATTTGAAAAGTCTAATGCTTATTATCTTTTTGAGTTCCATGATCTGAATTTGTGCACACACAAGCTCACTTGCTAAAGTACAATTGTTTCACATATTTGGTCAAGAAGATAAGTATGAGTTATTGGCATCTATTGTTTTAATTTGCTCAAACACAATCCTTTTTAGTGAAAGTTAATTGTGCTAAGATCTAGTTCTCTCTAAGCAAAGTGGCATTGAAGGTGATTTACTCCAATTGCATATCATTGAGTAACTTGTGATAATTGATTGATTGAGATCTAATTGGGCATTTCTTAGATATTTTGTTTTGGAAGTTTCAAGCAAGTGTCATTGGATTTTATATTGAAATTGGATGAGTACTTTGTTGTGGATCTGTGGCAAATTGTGCATCTTTCAATTATCAAGTTGAGTGAGTTTCATTTTATCTTGTTGGCATTTTCAAAGTTGTTATAATCGAGATTATCTAATTGGACTTCATAAATAAGTACTTGGCGATATAACTCAAGATAAACCATAATCCAAGTACTTTAAGGCTTTAACAATATTCCTTTAACAATCATCCTCTAATTTCACCTTGCATTTGCATCCTCAGCTAGTTGTGCATATTAAAATTTACCTCCAGGCATAAGATTGGTTGAAATATTTTTAGGAGAACCTTTCTCATATAGCTTGAGGGTCCCGACAACTCTTCGGTAGTTAACATGGTGACCTTACAGCCGTCAAAGCCACAATCTCTGCAGCGCTGGAGGCATTGGGTAATAGGAGCACAACAGGAGATATCATTAATCAAGCCCTTGTTTACTTTTTGTTGCCCTCCTTCCCACAACTTACCTTGGAGCCCAGCTTCAAAATAATTAAAGGAAAGTCAAATTTAGAGTAGGCATTTAATTAAATCAACCAAGATTTCTGCATTTCACATTGGTCCTAGGAATTTGCATTTCATTTAGGATAGTAAGGCATTAAAGCAACAATTGTCCATCCAGTACTTGGTCTTAAATTTACATATAGCAAGAACGTTGACTCCATAAGGCACTGGTTTCAAATCTCTAAATCCAATCGAATCCTTAAAATCTTGTTAAATCAAAACAGGTGCTAGGCCACTCAATTGTGTCTTCCGGATTTGTTGGTTCCCAACTTAACCTTCTCCATATCATTTTCATAGGGTCTACCCCCCATAGTCCGTTGTTGGGAGATAGCTTAAACGGAGAGGTTGGGGATCACGGTGACATTCCTCGACTTGAGTTGTTGTCGCGGTGCCTATACATTTTGAGCGACAACAGTACCTATACACAAGCCTCATCTATTATTCTTGGCTTCAATAACATCACCTATTTTCTTATATGGTTGTATGACCCCCTAAATACTTAGGAGTACATATGGAATTCTGGGAGAGATAACCAACAAAATGGCCATCTCCTTGAATTCAGTGGTGTATTCATATACACTTTTCCCTTGTCCCTACCTAAAGTAGTGCCATCAAGTCTTGATAGGGTACAAATGGGACTTTATGAGAACTTCAAATTACTCCCACTTAGCTATTGGGAGATCATCCTCCAACCTAAGTGTCTTTATATGGCTCTCCCATTAGGTTAGGGCGTGGCCTTCTAACATCAATCTAGAATATGATATTTTTGGTTCCTCATCTATGCGGTGAACACTAAAGTAAACTTCTAATTGTTATAACCAGTGATTTAATTTTAAAGCATCAATCTCACCTTGATATGGCTGAATGTCAACCTTCGCTTCCATCTTGAAAAAGGACTGTGAATCGGTGTTTTGAACATCGCGATTAAATCGCGATTTTTTCCAAAAAATCACGATTTAATCGGAAAAAATCGTTGCCCCTCTAAACAGCAAGTTTTAAAGTGCAATTTTCTTTTTTTTTCTCATTTTTGCAGTGAGAGGTTTTGCAGGTTTTCTCATTTGTGTCAAGTTGTTTTGGGGTAACAATTGTGGTTGCAGGTTGGCAAGCTCATTTGAAGCCTCACTAGTCATCAATCAAGGCCATTGGGCCTAGTGGTTTGACCGTCTATCCCTCCTCTAATCACTGTTTCATCTATAATTCTGAAGTACATTATTGACAGTGGTATGTTAATGGCATAAATACACCTATAGCAACCATAAACTCATTAATTATTATGTTACGGAAATAAACATTGATCTTGTGATTACATTGGTGTCATACAAGTAAATTTTGGAGGACTGTTTGATGATTGTCATGGTCTGATATATCACCTACAACTACAATATGTCACCTACAACAATGATACAAGTACATAACAGTGGCATAAAACTAATTAACAAATCATCTCATATCATTGGGAAAGCATTTCCATTTGTTGGGCTTGCTCATTGCTTGGTGTCTCTCATGTTTTGGGAGGATTTTTGTATCTTTCATTTCATTGCCATCACTTGCACCCATTGCACTCTTGCATGCATGAGCATTTACAATTAGCAATATCATCTAGGTGATAAGGTAAATGTGCTCTCATTAAGTCAATTTCCTCAATAAGAAGATAAAGGCTCTAATATGGTTCACTTGGATTAAATTGGCATTTCTTACACGGTTAACTTGTTGTTCCAATAAGTCTTCTCTTTCTCTTCTAATGTCATTAACATCAATCTAAAGAGTAACATTGTTGAGTAGTTGTTGGTTATCAAGTTTTGCTATCTCTCTTTCATTATCAAGTTTTGTATATGACATTATGACTCATGATATGAGATACATTATTATATTTTTTGTTGATATTTTGAGGCTGAGTTGACTCTTGAGACTCAGGACTTAGTATTCAGGACATGATTCAGTTTTATGTGTGATATAGCACTAGACATGATATTACACATCTTATATGTTAGTTTTTTTTCATATTTATGTGTCAATGCATTTATTTTATGCTGTGGATGCTTTAGATATTAAAAAAATTGAAAAAAAATGAATATTTTTGTATCTGCCGATTATTTCCCGATTTTTACCGATTTTTTCCCCTCAACGATTTAATCCCGATCGCGATTTTCAAAACATTGTTGTGAATGGGTAAACACACTTGAACTCGACTACTCTTTTTCAAGTTCTTTCCTAGACTCCTCCGGATCTTTTTGATCCTCCAATTTCCCCTCTGATCTGACCTTTGAACCTCCGCCTTCTCCAATTCCAAGCTTGTCTGCTAGAGTCACCATAAGGATGTTCATATTGTGGTTGATATCCACAACTTGTGCTTCCAGCCTCAAGAATATCTCTGTCAAATCTCGAAGGTTATTGTAAATAGATAAATCGACTATGGCTAACGTTTCATGAATTCTTGCTTAAATCAATTCTTGGATCCCTTGCAACTTCCCACAAAATTCCCATAGAAGCATACTCTCATACCAATATGATCCACTACCAATATTTCAATTTTATTTCAAAAAAGAAAATTCATTCACTGCAATTACTAGTGATCTTACTTTGCTCCACATTGTTTATGCCCTAGTGGGTTTCCAGGGAGCCCCCCTTGAAGTTGCAGGAGAGTTAACCTAAGGAGGCAAGGTTGTTGAAGTGACAGTGGGTGACCTACAGATGCTCCAATCAAATTGTACGACATGGGTTGGAACATCCATCACTGTAACATTCAATTTGAGCAATAACAAGTTCATTGCACCAATGCATACTTTTTGGGAACACAATGGTCACAGTCCCTAGGAACATGACCTTTGGGAGCACAATGATCGAAAGAATAAGTTTTCATGTTAAGGGTGGTTGTTGGACTCTGGAGTAACAACACTCAATGTTAGAACTATAGGTCACATTAGAAGTCATTGAAAAACATAGAATGTTAGGTGGTTGGTCAATTATGTGGAATCCATTTATTATCTCCAAACATAATGATAAATAAGTTTTTTATTATTCGGTTCTCTCTCTCTAGTGAGGTTGTGTGTGCGCCAACTCTAAGACATAAGGGATGTTTGATTTATAGGTTTCCACCTAAGCATGATATGCATGATCCTTTTAACACATTTAAACAAGACAACGTGGGATAATATAAGCATTATAGAAGGTAAGACGGACGCATTGGTACTAGAAGCATTATAGATGCTTGAAAATTAGTGTGAATCAAATAATTAAATTTAAGACATTTTGGCTTATACCATAAATTCATTACTTTGAAAGTGGATCTCTCCATGGAACGAAGAAAAGCGTCAAGGCCATTTAGAGAAAAGATTTATAAAGCTTAAAAAACAATCATGATTCACAACCAAGTAAGAAGCCTCATTTCCAAAAATCTCCATTCCATCCAAATAGAAAACAATTCTCCTAAACAAAGGCATTTTAATGATAAGAGTAGAAAGTTTTTACCATGTTTTGTCTAGAGGAACTACTTTAAGAAATATTCACAGAAACAATCATAATTATCAAGAAAAAGATAAGAAAATAGTACCACGACTTGCACGACAAGAAAAAAAAACCATCATGGAAATATAATATGGGCCCATAACACTTTAGTAAAGTTGAACAAACAGCATTGTTTTTCATTAGAAATAAAATAAAATGTTCATCACCATCTTTTGGTGGATTAACAATGCACTCAAATAACTTATTTGACAATTTTGTTAAGAAGGCACAGGAAAAATAAGCTCTTTGTGCTTATGATGTGGAGTTGGTAGATAACGAAAGCAACATTTATAAAACCTTGTCATCCTATCTTTAACCTAGTATACATTACCAAGTAAACTCTGATATTACAAAGACTGGAAAGCATAATGCTATTCTGAACAAGTGTGGACCTTATTTCTCTTGGAAAGCTTTATCTTTTCTATTGCCCACCTCTACGTCATCTTCCCAAATTATTTGATTTCAATTTTCAACATTATCTTTCTATGCAGAATCAAATTGGTTACCAAAATACCTTCATACTAGTCAAATTTACCAAGACTCAGAAGATATTGAGTCAAAAAACACAACTTACATCCTTAAAGATTAAAAAACAAAAGATCATTCCATGACAAATCCTTGTTGAGTTTTCTAACAAGATTTACTTTTCAGCATTTTTCGAACCTAAGCCAAACTCTTACTCTTGAGTCTTCAATTTATCAAGTTGTGTCCTATGATTTTGTGTCATACGACCAACCCAGTCTTTGATACAGTGAAAGAATGCTCTCATAGCCTACCAAAAATTGGAATAGCATCAAAGTTGGTCTCGTGCATATATGTGATTAACTGTTCTTCTACATCACCTTTAACAAGATATGCTCTATGTAGTATGTACTATGTACTGATTCAAATGGAAATTTTCTACCTTAATGTTGAACTATTCACTCACACTTATTTTTCCCAAGTTCACAAGCCACTGAATAATACTATTCAGTTACAGTTCAAATTCAGAAATTCAGTATTTTAATTGTTTTCTTGTATATTTGAATGCAATATCATCTTCTTAACTATTTCATTAATTTCACTAGAACAGTTTATTAATCTCTCACCAATTTCGGTTAAAAATCATACCTTAGACTGAATTACAGATTAATTATTCCATTTAGCATAATTCTTCAGAGTTTTTTACTTTTAAGTTCCCAACATTCTTTGATCTCATCCGATAAAACCCTTTATTTTCACAATTACCAATCATTAACAAAATTGATACTACAAAATACGACGTGAAATTTTTGAAGCATAATATATTAATTCACTATTGAATACTTACCTGGAACCGTGTTTGAAGATGTTGCTGACCCGCCATGGCTCTCGTTCCCATTACCAAACCGCCATTTTCCTCCCAGCCTCTTTGGGGTCAACCTCTCCGATCCCCAGATCCAAAAGACAAGTCTTCCGGCCCCCGTACCCAAAACTCCAAAAACAATCAAGATCACTCTATGACTCTATTAGAACTCACTGCTTTGGTCTCCCATAGTTAGAAATCCTCTGACAGCATCCGAGTCAATTTTCCCACTTCACTCACCCATGCCCATCAAGTCACCCCCCCCTCTTCTCCTTTTATACACAAATCCCCTTTCAAAATATTTATTAAAATATCCTCTTTTAATAAATATCTTAGTCAAATACCCTTTCAAGATATTTATTAAAATATATTCTTTTAAAATATCTTAGAGTTATATTAAAATATTATTATTTCATAAATATCTTATATTCCTAAAATATCTTGGATTTGTTATTAAATATCATTATTTAGTAAATATCTTGGTTTTTATTAAAATATCATATTTTATTTGCATAAGTCAATGCTTTTACTTTCCTTTGAACAATATATTAGTTATATTATGATAGTGGTAGGTATAATATTTACTTCACAATACATTCATTATTTTCTGGCGAGTAAGTTATTTACTCAATACTTCAATAATTCACACATTACCCTACACTGAGACTTTTCATAATTGATTAGTGCATATACTAGTGCAGTACACGTGATACATGCATATGTAGCTATCATATGCAGGTCTCGTATGCATGTTAATATTTCTATGTTCCCTATAACTCGAGTTGGGTCATTACATACACCCCTCCTTCAGAAAACTTCATCCTGAAGTTAAGTTTTATGTCGTATATCATTACTTATATAAGTGATTAGTATAATCATATAAGGGTGGTGTACCATAATTGATTTTTCGTTCAATGTGTGAGAACACTTTGTCATTTATGTTTTGATCATGTATTGGTTTACAAATTTAGTAGTCACGTCTTGCCCCTATAGAGTTACCAAGCTATTCTAGAATCATCATATCCTTCTTAATCTCTTCCGCTCCCATTCTATCCGTCCTCTACTGGCATGACATGGCGTCAGCTACACTGACCTAACCATTCATAGACCTCAAGGGTCACAGCGTCGACTATATCGACCTGATTCCCTAGTAGGCATCCAACAGTCATCATCACACATCTAGGAGAGCGTGACTCGCACAATCCTCTCATGACTCCAGGTTTTGTAGGATAAACGGTGGGAAACACCTCCACCCCTCCTAGTAGGACCAGGGTTAACACCCTATCATAGAACCTCAGTGAATCTTAATTGTTCTTGGAGTTTTGTCATCATGTGGTCGGTTTGGTAATGATACCATCTGCGATGTAAACACTTGTCCACAAATTATAACATATGTATCAATATATTCAAAGCAAATTGTTACTCAAATAACAATTTCTACACATTCCAAATATGTTGCTATCTACGATATTGATCCTTGAGATCATATAACATATTTGGTTATGCTTATCCAATATGTTTGTAAATTCATTTTCACCTTAATTAGTCAAGTGTAATCACTCTTTTACTTATATCTCATCATTTATGTTGATATGTAAAATTATAGATACCATACCCATAGCATAATTCATAATTTATATCAACATCCATGTACCAGCAATGTTTAAGCAAATAATATATTCTTACATGTCATAGTACAAAATGACAGTCTTAAGTATCCATCCAAAATAAGGTAAGGTTATACAAAATAAGTTTTTAAATGCTTATAAATATAACCCACAATTATAAATGTCACATAGAATAATCGAACATGGATATACAAATAAGGGTGTAGCTACTATTTTCTATACTATATTACCCAATTAACCTTATAAAAAGTCACAAGTTAAGACTCTAAATCTAAATGGAGGGATGCTCCAATCTTAATGATTGCATATATAGAAACAAAATGAATTGCAACAAGAGAACAAAACACTTACTGCTTAGTTGAAGCATGATCTAATTTCTTGATACATGTTGATTAAGAACTCTAAAACACTAAACTACATATGGATCCATCCATTCTTTTAATTCTTGTTATTTATTTGTCTTTTATGTCTAATTATCTTTGATCTGTAATGTGGATCCAAAGAGATAATAATACCATTAACTTCTTTATCATGTTATTTCAGTTCATCTTCAGCCTAACATCTAGAAGCCATGGAGTAGGGTTTTGCAGGGCTAATCGTTAGGGTTATGCTAGAGATGGAGGAAGAGTTAATTGACTACTCTAAAGATCCCTTAGTGGGAGGTTCATTTCTATTGAAGGAATTTGTTACAGCTTGAAAATGAACATGCATTCTTTTCATTGTAGTCCAACAAATTTGTTCTTGGTCTACTTGAAGTTAATTTCAAGTTTTCAATATCAATTAGTAACCTAAGTTTCAAACTAGCATATGACCATAGCCTTTTCAGATATTGTAATGATCATAGTCTTTTCATTTTTTATTACATTGATTCATTTAACTCAACACATAACTCATCAATGGCATACCAACTTCTTATTCTTCACATTAATCGTTTTCTCATTAGTCCTTAGGCCTCATCTTATCATCAAATCTATCTTCTTTTCTAGCGGTGTACAATTATTATCTTTAATATTTACCTTTAAACATTTTCCCAGTTTATTACTTGTTATTCTTAACGAATTAGGAGTGTTCACAACTCCTTATAGGTCATTGCTTTGACCCTTACCAATCATGTCGCTCATATCCTTAAGAAAATTCTTTTTGATAAAAAAACATCTCTTCACTTCCTTATACTAGATATTCCTGTTATTCCATGTCTACTTCAATTTTGAAAAAAAACATATTATCAATTCAACTTTGTTTTCTCACCTCTAGTCATCATGGTTTTCTTTCCTTCTTTCTTAATGCATAAAATTATTACACTTGGAAATGTCGTTAATATTCCCCAACTTGGGTAAGACCCCATAAATAAATTCAATAACATGGATATCAAATGTAAGACCCTATAAAGGCATCACAGGATAGAATTTCCTAATCATATTCCATGATGTCCATAATCCATGGATATAGTTAGTTACTTAAGGAAAATTTTATAATGTGACTCTCCCATTTAGAGGGAGAAACTATTATAGATGTTGCCATGCACATAAATTATCCTATACTTGTTCCGTTTTATTATAGATTCACTTCTTAATCTAATGTCATTGACTTCTTATATTGCTTTGTGAAACTTCCACTCACTCACCTTTGGTGCTATGTTTGTTGATCTCAATATTCTAAGTTGATTATGATAATTAACATTTATTATCATCATTAGAAGTTTGTAATTTCTTCCTTTTCCCGTCCTCCCTAGGTACTATATCGATTATATTATGGTAACAATGGAGATCAAACTTTGAAATTTTCCGTTGCACTCTTTTGGTAATTATATTGTCTTGATCTAATAGTGTGTTTACCACTTTATAGGGTGGTTCCTTACCATCTTAACATATGTTTCATCCATTTTGTCTTCGATTGATGTGTACCTTTAGTGACCTATACTTATATTTGTACTCTCAATTTGATTACTCATGATTTCTCCCAACATTTCTTGAATAGATAGTGTCTTCTTTCATCCATCAATTTACCACAAACTAGCTTAGCCTTTTATGTGGTTGTAGCTTCACACCTAATGGTCTTGCCATAATGTGCATAGTCATTCTTTCATTACCATTCTTCCTTTCTTCAAAAGTTAACTTCTTTGGAGCAACTCCGCCAACTAATCTTTATATATGCCTAAATAATTACCATGAATCATCTTATATAGTGTCATAATGTCTCTAATTTCTCTTTCCTAAACCACATTGTTTTCCTGTCGATGAAAATGTTATGTTGCCATATTATTTTGTTTTGGGCATCGATATATCCTTATGGTTGTAAATGGCTAATTATCTATCTTAACAATAACATAATGTTTGAATATTAAAATGTCCAATTTAGTGTATATTACACTATAAAAATTTAAACCTTCACTCTACTCCTTAATACACTTACACATATACTTGGATAGTAATTAAAGTATTAACATAAAAAAACGGTATAAAAGATATTTGCATAAATTCATATCATCAATGGTTATAGTTACCACTGACCAACTAGTAAGATATATATATATATATATGGAAAGCTCAACGTCACTTGAAGAATGAAATGTTTAAATTGCATAAAAACAATTAGGATAGTTTCCATTATAATGTTTCAAAAGTTACAGAAAAAGTTTTATGTCTAAAGTGATCTTAATGTGCACATTTTAATATAATAATTTGAATGTACTTCAAACTTTACTTGCACGATATACAAAATCTTTAAACTTTTATAGAATTTTAGCTTCTGTGATCCATCGTAAAATTATGTAGAATTTTGCAGCTGATATTCATGAGTTATCTCAACTCCTTTGTAGGATGGAATGTAAAGTAAAAGTAATGTATTGGGAATCAAGTGGGATTGAGCTTGATATATGTCTTCGACACATACATTAGCATTAAATATCCCATCTCTTCTAATAAAATGTATCATCCTAGGGTTCATATCTTCAAATATCGAATTATATAAAATTTTACTTTATCATTGTTAAAAGCTTCAATTTCTTCCAAAAGTTGAAAACCACTTTTCTTGTCATTGAATACTACGTAACACTGAATAGTTTGGGTAAATTATCAAGGATGACTCGGAGTAATACACCTCGGGTTATATTAGGATTGTTGCTATAATTATGAAAATAAGGTGGTGATATTCAAAAATCAACAAAAGATCTCAGGAAATAGTTAGACACTAAGTTATTTCCCATTGTGATCATTCATCCTAATACTTTCAACCTAGTCTAACTGACCCCTAGATTAACTTTGTATTCCTCAACACTTAAACCTATGGACTGAAGTTCTCCTGAAGCCATTTCTACCTATCTGAAATCATTTTGTTTGCAGACTGCCAACCCACATTTGTTTAGTGCATATGATGAAATGAAACTATCAATAGCACCGGTATAAAATAAGATTTTGAGTTTTATGCCACTAATAGTACCTGCGGACTATACTATAGTGGACTGATGTTCTGTCTGGTTCTTGTTGACTACTACATGGATTCTATGATTGCCTTTGATATTTGATGATGGTTATTTAAATATGGCTATAAGTATCTAAGGTACAATTTAAATTAATAAATATAATTTCGTAAATTCAAGCTCACATGCAGATATAGCTTTCAGCGATTATTACCTGGTACTGAGGTCAAAGAGGGTGGCAACGCAACCTCCTTGTCCTAATGCAGGATATTCTATGTGTAATAACTCCTAGAAAGATGCATGGGTCTTCATGGATCATAATATTGCTTTGTAATATTATTAGTATTATTATTTATTATTATTAATCATTTTAATTTTTAAGTAAATAAAAACCTATTTTCAACATCATTATCACAATGTTATGTTGACTTTACAAAAGTAGAGATGTTTTGACTAGATTATAAATGGGAACACGGATAACTGAGAATCGTAAAACCTCCTATTTTAATATAAATAATTATGAATTTGTATTATTAAACTATGCTCAACAAGTATGAGAGTTAACCAAAACATAGTAGCTATATGTTCACTCTAGCCGACTTTACTGAAACTAATTATGTGGCGGCTTTATACTTTGAATTAATATAGGGGATTTCAAGATAATAAAGTAAAATTGGATGACATAAAACTTAGGAACTAATAGTTTAAATGAAAAGTCAAATTTCACACGTAAAATGAAAAACGGAAAGGGTAGTTTGGGAAGAGTGAGTGGTGCACACTTACTCATTGACAATTTCCATGATAAAAAAAACTCCTCGCATGATTGTGTACCATGCTTTGCTTTATAAAAATCACAGAGGCAATTCCCTTCTATGTTATTAAACATTTTAGATACGCGTGGTCTAATCGATGTTTTTGGTTGGGAGTTTGATGATAGGAATGGTTGAATACCTCTTTTATGAATTTTGCTAAACAAAATGACTACATTAATTTTAATACAAAAACTTATTGTATATATAATGATTCAAAATTTCCAAAAGTCAAATTGTGTACTAAAATATGAGAAAATCAGTTTACATGATCTAAACTTGTATTATTTAATTTTATATAGTTAACATGAATTTGACACAAGAAGACACATTTTACTTTATTTTACTTATTTATTTATTTATTTTTATTTTTATTTTTTAAAGATCATACAGGGCCGTAAACAACACACTTTTGCCCATCTTGATTCTCCATGAAACAAATCCCAGGGGACTGCACCACATAGAGCATACTTAATTTTGCCTTGATGTCATGTTTGATGGGTAACTATATCACCCAAATATTCTAGGATTCACACTTGACCTCATTCCTTTGTGACTCATGCCATTCAGGTGGGTCAGACTACTTTAAGAGTGACAGCATAGCATACAGTTAACATCCTATTGGCCTCAATAGTAAACCAATGCATCATTTCATTTTCTGGACTTTTCAATTCTAAAAATGGTTCACTCAGTAATAAGAAAACATAAAAAGAAATTTGAAATTACCAAAATAGTATTCTCAAAATAAATCCTATAATATTTCTTTTCTTGGGTCTAGTTTCATCGCTGATATGTGCTTAGTCTCTATTATAAGCAATTGCACCACTATAAAAAGGAAATTCCATGTATTTATGATATTCTCGGCTAACAATAAAGAATATATAATCTTTTACTATACAGATGATGCAAGGTTATTGGATGTTAATGTTTTGTTAAATACGTGGAATTTGTCGGAACCTTCCCTGGCTCCACGTAGTCGTTGTGTACCCACTTTCCACTAATATTAATATGTCATGATCATCCTAATTTTCAACGAACTATTGTCGTTGAACACTTTGATTATAAAATTCCGAAAAAGGAAACCATGTCGACTATGAATACCCTGCAAACGTGAGCAATGGACATTAAACTTCTTCATTCACAGTTCTCAATCTTAGGCGAACAATCTGCTGAGCACTTAGGCATACCGAAAGGTCCATTTCAAGATCTTGGAACTGCTCATCAAATATGGAGGTCCATTCTCTGATTTCTCTGGAAAATTTGGGAACGCAGGTGATGAAACCGATAAACTATCATTTTTATTTATTTTTTTTATTTTTTTTTTTGGGAACGAGAAATAATGGAAGTGGCCAGTTGGATGGCATCACTAGTCCTATCCAAACAGCCTCTGATGGACTCAACGACCATTGTTGGCTGATCTTCAAAGCCATTTCCAATTTCCTGCAGCAGAGCCCTGAGTCGCTCTAACTAGAGAAACAGAGTGGGGTTTTGATTATCCAACTTTTAACTGAGCGCTCCCGGAGCTCACGAGGGCGGTCAATAAGCCCACAATCGCAGCGAACAAGCCCGCTTCGGCCCCTGCGGTGTGGCAAGGAGCAAAGCCCATGCCCTAGCGATATCACTAGTGATCGGTCTCATTGTTCGGTACCTGGTCCCTAAGCCGATGGAGGTGACCCCACCCCACCCACCCCAAAGCCTATTAGTTGCTCTTTTTTTTTCTCTCTACTATTGCGGGGCTGGTTTTTAGCTCTCTACCGGAGGGGGCATGAGCATTCCTCGGCCTCACTACCATAGTTATAACTCAAACCCTCTCGTTCTCTGTTGCATTCAGCACCTTTACAAACGAGGTCAATTATTAATGCGAAAACTATAGATAAACAAATTTAAAATACCAGTAATACTTTGATATTTTACCAATTTTATATATATATATATAAAAAAAAAACTCAGAAAGAAGATTTATCTTCTATGCAAACAATGGTTGTATTGGACTGTGTATTGCATTGGTCGATTGTCGTGCACTAGGTATCCGCTATGTTCAATAGCATAAAATTATATATATATAAAACCTAAAAATACTCAAATCATTCAAACCCTCCCTTTGACGTAATTAAGTATTGATGTTGTCCACATCCACAGTGAAGGCAGTGACGCAATTGGCCATTTCAAGAAGATGATGGTATTTAAAATGATGGCAATCACAATTTTGGTGGAACTGGAATTAGTGGACAGAACAACATTTAAGGGTCGATCTTTTCTTGCAGGCAGCCACCATCACATTCTCAGGCAGTGTACCGTCTTTTCTTCTGTGCCATTTCTTAAGATAAAATCGAACGGAATGATGAGATATAGACAAAGATTCGAGAGCATACCTGTAAAAGTTACAGGTTGAAGGTTGTACGCTAGCCTTGTGCATAAAATTACAAATGTGTGATGTGTCTATTTGGCAAGGTTGTATGTTGGTATGTATTACAATGACTTCATACCTGTGCAATGACTATTGTATGGACTAAATTGAGATTAATATGCACTGAAGTATTGATAGCGAAATTAGCAGCCATTTCTTGCAAAAGTACCCACAAAAAATATTTGCACTGAGCTTTGAGAAGAAGATTTTCTTTGATTATGCTTATTTGGCTATAAAAATATTAAAGGCAGCGAATATTGAAGAGTTGGAGACAATACAAGCTTGGAATACATAAAAATGATTTAAAATACCCTAAGATCCACAGATTCTAAAATTGTGCTCTGATACCATGTGTAAAGCCCTTTATTTTCACAATTACAATTTACCAATCATTAACAAAATTGATACTACAAAATACAGCATGAAATTTTTGAAACAGAATATATTAATTCACTATTGAATACTTACCTGGAACCGTGTTTGAAGATGTTTCTGACCCGCCATGGCTCCCGTTCCCATTACCAAACCGCCATTTTCCTCCCAGCCTATTTGGGGTCAACTTCTTCGGTCCCCAAATCCAGAAAACAAGTCTTCTAACCCCCGTGCCCAAAATTCCAATAACAATCAAGATCACTCTATGACTCTGTTAGAACTCACTGCTTTGGTCTCCCATAGTTAAAAATCCTCTGACAACATCCGGGTCAGTTTTCCCACCTCACTCACCCATGCCCATCAAGTTAACCCCCCCACTTTCTCCTTTTATACACAAATCCCCTTTCAAGATATTTATTAAAATATCTTCTTTTAAAATATCTTAGAGTTATATTAAAATATTATTATTTCATAAACATCTTGGATTCCTAAAATATCTTGGATTTATTATTAAATATCATTATTTAGTAAATATCTTGGTTTTTATTAAAATATCATATTTTATTTGCATAAGTCAATGCTTTTACTTTTCTTTGAACAATATATTAGTTATATTATGATAGTGGTAGGTATATTTTTTACCTCACAATACATTCATTATTTTCTGGCGAGTTAGGTATTTACTCAATACTTCGATAATTCACACATTACCCTACACTGAGACTTTTCATAATTGATTAGTGCATATACTAGTGCAGTACACGTGATACATGCATATGTAGCTATCATATGCAAGTCTCATATGCATGCTAATATTTCTATGTTCCCTATAACTCGAGTTGGGTCCTTACACATCCTTTCTAATCAACTTGGTTGCGATTCAAATTTATCAATAATTTCTTTTCAGGTCTGGTCTAATATTCCCATGGAACAAAATGTTTTCTTGCAACAAGATATTTTACATTCATTAAATAGGTTATGCACAAAATGGAAGGAAATATCACAGACCATTCATGTCAGACATGAGAGATCCAATAAGATAATAATATACCAAGGGACTCCGTAGTTATGAGTTACATGTGGATGGGAGGTAATTTCCATCTTCCAATCTATTCGACATCTACTTATATACCCAAGTTAATAGTTATATTCAATTGTATAATGAACTACCAGACTTGTACAAACAATTGGGTCCAACCATTTAGTCTAAGGTCCTGCAGATTAATGGTAAACCTAGGATCTGCCATGTTAGCAGGCTATTGGCTTGTCAAACCAACACCATGATCCTATCATTAGTCCTAATTGGTAGAAAAATACCCTAGGTTTAATGACAGCTACAATTCTGATGGTAGTAGTAATGCTCAAAAATTTATCTTGCTTGGCAGCACCTACTGTTACACTAACAAGAAGCACAGCACAGCATACAAGACATCATGCTGAATTGAACCAGATGCAGAAAGGGTAGACAAAAACCTTACAAATATATAGTTATCCTAAATAGAAGAATACATAATAGCAAGCCTGTACACAAGTACCATAGATGAAGATGAGATACCAAATATTCATGTTCTAACCTTTGGTAGCATTGCAATACCTTTTGTCAGATTAAGAGATTCCATCCACAATCATTGAGTTATCAAACTTGAACAGCAGTAACACGAAGAATAAGATCAAATGGCAAAAAAACCAAAATGTAACTCATCGTCATGCAACATTAGTTGCCAACTTGCCAGATATTAGCATGTCTCTACAGTTAAGATATTGCATAAATGACAAGTTACTAGAAAAGGCATTACGTTTTATTTTCAATGGGTTGCCATTGGTAGATAAATTCCCCTGAAAGCAAACATTCAAAACATATAGATGCTATACGATATTAATAGCAAAATATAAATTAGCAATATCATTTAAAGGCAACGAAAAAAAGAAACTCTGATTTTGTAAGGTCTTACCGCATTATATATTGATCTAAGTGTTGGAAGCTGTTTCGGGGCAATGACTGAGAGAGAGACAAGGCACTGAAATCAAAATTCAACAACGATGGTGCACACACAAGAATTAGCATAAATTAATGAGCTTTCACAAATTGCAAAAGCATAATGCTGGTGTACCACCAAAATGTGTTTAGAAACCCAAAAAAGCATATGCCATCAAGATACCTGAGCAAATGCCTTTGCAACTGTCTCTGCATCAGCAAGCCACTGCTGTGTTTCAGCATTTGTAATCAGTGTTGTTAGACTATGACCAGGTGGTCGAGGAACTGATGTTAGAAGAGGATAAGGATTAGATGCTGCAACTAGCACACAATGCTTTTGTATTGTCTGTGACATTTGAGTTGTCGCCTGGTTAGAAGAACACATCTGATAATAACAAAGCATTGACAATGCATCAGAAAGCAAGTATGCCAAATTAAATCATTTCACAAAGTATATATGCCAAATTAAATCATTTCAGAAATCTCGAAAGTAAACATGCCAAATGTATCTTCACATGCCCAAAGCCAACCTATAAGACTACTAAGTTTACATCTAGGACTATTTTACAAAAATAACATATTTTAATTTGCTCCTCAAATCTTCCCCTGATGAGAATAGTCTGTACTGATGACCGTCACGTCAAAGCTCTACTATTCCTCTTTAATGAACTATGAACAGAATTCATTTCATCTAGGCCAAAATCACAAATAAATTTAATGAAATGCTCATTGTTGCATATGATTTCAACATACATAGACAAATGTCCTAACTAATGCAATATATTTCTTCATGAATCATTAGTCTAAGTTCCAAAAGTAATAAAACCATGAGATACTGAAATACAAGATGATTGAAGGGCCATCCCCTGTGCATATAACGGTTGAGAAATTAGGCATGTGGTCAACTGGGCAAACACTTCAAAATCACTGTCTTTTCAAGCAACCCCTTTTGGATTTCAGCAATATCCTATCAAGGGATGCATAAAAAGATATGTTGGTAAGGTTCGATGTCATGTCTCTTTTTAAAAGGTACCTAAAGATGAAGCTATTGGTATTGTTAAAACATAACTGGTCAAGAAAACATTGTTTTAGTGAAAATATGTTTAAAGTCGACATACTTCAGTTTCTGAGAAACCATAAACGAACAAAGGGATTTTTCACAGGATCTCCATTGCCCCCATTGTTGCAAACTTATACTTAGAGAATTTCTATTGAATCACCACTAATACATTTCTTGTTGGAACACCTAATCCTACATGGGTAGGTGTGGAATGCGAAAAGTCACAATGGAGTCCAAGTGACCTTGGAATGTGAAACCAAGAGTCACACCATTGTACTATAAATGTACATCTTTGTATAATGGAAAATAAGAATGCCTCACGCTTATCCTTCATTGTGTGTTGTGTCTTGTGTGTGTGTGTGTTTTCTCCTCATACACCATGTGTGTGCTTTAACATGGTGTTTAACATGGTATCAGAGCGGGCGATTTCTGGCCCTGCTCCACTTTGAATGAGCCATTTGTGTCTATGGCCTATGCATATCTGCAAAATTCTTGGAGTTTTTGCAGCATTTAGAGAGTTTTTGCAGACATTTTGCAGCATTCAGAAATTTTATCTTGGAGAAGAGCAGCATTCAAAATCCGTGGCAGCACTCAAAAATTGGGAGCAGCACTACCCATCTGAAGGTTTTCATTCTAAATTTTCTCTACAATTTCTGCTCATTAAAATCTGCATTTTGGAGCTGCTGGAAAAGTGTTTAAAATGAGTTTCTGGAAAATTCTAGGTTTTTCCTAGAAAGATTTCTGAGTTTTTTCATTGAAAATTTCTGAGTTTCTGGACTGTGTTTCTCTGCTGCTGGAAAAATCATTTTTGCAAGTCTACAAGTTCCTGCAATTTATTTTGCTGTGTATTTAGAAAAATCTGCTGCTATTTTTAAGTGGAATTCCTGCTCTACTCTGCTGTTTTAATTTAAAAAATAAAAATAAATAAATAAATAAATAAAAATAAAAAATACTCTGCAACAATTGGCCTCTCGGCCCTCTCCCACCACACTCCCACACCCTTTCAATTCCCATACTCCCTTAACTCAAACGCTCCCACCACTCTATACATACGCTCTACAAACTTTGCTCTGCAAACAATAGTCTACACCGCTCCGCCCTCCCATATAGCTCTACGCTCCCCTATTGATTCACCTCACAACGCTTCTCACAACCCAACCCCTCTACCATTCTCTACGCCCCGCCTACGACACCCTTCCCAACTCCCTTATACCCCTACGCGTTACCCATCACTCCAAAACTCCGCCTCCGCTCACACTCCACGCCTGCCGTGTTCCAAACGCCTCTCCCCTCTACCCACAGCACTCACTCCAAACCCTTTGGCCGGCCTCCAATCTCACTCGGGCTTCAACGCACTAACCAAAACAGCTCTCCCAACGCTACACCCGCTTCAACCCTCTTCCCTACACCGCTCAGCGCTGCATATACAACGCCCCTCGGCCCACGCCTTACCCACGCTATCGAATCGATTCAAGTTCTCACCTGCAACTGCAATACGCACTCAGATCTACGCCCTCCGCTCGAGCTCCCTCTCTCCTCCATCGACATTCTCTCCCTTCCCGCTCGTTCCTTTTAACTTAAAATCCCTTCCTCCTATTAAATTTCCCCTACCCTCCATTTACAATACCGTCTCATTTTTTAATTCGACTTCTAAATTTTTTAAATCCCTCCCTTTTTAATAAACTCCCCCCCATTATTTTTTATTTTTAAAAAATTCCCCTAGTTTTTAAACTTCTCTCTCCCACCCCTTTTAAATTCCCCCTCCCTTTTAATTCCCTTCCCCTCACATTTTAATATTTCCCTCCCCTCCCATTTCAATAAATATCTCTCTTTTCATTATTTTAATTAATTCCCATTAATTCATTTTTTAATTAATTTTTAATTAATTAAAAAAAAAACAGCAAAGAGAGAGGAATAAGAGAATAAGAACAGCAGAAATGAAATGAAGAAAATGGCATATGAGGAGCAGATGGACTATACATAGACAAAATTGCAGATTTGCATTGTGATTTGTGATATTAATTTGAAGGGTGATTTTTTGAAGATTTTCACATTTGAAGACAAGTTTGCCATCATTGCAAACCAGTTATTTGAAGAAATTTCAGCTGCTTTAAAGGCCCCTTGCACTAGTGTTTCAGCTGCACATATTTTGCAGAAATATTGTATTGCATTGACATTGTATTGTGAGTAGACATTGCTTCTTCATAGTTGCAATCAAAAAAAAATTTGAATTTTTGGAAAATTGTTGATTGCCCTCCACCATTTGAGGAGCACACTTTGTACTTTGAGATTTCCATAGTTGGAAGTTTTCTTGAGTCATTTATATTTCTTGTTGCATCACATTGTAAACGGGTGCATTTTCGGTTGAAGCCGACACCCTTTCATTTTTTGAGCCTAAGTTGTTGAAAATGGCCAAAATCAATGAGGCATTAGAGTTTTTGAATAACCTCATTCATTCAAATGTTGATGACATGATAAAAATGAGCAAAGATGCTCTTTGTAACATTCAAAGTTGTTTGCAAGATGCACAAGAGAAGATTGAGTTTTTGCAGTTGGAATCTCAGCTCCAACAAGATGAACTTCAGCAAAAGAGTCACCATTCTGAACTTGTTTCTGTTCAGAAGATTGTGAAGGACTCTCATTAGAAGAAAGAAGATAAAGATACGTGTATGATTCCCATTCAGTTCCTTGTACTAGAGCACATGTACATGCAGATGCAACAGTTCAACCTACACTTCCTAAGCCCATCATCAGACCTTGGGAAGAGCTTGTCCACAACAAGCACAGAACCGGTCTTGGATATGACAAGCATGTATCCTTTCATATTCCAGACTACATGAAGCCCATCATATTTCGCAGTGTCTACTCATGTATGACAGCTTCACCCTACTATTCCGTATCCTCGTTCCACTTCCACAATGATTGGAGAAAATTGAGAAATGCCAACATCGTGATCGAGTTGGCCATATGAAAGATCACCGTTTTGATCTTCATCCATGCAAGCACCGTGGCCCAGACACCCATTCTTCAGACAGATGCTTCAGAAACAAGCCTCCTGTAAGATCAAAGATTCATCTTGGATGGATTGCTTCTTGGCAATGGGCATCAACAGCCAAGAAGATGTTTAAGACACATGTCAGAACTTGTTCACGAATATTGAGAAAACTTGCAGTTGAATTTTCTCCATCATCTCACCTTGTCCCTGACAGGGGGAAAATGGTGGTCATGTACAAGCTTCAACGTCAAATCAAGCGAGCCTGAGCCACAATATCTCATTTCATGTTTAGATTTGTAGCCAGAGACACAACAATTCAAGCGAGCTCGAGCCACAATTCGTCATTCCAGATGCAAAGATGTAGCCGTTGATCCCATGCTCATGAGCATACCTTCTAAGCAGACAACCTAAAACCATCGTCTTTGGTTGGTGGATAACCTAAAACCATCATTTTCGGTTGGTGGATAACCCAAACCATCATCTTTGGTTGGTGGACAACCTAAAACTACCACCATTGGTTGTAGACCTCCCTTGTTTTAGGTTGAAGGTCTCCCTTTTATATGAGGGACAATTCCTCTAGCAGAAGCTTTTAGCTTCTTGCCAGTTTTGGAAGAGTTCCGAGAACTGCAACAAGTATTGTGTTCCAGTGTTGGTGGTCATCCTTAAACCACCTCTTTTTGCCAACATTTTAGAGAGTTGATTCAGCCCAAGTGCTGCCATGTATACTTTGTAGATTTGTGTTACAACTCTCTTCGTGGACTCACACATACCCCTTCGGATTAAGGGGGGGGAATGTTGGAACACCTAATCCTCCATGGCTAGGTGTGGAATGCGAAAAGTCACAATGGAGTCCAAGTGACCTTGGAATGTGAAACCAAGAGTCACACTATCAGACCATAAATGTACATCTTTGTATAATGGAAAATAAGAAAGCCCCTACGCTTATCTCATTTGGTGTTGTGTCTGTGTGTGTGTGTTTTCTCCTCATACACCATGTGTGTGCTTTAACATGGTGTTTAACATTTCTGCTCAAGCTAAATGTGTGGAAAAGATATGTTGATGACACCAACACGATTTGGCCACATGGAAAGTGTTATGAACAAAGCTCGTACTTTGCAATAATCATCAGAGCACTTCGTACACAAAGACATCCATTGAGGATAAGAAACATATATATTGGATAGTGTACAAAAGAATTGATATCAGATATGATGTGAATGTTACAAATGAGGCCCGCTTATATACATAGGCAGGTACCCTTTAACGAATGGTCATGTCCTTAGTGACATGCCTTTTCAATACTAATTACTAGTTAACTAATCATTATTTATTACTATTACTATTTATATTATTTGTATTATTTTATATATATTTTATTCATAACATTGCCTTGCTCTTCAAAAAGCTTTGTCCTCAACGCTTATTGTTGATAAGGTGTATCATATGTTCTTTGTCTCTGTAATCTATTTGCATCTTTTGGAATTCTTCGATCTGTCATCTTTGTTGATACAAGATGATAAGATCCTCGAGTGATAAACCAAATAGACGAACTGAGAAGGGATCTGACCATCCTAAATAAATCTTTTGTGGAATCTTGCAGTTGCTGGAAATTTGTGATGAATCGTTATAAGAGAACTAGATTGTGCAAACTTCAGTATTCTTTGGAACATAAGTTTGTTGTTTATGTCCTGAGTGATACAGATTCGTAGATTGATTGAGATGTTTGTTCTTGTGATTCGGATGTAGATAAGGAGTTCATTTGGTTTGTCCTTCCCTTATCATGTGTGTGGAAATATTCTAATTTACTTTAGGTTTTGATGTTGTTGAGTTGGTTACAGAATCATCACTTGGAATTTTCATCGTTTGAACTGCAACATCTGAGTGTGTTTTTCTTTAGTTGGCTTGTCTTCTTCTCCTTGAGTTGTGATATTCATTGGATCGGTATTCAATCCTTTCTCATTGTGACTTTCTTTTGTTTTACTTTTATTTACTTGCATCGACTTCCAAGGCAAAGTTTTCCGGCCTAGACTCAAGAATAAGAATGAGGTGGTGTCAATCCCCATGACCAATGACCACCAGCCCAAAGAATGGAGATGGAATGATGGGAATAATGGATAGTGGTAAGTATAGAATATCATGGGCACACTACTTCAATCAAAGCCTCCCTTGTAGTGTCCTTCCTATAACCCTAAGGCCTTAGAGGTGGTCCCACTTGACTTGAGTCAAATACTAACCTCCCAGGTGAAGTGAGAGAACAAGAATAGAATCAAGATTGGTCTATCATCCGGATCACCCCTTGATTCATATCAGTATGCCCGAAAACATTAAGTACAAGTACATGATTACAAAATGGTTAAAGTATTTGTCAATGGATGACCCATTTTCCTTCAAGAAAGAATGTTGGATGGGGAAAGAAATCTGACCAAAGCAATAGGTGGAGGATCTATGGCATCATGTCATGTGCTGATCAATAGGGCTACTGGCTGGCTGGCTGTCCAAGGAGGAGAAAAATTTCTCCTATGGGTTACCCACTTTTTGATGGATAACAGGGAGCACAACTACAGAACTGCTATGAAAATATCAGGATGAAGACTTAAGGTTGCATCCAAATCTAAATTCACAGCTCCTTTTCCCACAGTAATAGCATCACTAAAAAGATTAGTTAATTATTCCATTTCAGGCATCCATCTAGAAACCTGAATGAAATATATACTAAAAGGATTTACTGTATTTAATAATTAACATCCAAGCTAAGTGATTGCACTAGAAGAAAGCTGAACATCATTATCAAATACTAGCTCAACCACAAGAAGCATATAACGATAACAAAAAATTTGGATGACAACAGTAACATGTGAAAATGGGTCAGATGCATGTAGCAGAGAAAGCTCCACAGTGCCTATTTTTACAACACATCTTCAGTTAGTCAAGCAGAAAAAATATATGAGATAAGATAAAATAGAATAAGTAACTAGATAGCATAAAATAGCATAAGGAACTAGACTAAGGGACTAGATCAACTGGATAATTTTTCTGGGCATTTCACTAGCTCCATGCCAGCTCTTTCCCAGATTGAATCCCTTTGGGTAAGGTGCACTCGTCTACACTGATATGTTTATTAGGGATGCCATCCACTAATGTGAGGAAGCATCCCTTGGATTTCCCCACAAGCTTTTCCTTTGAAATAAAAATGCAGTAATGAATATATTTCTATGTCTGAATTATAATAAAATAAATGCACTCGATATGTCACTATATTGTGTGAAGCTTAACCATGCATTATATAGGCTAATATTAGCTGCATCTGTTTCCTCTTTGCATGATCACAAAATGAACTAATAGGAAATAGTAAATGCCCATCCCCATATAATAGCCCCACAAAACCGAGCTTAGTTTGATGGCTACAGTACCAATAATGCATCAGCCAGTCCTTCTGCTGTAGCAGCATCTCCAAGACCACCTCCGCAAAAATTGATTGCTGAGAGCCACTGTAGGAAGACATCTAAATTTGCTGTCCAGCCACTCCGCTGCAACCAACATTCTACAAAAATAGAAATGTCATTTCTTGTATCTATATAATGGTGACTAGCTAGCCTAACACAGAAATGAGTAGCAAACTTTTCACAGAAATAATGTGCACAATCAAGTATATCCAATCTTGCAAAGATTGTGAAACCACTCGAAAAATGATCATTGCTTCAGTTTCCAACTATATGACTGAAAGCCGAAGCTAAGCATCATTATATGTTTATCAACAACAGCTTGTTAAAATAATGAATCCCACATACATGTAGTTCTATGATAGAATATATGGAATAATTAGAACTATAAAAAAGAAAAAAGAAAAATAAAGAGTTCAGACACCAATAGCATACCACTGTGAGGTCCACGGCTGCGGAAAACAACTAGCGCCATGTCAACATTTGCTCCAGTGGTCTTCTGCAATACATTAATACATTTCTGTGTGAAGATCTAACACCCCAACACAACCATATGTAACAAAAAGCAACAATTCATACAAGATAGCATGATATAACTACAAAAATCAAATGCCAGAACAGATGCCAGTGCCATCAGGACCACAGCCATGTACCCAGGTTTACAAAACACCATACCTATACTAGTTTAGTTTTAAATGACCCATCGACATCCACAAATGGTAAAAATTTATATAATAACTCTCCATATATAGTGTCATAATTCGAAAACCACTAAGTGTTAGAAGAACCAACCAGCCAACCACTTGAGACTTTGACGAAGAATGGGACTTCAAATATGTAGATAGTCTTCAGTTCAGGGCCAAAGTAGATATGCTAGCCCTCCTTGCCTACATAGGCAGAGAACTATTGTCTGACTGCTCTTTGGCCATGGATGTCATGATATTGAATGTTGATGCACATGTATCATAATTATTAATGTAATATGTGCAACAATTTCAAAATATCTATATCTATATACTAATGCAGATACATATGATGACATACTTAATATAGAGCTTGTTACACCTCATATTGCATGAGGTTCCAGTTCATCATTTTCATCACATTGATGAAGATTACCTGATGGTTGCTTGGAGATCTTTGGCATAGGGAGAGTCTCACTTCTTCTTGGTTGGATGATTGCGCTTGCTGCTGGGTGGTCTCCTCAAATGTGCTTGCTTTGTTGGTCACCCTCTAGTTACACTGATGGATGCTTATGGAGCATAATATCTCATTATGTTGTGGTTTGGTATATATGCTTATCTTGGATATGGATGATGGTTCTAGCCCCCTAATGGGTTAGATGATGATGTTAGGAGGTAGATGTTGCATGATGTTGTTGATGTTTCCTAGCAACTTGGTGTGTTGATGTATGATGTTGGTGTCACTAGAAGGGTGTGTTCGACATGGTCCTCATGTTGGATGTCTGATGGGATACACACATGATGATAAGATTGGTTAGTACTTTGTTATGTTCCCTTCTCTTCTGATGTTGCTATCTCAGAATAATTCATGTTGCCTTCGTGGGATTTTCTTAGGTGATATAACTTAATCGTGCAGCATTCGCTATATAATATATATCACCTAGGAGGTGTTACTGCCTAAACTAGCACCCTTGTGGAAAGTCCAACCACAGATGCTTACTTGGGGCAACAAGATGGGAACTATACCATTGTCACCTCAATACAATATCCCCTTCAATTTAGGCCAGCCCCTAAAAGTCAAGAGGGGTATCCCTTTTTATCAAAAGTAAACCTCTTTAGCAAATTATAACCATGCAAGATTATGGTTTACTTCAATGAACCCAAAATATGTGTAACAATTAGATGCACAAGGATTCCAACAAGTGATTAAATGCCTTAAAGATAACCAATTGGAAACAATAGCATAAACCACCAATTATCCACTTAAACAAGAGGGTTAGGATCTAGTGGATGTGTGTCTTGTTACTATCCAAATTGTACATGCATGATAAAAGCCCCAACCCACAATTTGATGGGAATCTCTTAGGAAGGTCACCAACTATCACCTTAGCAGCATGCCCTCTCGTTTAGGCCGGCTCTCCTTTGATTTGAGGGTGGCTTCCCTCCAAGAATCCCTAAAACTTAGTTAGAAGAGCATGACGTAATGTCAATGGTAGCCTCAGTGAAACACTTTTTAAGAGATCTTTTTGACTTTTTTGAATAAGGGGAAAAAAAGGTGATGGAGGGATATGAAGAACAATGCCAATATCCTTCTAGGCCTATGGAGTCAGTTACCCAGCATGTCTGCAAGAGTACATACAAAAATTTTGCAACATTTTATCAAAACACCATTACAACCCCAATGTCACAATTCAAAGCATTGTAACAACCAAGTGAGGTTTTATCTTAGGTGTCCCAAGTTTGTGTCTTGTTCTCAATGTCAGTATCTTGTTCTCTTGGTCGAACCATGGTTGGTCCCTTGTAGTTCACTTTGGGTGCATCTCGTCCTATGTAGGATTGGAGGGCCTTAGGCTTTGTTGCAAGAAACGATGGGCCAGACCCTGTTTTTGAGAAAAAATGATATGGAAAAGCTGAAACTCGTTTGGTACAGCCTTTAAACGCATTTTAGGTTGTACTGCCATGTTCCACGTGGCTGAAACGTGGCCCGGTAAAGCCTAAAATGTGTTTCAAGGTCGTACTGCCATGTTTCAACGTTTAAGTGGTTTTTTTCGGTTTTGTTTTTGTTTTTTCGTTTTTATTATTTTATTTGGTAAATAAATTATTTTTTGGATGCTTCTAGATGGCTCTTGCAAGTTATAAAAAGACTATCGCCTCATTTCCTCATCACACGAATTGAGCAAGTCGTTTCACTTGGAGACGGGCGATTTTAGCAAGGAGAAAAGAGGAAGAGATCAATGGTTTCAGCTAGTGCGTTTTCAACAGTGAGCAAAGGAGATTTATGGCAAGAGAAAGAGATTTCACAAGCAGATTTGGAGTCGAGAGTTTACGACTACAGCATTCTTGGTTTTTGGCTCAGCTACAACCATCTTTCTCTTGCCTTTTGTGCCATTTTGGGGTAGCTTCAGCTACAAATAAATAGTTTGGGCAAGAAGCATTAATTTTCTTTGTTTTTTCTCATTATTTCTTCTATTTTTCGAGGGTTTATGCTTCCAAAAATGTGAAAAACGTTTTTCCTTTACAGATTTGTTTTTTTTATTTATTTTTTTGCAGCAATGGCTTCCAACCAAGGTTCAAGTCCAACCCAAGGGCTGAATATTATCCTCTTTGGAGGCATGTTCAGAAGCTTCAAAGATGTGCAGTGGTGGCTCATGGGAGTGGCGATGTAATCTTTGCAGTAATCCGTACAAGGGATCCTACCCAAGAGTGAAGGCATATCTTTTGCATGGAGGAGGAAAGGGGATTGTAGGTTGCACAAAAACAACAAACTGTGAAATTTTCAAGACTGAAAATTATTACTGCAATGATTGGTTTATTTCTCCTTGAGATAAGTTATTTACGTATTGCTTCAAAGAATTCTGCTAAATAAACACATTTGGCAGATTTCACTCTAATCAAAAAGCATAAGAACAGAAAATTACACAAGTAGCACAATAGAAACAACCATATGAACACAATTATTTTTGGACAATTGTTCCCGGAAAAACCCAATGTGGGAATACCGGTGCAGCAGATGAGGGTTTTGTATTTATCTTCAGTGATGGAAAGTTCATTTACAAGAGTCTTGATGAGCAAAGTAAAATTAGCATACACCTGGTTGAATTTTTCTGGAACCTTCAGAAGAATTTCAGACACTTGGGGTGACCTTCTACACCCTTTGCATCATCCAGCGTGAGAGCTCTGCGCAGTCTCTCACTGGACTGCGTAACTCTGCGTGGAGGGGTTCTTGCTGCCAATCAGCTCACCCTTCCCTTCATCCTCCAAACTTCTGCTCCTCCGTTAACTGAATCCTCCCTCCTCCTTCTGCTTCTACAAACCTGCCTCTACAAACTCACCCACTGAAATTGAATTCTCTTGCTTCAGAATCGATTTCCTTCGGGTACTGAGAATGTCCCCGGCTTGATTTCCAAATGACCCTTAAGCCCCTTCTTATAGTCTTCTCGTTGATGAATCAACGGCCAAGATTATATCGTTAATCAATGGCTCAGATTAAAAGATGACTGCATCTTCCTTTTCTAGAAGATTCACACTCTTCTTTATTAATACCCTTTAATTATTTAATTTCCCTAAATTTAGACTTAGGATCTGCATTAAAATAATTACTTATTTTAATAAAGTCATATCCGAGTGGAATTTCCACCAACGATTTCTGGATTCTTTGGATAACTGTTGTCCAAACCTCTCCACCAAATATGAGACTTGTGTTGGAAATACTAAGAGGGGGGTGAATCAGTATTTCTTTTCAATTGTTAATTTTACCAATTAGATCACTTATATTTAAGAACACAATGAACAATGATGGAATAGATACCTTTATTAACTTCTTCTTTACAATAAGTAAAGTACAATAATGATATAGGGCTCCAACCCTAGATGAAGACTCCAATCTTCCAGGCTCCAACCTGTATTGTGCCAAGCACCGACTTGGTCTTTCCAAGGCTCCAACCTCGTCAATTTTGAGGCACCAACCTCTAGGGCTCCAACCTTATCTCTAGTACGGGCTCCAACCTAGTTTCTTGAGGACTCCTATCCTCTAGGGCTCCAACCCTATCTGCCAAGGCACCAACCTTGTCTCTATGAGGCTCCAACCTCTTGGGCTCCAACCCTCAGCTTCACTTTGTCAAAATATGTTTGGTTATTCTTCACGGCTCCCAATGTCTTATTTAAAGATCCCTCACAATCTTCAGCAATGCCTTCACTTAGCCTCCACGTCACATGATCAATGACAACCTTATCTACTCACGAAGGTGTCTCCACAACTCTTCATGTTACCCAAACAATTTCTCCAAGTTACCTCACGATGACGTCAATGATGCATCATGGTCTTCAATACTCCAAGGATGTCTTCAATAGTTCTGCCTCAACAATGTCTTCAAGATTTTCAATCCTTCAATTCTTCAAGAATATTCCATGACAATGAAGACTTCTCCAAGGTTTGTTCCAAATCTTCAAGAACACTTCACAAGTCAACAAGCCTTCACAAGTCTTCACAAGTTCTGCATACTAGACTTCAACAAGTTTGCTAGATGCTCCAAACTTCTTAATTCATCAATGCTCCTTTAAAAATACTTAACAAAGCCTTAAAAAAAAGGTCTACAATCTTTTCAATCATTGCTCCAAAAATGATGCCCAAAACCACTGTTATAGTTTTGTCCTCCAAATAGGCCGAGGAATTCTTTAATCAATCAAGCTACAGGCTATAATGTCTCCTTAACAATCCGGGCTACTGTAATGGCAACAGTCCCATGAAAGCTACAAGACAGATCTCCTCTCACTTCCCACAAGACTGAGTGAAGTTTCTTCCAAATCCGAGCTTTTACAATGGTCTACACACCATAGATCTGACACAAAAAAATTTGGTCACACAGTAAACAATCTGAAATATACAACACAGTTTTGAACACTTAATTATCTTGTTGTGTGCTTCTAATCTGTGTTCTTCACAAGTATCACTGCCAGTTCGAGTTTTTACAAGTTACCCAAGGTTTGAGCCTCCACAGGCAGCAAGTCTGAAGTATTGATCACAGGTTCATGTGTCACTGTCCACAGGTGCAACCTTTAAACGAATCCGAGCCTCCCATAGAGTCACTTAAGGTTTGTCTGAGCTCTAAAGATCACAGGTCTGCTGCATAGTTTTACCACAGGTGACTATTATAAAGTTTAACGAAATTTCTGTGATCTTGTATCCTTTTTTCAAGCTTCTAGAAGAGCTAAAGTATACCCACTAAAACCTTAACCAATCCACACTGCAATTTTCAGATTTCTGAGATGTTAAAACAAGCTGTCCATCGAGCTATGACTGTCCTCAAGATATTTTAACCCTAAACAAAAACAATTTTGACCCAAAACAGTGATTTAAAAATCCTCCTCAACCTTGGTTGCTGTTCCTTGTCTTCTAAAATGTTTTTCACCGAAATTCCTTGGTCAAATGAACAGTCCGAGCCTCATTTTTATATGAGTTTGACGTCAAGATGAAAGGATGCGTCTTTCTGGAGGTAGGCCGACATGTGTAGGCTAGCATAGGTCGGCTCAAGGACATAATTATTTCTTTAACTTGAAAAATTCATATCTCCCAAACCACTTGGAGTTTCCGGCCAAGTAAGAGCTCGTTAGAAAGCTAAAATTATGCTCTAAAAGGTAGTGTAGGTGTCATAGTGAAATTCTGCCTCTAAGGTAGCAAAATTTATTTTTCTTTATAATTGTCCTTAAATTTTTATGTGCAGAAAGAGATTGGGACAGCAAGAAGTCATTAGGTCTTCTTCATTGTTATGGCTCCAACAATGCCTTTATATTATTTCCACGTCATCATGAGGTATTCCATGTCTTCTTATGTCATCGAGTGATTCATCATAGTCTCATCATGTATTCATGTCATAGTGCAGTGATATGACATAGGCAACTTCATCATTAGGAAAGTTCCAAGATAGTAAGATAGTCTTCCAACTATCAAATGAGATATTCTGTGTCATCATCACATGTAGTTCTCCATATATCATCAAAGATTAAGGCCTAGATCATCAAGTGCATGCAACATTAGATCAAGTACTTCTTAGGGCTTCCTTCATTAGTGGTTTGACTTCTTCATTGATGGTATCCTAGTCAACCAAGAGTCATGACATCATCATCTGGAACCAAGCATCTCAAGAATATTTACATCTCGGTCAATGCCATATTGACATCAATGACAACCTTGATTAACAACTTGGAACACTTCCCGATGCTATAAAATCAACATAGACCCATTGGTGAGGAGGGCATATGAAAGAGAGCAGGATGAGGCGAATGGAATTAAAATAAGGCATGAAGAGCTTACTCAAGGTACTCCTCAAGCTCCACTAAACATTGAGCCAACTATTGTGGTTGAAGCAAGGAAGAAGAGAGCCGCTCAACAACAAGAACAACCACCATCCAAAAACACCAGAGGAGCATTCGCTTCAGTTCAAGATAGCAAAATTGCTAAATTGGTGAATGTGCAAGCGAGAGAAGAAGTTGATTCCAAAGTGGCTAGGTGCAACTATGCATGTGGTATCCCATTCAATGTTGTTCGCTTTCCTTACTAGCAAGATATGATAAGGGCAGTTAATAAAGCTCCCACAAGGTACAAGGGGCCCAACTATGAGAAAGTTAGAACTCAGCTTCTCAAAAATGAGAAGGAGCTTGTGGAGGATATCTTATCACCAATTCGTCCTTCCTGGAGTAGCTCTGGGGTTAGCATAGTCTCAAATGGATGGACAGATACAATGCACAGGACATTGATAAATATCGTTGCCACTTCACCAAAAGGAGCAATGTTTTTAAAGGCAAAAGATTGCTCAGGAGAAGTAAAAGATGCACAGTTCATTGCTGATGTTATTATAAAATCTATTGAACAAATAGGACCCAACAGGGTGGTGCAAGTTATCAAGGATAATGCATCAGTTTGCAAGGTTGTAGGTTTAATTATTGAGGGGAGGTATGAAAACATCTTTTGCACACCCTGCATTGTCCATAATCTGAATATGATCTTAGAGGAGATCGACAATAAAGTTCCATTGGTAAAGGAAATCACAGGGGAAGCAAGGGAGATTGTTAAATTCATCACCAACCACTGCCAATCTCAAGCAATATTTCGAGAGTACTCCAAATTGGATTTGTTGAAAGTTGTTGAGAAAAGATATGCCTTAAACTTCCTAATGTCGAGCCACCTTTTTGAGGTTAAGAAACCATTAGTTTCTATGGTGGTGATTCAACTTTGGGCAGAGTGGAGACAGGGAGATTCAAAGTTGGGATATATGGTGCGTAGATTGTGCCTTAATGAGGAGTGGTGTAGCAAGATGGATTTCTTGCTAAAGTTCACAACCCTGGCATTTGAGCTTCTTCAGAACGCTAACACTGACCAACCTTTCTTAGGGGAGGTATATGATGGCATGGATACCATGGTTCAGAAAACTATGGAAATCATTTCACAAGAATCATTGTTGACAGATGGAACAATTTCAACACTCTATTATGTTGAGATTTTGTGTATTTGGGGTAGCATCAGTTGTGCTCTAGGTCCTAAATTTTGAGGAAGGACTAGAGTTCACCTGATCTACACGACCCAGAAATGGATTTGGGAAATTTCATCTGGTTTAGGAGATATTAAATTAATTAATTATTTTAATGTATTTCCTAAGTTAAAACTTAGGGAAATAAAATAATTAAAGTGAATTTAATTAAACATGTGATGAAATTGTCTTAAGTCACACGGATCAAGCTTTCTTTTAATCTTAGTCATTGATTAAAGATTTAATCTTGGTCGTTGATTTGTCAACGAGAAAAGTATAAAGGCTTGGGGTCATTTGTAAGAAATACAGAAGCAGAGCACTGAAGCTAAGCTGATATTCTAGGGCGGGGTTGCTAAGAATTCTCAAGTATTTCAGTTGCAGAGAGGGGAACTTAGACCAAGGGGATGATATGATCCCGGGGTCTAGAATACACAAGAGACAGAGAAGAGATCAGGAAGACAGCGCAGAGGAAGGCAGTAGCAGCAGCAGCAACAGACGACAGCAGCAGCAGCAGCAGCAGAAGGCAACAGCAGCAGAGGCAACAGCGGCATGATTTTCAGGAAACCCTTCAGGGGTTACGCAGAGACCCTTAGGGGCAGCATAGTGACTGCGCCACCCAGTCTGGGGTAACGCAGCCCCTTCCAGTGACAGCACTGAGCATTTGGAGGCCTTCAGAGGCTGACGCAGTGTCTTTCAAGGGCAGATTTGGGGTTTCTAGGCCTAGATTTGGCTGAGTTTTGTAAATCTCGTTTGAGGGTGTGGATCAGTCAGTATTGTTGGTCTTAGATCAGCCAGGTGCTGCAGATTTAGAGTTTTCTCTGTAGGGTTTTCCAGATCTTGAACCCAGAGTTGTGTATTCAGAAATATTCTTAATAATAGAGCCCTCCAGCAGCTAGAGACCGGTTTTCACACATTGGGTTTTTCCGGGGACAGTTTGTCCAGAAATAACTGTGACACTTTGTCTATGTGTGCCTGTGCTTATTCTAGATCTGAATTGGTAGAGATCTATTATGTGTTTTGATTTGATGTTAACTTGAATTTATTCAGTTGATAACTTGTATAAGTAGGAGAAGCTTAACCGGATTAACAGAAAGAATTTCTGCATAAGAATTAAGATTCAGAAATTTCTACATGGTATCAGAAGGATTGCAGATCTAGAAGGGTCATCAACTGAAGCATCTGAAGGATCTAGCTGCAGAAAGCAGCTGGAAAGGCAGTAGAAAAGCAGATCAGAAGGGATAGCGTAGTTTTCAAGAGGAGATTCACACAAAGGGAAGGGTGACGTTGTCCAGCACTGTGTCCTAGCAAGCCCACACAATTACTGCGCAGAGGCAGCTCAGAAACAGCGTTGGTTGGGTCTGAAGCCAGCCAGTGTGATTCAGATCTAAATCTGTCAGATCCAGAAAAAGTCTGCAGAAAAGTTGCAGAAATTCAGAAGAGCTGGTGGGGTTAAACTTCTGAAGTTTTCAAATTTTTAACCTTAGCACAAGTGACAAAGTTTGGGAAGAGATCAGCTTCTCAAAGAGTTTCTTGCCAAAGGAAACTTGCAGTTTGGTCAGAGGATCAACGAAGAAGCTAAATCATAGTTGATTTGGTAGATTTCCAAAGAGGGAAATCAAGTGTCAGAGGGAGCAGAGGGTGCCCAGTTCGAAAAGGACCCTAGATCCAAATCTCTAGCATAGAGAAGAGGAGCTCCGACACATTCTGAGCAGATGGCTCCTCATGGACTGCGTGATCAGGATAGGCTAGAGGGCCTCTCAAAATTTTCGGTATGGAAAGCTAGGATCCTGATTGTCCTTGAGGCATATGGTCTAAGAGACCATGCAGAGCAGACCCTAGCCACACCGACAGATGCGGATCTCCTACGAAAGCATAGAGAAGCTGTTGGGCATGCCAAGCAGCTGATAATGGACAGTATCAAGGATCATATTATGCCACATAAGGGCGAGAGGGGCCGGTAATGAGATGTGGAAGGCCTTGACTTCCCTATATGAGGAAAATCGGTCAAAGAAAGATGTTGTTGGAGACGAGAATGAGGTCGTTCATGATGACTAAGGGAGAAGACATCGAGCATTTCCTCTTCATATTGTAGTCAATCAGGGATCAGCTGACTGCAACGGGTGCAACCGTAGATGATGCAGTGATAGTTGGGACTGCCCTTAATGCAGTCACGGATGAGTGGGAAACCTTTGTCCAAAGTATCTTGGGCAAAGCGGACCTCCCAGATTGGGACAGCTTGTGGTCGATCCTGCGGCAAGAAGAACTACGAAGGTTCACCAAGAAGCAGCACAGCCTTGCGTTGAGCAAGGTTAAGAAGGAAGAGGAGGAAGATGCAACCTTGGCATCGAAGAAGCAGCCGTAGAAGAAGAAGGATCTTTCTAAGATCAAGTGCTTCCAGTGTGGCGAAATGGGACACTTTGCCAGCTATTGTCCAGAAAAGAAGAAGGACAAGAAAGCATCTTCTTCCAAAGCAACGGTGGCAGATGATGGGTCAGGAGATGATGTAGCCATGGGTGCTCATGAACCACGTAGGTGGGGTGACATAGTTTGTAAGTCTGAATATGAGGCGGATATGAAGCGGCTCATCTCTCCATACAGCGTGTACGACGACCCTTAAGAGAATGCTTGAGGACAAATGCAGCGATGGAGATTGCATGAATCCTGAGATGAGGCATAAGCAAAGGTAAGTCTGGAGGCTGGGAGGAGCGGCGCATAGCATAGCAGCCGACGACGTAGAGCGACCAGAGCGCAGAGGGAAGCAAACCGCAAACGAGCGGCCCCGACGACGGCAAGGACGGCATGATTTTTCGGAAACCCTTCCGGGTTACGCAGAATGGTACGCCGAAATATCAGTAAAATAAACTTGAATTTTGATTCATCGATTCGGATGAAACATTTATTGCGTATCAAAATGTTCTATTTTCCACGAATCGGATAATTTGCGGACTTAGATTGATGCATTGAAAGCAAAGCTCGGTGAGCCGGCGTCACGGCTAACGGCAAGAAGAAGGCTCAGAGAGAAGCTAGAAAGCTTAGAAAAGAAGATACCTTCTTCCAGAAAATTCAGAGAGTTTGAAGATGAAGATTTTATTGAAAGAGAATTTGATTCAATGTTCAAGCCTTTACATATCACAGAAGCTTCACAAAGTTCAGGTATGGACACAATCGATTCTCTTAAAAAGAAGATTAGTAATTTGGAATTATCCATAAAGAATACAAGATCAGAAATGATTCAGTTGTCAGCCAAGCTCCAAACTTTAGTTTCTGATTATGATGATGCAAATTCCAAATTAACTAGATTATTGATGAAAGATATCCCTGAGGAGTCGCCTTTGAAATCAAAGGAAGTTGATATAGTAAATATCATGGGAATAGGAGATAGAGTATTAATTCCTTTGAAAATCAAGCTACCTAACATAAAGGAATATACTCTTGACGCACAGATTGATTCTGGTGCAATGTGTACATGTTGTAAATATGGAGCCATTCCTTCTTATTATTGGCAGCCAACTAAACTGTCTTTCAGAGAAGCTAACAAAGAGTTGATGGAGATCACTCATATATCTCCTGACTTTCCAGTTTTTCTAAATGATGTACAGACATATGTTACTTTGTATAGTTTTGACACAGGTTCAGATGTCCTCTTAGGACAAGACTTTCTGAAAAGATTTCTTCCAGTCACATTTGGAAAAGATTCAGTCACCTTCACAACTCTTGAAGGTCCAATCCAAGTTTAAGCCAAGAATGATTTCCACATTAAAGTCAAGCCCACTGAGGAAGATCAGATCCAAGATAGTTTGCAGGATTTATCAAAGATCCAGAAGATTATCAAAAATGCCGAGCTACATGGTCAATCAACTCTTCAAGCCATTTCTGATAAGCTTAGAAGAGATTGCACAGCTAATCATCTAGATGCTTTCTGGACTAGAGAAAAATATTTTGTGGCTTTACCTTACAAATTAGGTTACATTTCTAAGCCTCAAAAATCTAGTGCTAACCATATGTCTCCTAATGAACAGGATCTATGCATACAGGAGATAAAACAATTGCTGAATCAGAAGCTTATTGAGCCTTACAAGAGTCCATGGGCATGTCCTGTCTTCTATGTGAATAAGCATAGTGAACAGAAAAGAGGTAAGAAGAGACTTATCATCAATTATAAAGCTTTAAATGAAACTTTATTACCTATCAGATATCCTCTTCCTAACAAAGAGCTATTGCTTGCCAAGATTGCTAATGCTAATGTTTTTAGCAAATTTGATCAAGAGTGATTTTGGCAAATAGGCATTATTCCGAGAGATAGATTTCGCACTTTCCGTGCCACATGGACAGTATCAGTGGATTGTCATGCTGTTTGGTTTGAAGAATGCTCCTTCTGAGTTTCAAAAAAGGATGTGTAATATTCCTAATTAGCACCGCTAATTGGAATATTTCATTTTTGTATAGTTTTGCTGCCTATAGTTAAATTAATAAATAAAAGTGAGAAAGAGGGGGTCAACTCACTTTAATAAAATAAAGTGCTTCCTAGTAGAGTAACGTTGTAACTTAAAGGAAGGCCTTGGGGGTCCACACGTTACATGAGAGAGGCCTCACGTAGGCTCTAGAGACAACTGCGCAGGCATAGGAGGAGCTCAAGGACGCAGTTAGGGTTTGGAGGGAGCTAGCACTATAAAAGGTCGGGGTTTCACTCCATTTGGCATTATTGATATGTTGATGATATTGTGAGCTAGACTTCTGTCTACTTGAGCACGCCGGTTGTTTAGTCGGTCTGCAGCACTGTTTAGTGCGAACTGAGTGTCTCCGGTCGGAGATCTCGCCCTTGGCCCCGGGGGACTTCGAGTGCCTACTCGGGCAAGGTATTCCTTCAGTTTCAGCATTTGATTTGCAGGAGATTTTGGTGGACGTTTTGCAGAGGAGCTGGGTCTCCTAGAGTGACTGCGCAGTCCAGGAGAGAGGACGCAGTTGGTGTTGGTGCAGCGCTGTTGTGGGGGATTTTCGTGGAGTCCTCAGCGTATTTAAGCTAGGAGTGATTATTGATTCAGTTAGAGATTTTTGCAGAGGGATTTGTGGCCCTTTTCCAGCATTCTTTTTGAGCCTTTGCGCTGTGCTTGGGAGAGACAGTGTTTTCTTTGAGGAGGGCTTCAGTGGTGGTTTTTCGGAGGTGGTGCATTTGCTTCATGGTTTCTGGGTTTTGTCCGGAGCAGTGAGTACAGGCAGCCTACCGATTTTTAGCTCATTCCGGTGAGGGGATCAGCCCCTAGTTCCAGTACATTGCAGCAGCAGCTTTGTACGGCAGATTTCTCCAGCAGCTAGGACGCAGTCTCTATTGTAGCCATTTCCTATTCTGAGAGGGTTCTTCACTTGCCTTGTGCAAGGATAGGTGCACTTATTCTGATTTTCTCTTGTACCCATATATGTATTCTCAGATTAATAAAATGGCTTAGCGTTCTGGTATTTTATGTGTACTTGCTCTATATTCTAGTTCCGGCATTTTTCCTATATAGTTGCATGTTTGTATTTCTGTGTATTACTGTCTATTTCCCGTTGGGGATATTACAGTGGTATCAGAGCATAGACCTGGCTCAGCCTGTGGAGCTAGCAGTCTATGAGGCCGAGGGATAGATCCCATAACAGTCGCCGGGGTAAGAAATACAGAGACGTTGAGCGTGGGTTGGAGAACACCTACGGAGAGGGGGACTGTGTTCTAGTGGTGGACATAGATCAGGAGCAGCCTGAGACAGATTCAGAGCAGGAGCAGCCTGCGAGGGACGCAGAGCAGCAGGGCCCTATGGCAGACGAGGAGGGTTCGAGGAGATGGGAGACACTCCTCCAACACATGCAGGATATGTCACAGAGACTCGCTGCGCTGGAGGTTAGGCAGTGGGAAACCCCGAGGGGTTTTCAGGTTGGAGAGGGATCAGGCACGTCACACCATATACCGATACGTGATGCTATCCCCATCGTGGCATCGCATGCACCCACGCGATCCACTATGCCCACTTTCCTAGCAAAGGACACAGGGGCAGGAGCGCAGCAGGAGCCAGAGCCTGAGCCTGCCCAGATGGGTGCCTATTTTGCAGAGTACCGGGCATACGGGCAGGAGTTCCGAGATTCTATCACATTCAGAGACTTTGTCCAGCTCCAGCGTGACATTAGACCCCGTGATCATCACAGAGGGCACAGGCATCATCATGATGACCACCGCGCAGCTAGCAGATTTCATTTGCCCACGTTTGATGGTTCATCAAACAGTTCGGCAAAGTCTTGGGTAGAGAAGTTGGATATCTATTTCCAGCTTAATCAGATGTCGCAGTCAGAGGCCATCAAGGTGGCAACATTACATCTGGAGGGTGAGGCCCAGGACTGGTGGTTCCATGGGATGACTACGCTCGGGCATTCTACAGTGGGGACATATGCCGAGTTTACTCAGAGGGTGATAGAGCGTTTTGACAGGAGGGACCCGGAGCAGCACTTCGTTGAGCTGATAAAGCTCAAGCAGGCGGGGAGCCCAGAGATTTATATTTCAGATTTCTTGAGGGTCTCAGTGATGGTGCCAGATCTATCCGCAACCCGGATGGTCTACATGTTTGTGGAGGGGTTAGCAGAGCCACTTCGTGGCCTAGTCAGGTCGACTAGACCAGCTACACTTCAGGATGCCATCAGCAGGACTCGGGATTTACAGGATGTCTTACCCAGGACTTGGACACCTTACCCTCAGAGACAGGCCTTCCAGCCTAAGGGGAAGGACACGAGGATTCCGCCTCCCAAGGTGAATCCTGGGCGAGGGCAGTTTGATGATGAGGCCAGGAGAGAGCTGAGGAGGAAGCGGTTGTGCTTCACTTGCCAGGAGCCATGGTCACCAAGACACAGGTGTGCTGCAGGGAAAGCACATTTCATTGAGGTCTTCTCCGAGAGCAGCGGGGAAGAGGATGAGGGGGATGACGTGGAGGCAGGAGATTGTTATGCAGCGCAGGGGACCTTACCACCCCCACCACTCGCAGCAGGTGGGGCATCATTTGCACCTACTGGAGGAGCTCTAGCCGCATTGCGAGGAGTTCCCAAGTACTTGACGCTGCGCGTACGAGGGACAGTACGTGGACAGCGGGTCTCAGTCTTGGTTGATAGTGGGGCCACCCACAACTTTATTGATGCACAGATGGTTGAGAGGAGAGGCATACAGACTGAGGGTTTTGATGGATTTTCTGTCTTGGTCCCAGGAGATCAAACTATGGCATGTGCTCGGTATGTCCCAGAGTTATCGGTGACGATGGGCACTTATACACTGACAGATCATTTCTTTGTGGTAGATATTTCGAACACCAACTGATATTGGGTGTTCAGTGGCTCATTACTCTAGGGAAGGTCACGACAGATTGGAAGGCCCTAGAGATGGAGTGGGATGATCCCAAGACAGGGAGGCATGAGAAGATACGGGGACAGCACACATAACCCCTCAGACAGTGTCGGCACATAGGATGGAGGCGACCTTCCGCAAGGGAGACATAGAGTGGGCTGTAGAGTTGCGAGCTTCAGAGGTGGTGGATACAGGTCAGACAGTGCATCCTGAGCTACAGTCTATTCTCGACAGGTATGCAGCAGTATTTGGGGATATTCCACCAGGGCAACCACCGGATCGGGGGTTTGAGCATACTATCGAGCTTGAGCAGGGGATACAGGCAGTGATCACCACACCATATAGGCATCCCAAGGCCTATCGGGATGAGATAGAGCATGCTATTCAGGAGTTGCTGGCCCTTGGTCACATTCGGCCGAGCACGAGTCCTTTTGCTTCTTCTGTAGTGTTGGTGAAGAAGAAGGATGGCACATTGCGGATGTGCATTGACTACAGGGCTCTGAATAAGAAGACCCTGAAGAACAAGTACCCCATTCCCAGGATCGATGAGCTGATGGATGAGTTGAGAGGAGCACGGTTCTTCTCAAAGATTGACTTGAGATCCGGGTACCATCAGATACGCGTGAGGGAACAGGACATTCCCAAGACCGCCTTCAGGTGTCATTATGGGCACTTCGAGTTTCTGGTCATGCCTTTTGGGCTGACCAATGCACTCGCTACCTTTCAGTCGTGCATGAACCACATTTTCAGGGGTCATCTGAGGAAGTTTGTGCTGGTTTTCTTCGATGACATACTTATATATAGCAAGACTTGGGAGGAGCATCTCCAACACATTGAGACAGTTTTGCGCATCTTGGAGGAGCAGCAGTTCTATGCCAAGCTCTCCAAGTGTGAGTTCGGCTTGACGGAGATGCTGTACTTGGGGCACATTATAGGAGTGGACGGGGTGAGAGTCCACGAGGAGAAGATCAGGGCCATCAGAGACTGGCCAGAGCCGAGGAATGTGACTGAGCTTCGGGGATTTATTGGCATTTGCACATACTACAGAAAGTTCGTCAAGGGCTTCTCACAGCTTGCTGCACCCCTCACAAATTTGACGAGGAAGGGGCATTCAGTTGGTCGGACACAGCACAGCGAGCTTTTGATAAGCTCAAGGAGGTGATGAGCAGCTGCCCCGTGCTGGCATTGCCAGATTTCACACAGCCATTTGTCCTCGAGTGTGATGCATCAGGAGAGGGGATTGATGCAGTTTTGATGCAGGGCGGTCACCCGATAGCTTTTGAGAGCCGGAAGCTCCTTCCACATGAGAGGTTGTATTCCATATACGACAAGGAGATGTTGGCCATCATGCATGCATTGGCCAAATACCGGCAGTATTTAGTGGGCAGCAGATTCAGGGTGAGATCAGATCACAACAGCCTGAGGTACTTTCTGGAGCAGAAGCAGTTGTAGGAGAGACAGCAGAAGTGGATCAGTAAGATCCAAGCCTATGACTTTGACATAGAGTATGTCAAAGGCAAGAATAACGTGGTAGCTGATGCCCTTTCTCGTAGACCGGCCACGTTATCTCTTATGAGCTTGGACGCTGATTAGGGGGCTCGACTGCTGGTAGAGTACTCCAAGGACAGGTTTGCGTGTGAGGTGTTGGATGGGCAGGTAGCAGATGACAGGTACAGGGTGGTCGACGAGATCATCTATTACAGGGACAGGATCTTCTTGACTGAGGGATCTCAGCTCAAGAAGAAGATACTCCATGCTTCACACGATTCTCCATTGGCGGGCCATCAGGGGTTCACCAAGACTTACAGGGCTATTCGGGAGAGGTTCTCATGGAAGGGCCTCAAGGAGGACGTACTCCAGCATGTCAGGGAGTGCGATGTTTGCCAGAGAAACAAGGGAGAGATGAGCCATCCTACAGGGTTGTTGCAGCCTCTTCCCATTCCAGAGGGGAAATGGGAGAGCATATTGATGGACTTCATCACAGGGTTGCCCATGGTGCAGGGCAAGGACTGCATCTTTGTCGTCGTTGACCGACTGACGAAGTATGCTCATTTTTTTGCCATATCCGCACACCACACAGCAGCGCAGGTGGCTGAGCTGTTCTTCAGGGAGATTTTCAGGTTACATGGTCTACCTAAGACCATTGTCAGCGACAGGGACAACCGCTTCATGGGCGGATTCTGGCAGGAGCTCTTCCGGCTAGTGGGGACGGAGTTGACACCGAGCACTAGTTATCACCCCCAGACGGACGGGCAGACAGAGATAGTTAACAAGTGGCTGGAGGGCTACTTGCGTAACTATGTCAGTGGGCAGCAGAGGGCATGGCTAAAGTGGCTGCATCTGGGAGAGTACTGCTACAACACGACGCATCACATGTCCATTGGTATGTCACCTTTCTATGCTTTATATGGATATCATCCCTTATCTTTTGTGGACATGATGTTTGGTGCTAGTAGGGCTCCGAGAGCCAAGATATGGATCCAAGAGAGCCAAGATATGGATCCAAGAGAGCCAAGATATCCTCCGAGCTCTCAAGGATAACATAGCCACAGCACAGAATCAGCAGAAGTTGTATGCTGATAAGGGTCGGGTGGAGAGACACTTTGAGGTAGGAGACTTGGTCTACCTGCGACTACAGCCATACCAACAATCTTCGCTTAAGCAGAAGGGGGCTGAGAAGCTTAAGCCCCGCTTTTATGGGCCATACAGGGTGATACGCAGGATTGGGCAGGTTGCATATGAGTTGGAGCTGCCCCAAGGCAGCAAGATTCATAACATTTTTCATGTATCATGCCTGAAAAAGGCATTGGGCCAGCAGGTGACAGTCACAGAGGAGCTACCACCCACAGATGATGAGGGGCATCTGGTGTTGCAGCCGGAGGCTATTATTGATACTAGGGAGAGGCAGCTGCGGAGCCGGACGATCCGGGAGTTCTGGGTGAGGTGGAAGAACTTGCCGAATGAGGATGCCACTTGGGAGGATGAGAAGATATTGCAGCATCCATCACTTCAGTTGCTTGAGGACAAGCAACGTTCTGCCGGGGGAGACTGTAATATTCCTAATTAGCACCGCTAATTGGAATATTTCATTTTTGTATAGTTTTGCCGCCTATAGATAAATTAATAAATAAAAGTGAGAAAGAGGGGGTCAACTCACTTTAATAAAATAAAGTGCTTCCTAGTAGATGAACGTTGTAACTTAAAGGGGAAAGCCTTGGGGGTCCACACGTTACATGAGAGAGGCCTCACGTAGGCTCCAAAGGCAACTGCGCAGGCGTAGGAGGAGCTCAAGGACGCAGTTAGGGTTTTGAGGGAGCTAGCATTATAAAAGGTGGGGGTTTCACTCCATTTGGCATTATTGATATGTTGATGATATTGTGAGCTAGACTTCTGTCTACTTGAGCACGCCGGTTGTTTAGTCGGTCTGCAGCACTGTTTAGTGCGAACTGAGTGTCTCCGGTCGGAGATCTCGCCCTTGGCCCCGGGGGACTTCAAGTGCCTGCTCGGGCAAGGTATTCCTTCAGTTTCAGCAGTTGATTTACAGGAGATTTTGGTGGACGTTTTGCAGAGGAGCTGCGTCTCATAGAGTGACTGCGCAGTCCAGGAGGGAGGACGCAGTTGGTGTTGGTGCAGCGTTGTTGTGGGGGATGTTCGTGGAGTCCTCAGCGTATTTCAGCTTGGAGTGATTGTTGATTCAGTTGGAGAGTTTTGCAGAGGAATTTGTGGCCCTTTTCTAGCATTCTTCTTGAGCCTCTGCGCTGTGCTTGGGAGAGACGGCGTTTTCTTTGAGGAGGGCTTCAGTGGTGGTTTTTCGGAGGTGGTGCAGATGCTTCATGGTTTCTGGGTTTTGTCCGGAGCAGTGAGTACCGGCAGCCTACCGATTTTTAGCTCATTCCGGTGAGGGGATCAGCCCCTAGTTCCAGTACATTGCAGCAGCAGCTTTCTACAGCAGATTTCTCCAGCAGCTAGGACGCAGTCTCTATTGTAGCCATTTCCTATTCTGAGAGGGTTCTTCACTTGCCTTGCGCAAGGATAGGTGCACTTATTCTGATTATCTCTTGTACCCATATATGTATTCTCAGATTAATAAAATGGCTTAGCGTTCTGGTATTTTATGTGTACTTGCTCTATATTCTAGTTCCGGCATTTTTCCTATATAGTTGCATGTTTGTATTTTTGTGTATTACTGTCTATTTCCCGTTGGGGATATTACAGGATGGAAGATATTTTCGGAGGGGTAGAGTTCATCATTGTATATATTGATGATTTGCTTATTTTCAGTAAGGATGTAAATAGTCATAAAAAGCATTTAGAACAGTTTTATGACATGGTTTTTAAGCATGGATTGGTATTATCAGATTCTGATGAAAAATTTCAGATTGGTAAAGTCAGAATTGATTATTTGGGTCTCCAAAAAAAGCAAGGTCATGTAGAACTCCAAGATCATGTTTTGATTCATCTTTTGAAGTTTCCTGATATAATTCCTGACATAAAAATGTTGCAGAGAATTTTGGGATCTCTGAATTACATCAGACAATTTTATGAGAACCAGTCCAATGACACAAAGATTTTGCAGAAAAGATTAAAAAAGGAGAAAACCAGTTGGACTGATGAGATGACAGAAGCAGTCAGGAATATAAGAGGTAAAATCAGAGAACTGCCAAAGTTGAAGCTTCCAGACACCAGTGTGCCATTTATCCTTGAGACTGATGCCTCAGACCACACATGGGCTGCAGTATTATTACAAAAATATGGCAGAAAAGAGCTTGTTTGTGCATATGCCTCTGGATCATTTGATGACACAGAGGCTAAGTATCCCTCTTCACATAAGGAGATACTTGCAGTCAAGAGAGGTATACAAAGATTCAGATTGTTCTTAAAAAGTGTCAGATTTTTGGTCAGAACAGATCTAAAACATATGAAAGGAATTCTTGCAAACAAGAGATTGTTAGAACAAGGGAGCACAAGAGTTCTCAAGTGGGCACTTGATATAGTCTATAAATCAGAAGCTGAGAATTATCTTGCAGATATGTTGACTAGAGAAGGAAGCACAAAGATCAAAGATATTAAGATGTTCAGACCTTTGTACAAAGGAGAAAGTTCTTCAAGTGAAAGTCCAGTCCAATCTAGTGTTTGTCAGGTCATAATTTGCAGTCAGTGTGAATATAAGTTTTGTTGGGAATGTTTTGTAAAAAGAGTCAAGTCTTTACCTTTATGTCTGCAACAAATCATCCTGCAAAAATGGTTTGATTCAGAAGAAGGTATGCAGTCATATCTTAGAGAGTTGCCATATAGGAATAGGCCATGGCGTGTATATTATTCATTGTCTAGAACATTAGTTCTTGTATATTTTGCATTCATTCAGAACACTGATTGGACATGGAATGATTATTTCACCATTCATCAAAGGGCTAGGATTCATGGCCATATTAGAGTTATTTTTTATGCCATTAATGTAGATAGTGCCATTAATTGGTGGAGTCCATGGTTCAAGTTATTTCTGTTCAGATATATGCCCAGAGCTTGTTGGATGCTAGACAAGAATTATTCAGAGACTATTAGTACCCTCACATGGGAACTACATGTTTCAGCGCAGCACGACTATGTTATTGATTTTGAGTTCATCCACCAAGATACAGTTGTTGTTCCTAACGAAGAAGATGAATCCTTCAATCTGTTTGTGAGCCATCAGGGAAGGATTACAGTTGAAGAAGAATATAGACCTCCAAATCTATACTCGTTTCCTTTTTATTGTTGTTTCAGAGAAGAGGACCCACCTTGGTTGGGTGATTCTTTGCCTTACGAGATTCTTGCTCCTGATCTAGATGAGTTATTAGAACCTGATCAAGCTGCCAGATATGATCACGAGCATGACTATGAAGATAGAGAAAACAGTGATTGACAGCAGCAAAGATCAATCATTTGATATCTTTGCATATCTTACTGTTGGTTTCCGTGGGATTTTATCCAGCTAAAAATCTCCACTGTGTAATTACTTTTATAAAAGAGTTGATGTCCTAAGATTCCGGCCGTATGATAAATCATTTTTGCTTTTGTAAGGTCAGATTCGGTCCCCATATGGCCTAGCCTCTAAGGGATGAGATAACAGGTGGTAGTACCCACTTGCCCGAATCTTTCAAGTACGCATTACTGTTAGTCCTTTGAATATGATTTCCTGCGTGATATTCATGCCGAAAGTAGATTTCATCTGTTCCAGGTTTCCGGTAAAAGTTCTGACCGGTTAACTTGCTAAGATGTTATAAATACTAGCATTGTGAGAATAGGGGGGCATTCGGAGTTCTTGAGTCTTTGGTGTGTTTGAGTCTGAGTCTGAGTCTGAGCTCCCTGCTCTGCATCTGCGAGAAATTTCTCGACCTGCTTGCATCACGGAGATCTAACTCTCAGTCCTTAGGAGATCTGAGCAAGCCTGCGCATTAGGACGTATGAGCCTAGTGTGAAGCTAAAGTGGCGGGATCTATAGATCGAGTCTGTCAATACTACAATAGGTCTATTAGAATCTGAAAAGTGAGATTTGAAGTCCATAATACTGTAATTTGATGTAATACCATTTTGGAATATTAATGAAGAGCTGCTCTGCATTCTGATTTCGAGTCCTGAATCTCTGAGTTTTGAATTTTTGGTTCTTGCTCTGTAAATTTGGTATCAGAGCCATCTAGTTCTTTGTCCGAGTTGCTTTCATTTAATCTGGTTCTCCCATTGAGTGGTATTTGTTTGTGCTACTGTCCACGAATCTTAGTTGAAGGTAAGGCACTGGTTGAGCGTTAAGGCGAAGGATTGCCGTGTTTTACTCCTGGTGCGCAAAGACTTTGTTTCTCCTCTGTTCAGGTGCATACTAATACTTTATTTCAATGGCTGGTTCTTTGAATAACTTTGATCTTCAAACACCCGAGGATAAGAAAGTTGCTCATAATAAGAGATGGTCTTTTTTGAATAAGTATCTGAACAAAACTTCTGAAGAAAAATTGTATGATGAGAAAGTTATTGTTCAAGAATTTGAGCCAAATCCTAATTGGACACTGCCAGAGATAGAAATAGACAAGTTATATAAGATTCCTGCTTTTCAATTCAGAGCAACTCAGTTGTTTCGGTTTACATCTGTAAATATTCCAATTTCAATATGTCAGCGAGTTTATCAAGTTCCGTTGATAAAGAAAGAAGATGTTGAATGGGGTCTAGAACATGGATCTAAATATATTCATATAGGCATGTTTCAATTTGGGATTAATCCTCTTGTCAGGCCGGGGTTGAACACATCTTGTTTGACATGTGTTCTTGATACAAGATTGAATAATTTTCATGATGCCCTGTTAGGAGGTTTCCAGAGTCCTCTTAATAATGGTCCTGCTTGGTCATCAGTAATTCCTCGATATCAAGTCTCATTACAAGATCCATATATTAATGAGTTCTTGACTGCCTATATTCAATTTAATGGTTTTGATGTAGCCCCTCAAACACTTATAGCTCAGCTACATTCATCTATTTGTCTTCGATTTGTTTCTAGTACTATGCCACCACTTAATCCTAAACTCTGTTCTAGAGCCCTCAAAGAAGGTGTAATTGTTGTTCCCGGTAATACTGCTCCACTCCAGATTGGTTTCAGTGAATGTGTTCTTCCTGATGAATGGAATAGTACATATATCCCATTGTCTCAGAGATATCCTCAACTCAAGTCCTCTAAAGAACCCCAGCAGTTATCACTTATCACTCATTCTGATGGTTCTACTGGATTGAAGTTTACCAATCCCTCTTTAACCAGATCTGTGTCCACTTTGGATAGATCTTCATTTTTAGGGGGTAGAGACAGTACAAGAGCAGTTATTCCATCATCAATTATACATTCTTCAGTTCCTTCTCCAATAAGTCTTCCTAGAAGAAGTCATAAGAAAGATCTGTCACATAAATCAGATGAAGTAAGGGTGAAGCAGACCCAGCCAGGCTCACGCAAAACCAGCACAGAGGCTGATGCAGTCATAGAAGGGTGACACAGGCCAGGAGGGGCTGACGCAGAGCTAGAGGCTGCAACGTTGGGGTTTCAGTGCACCAGAAAGGGCTCATATTCAGCAGATCCGAAAGGGGTGACGCAATGACTACGTAGGCATCTGTGGGGTTCCTCTTCCTCAGCTGAATCAGCCATATTTTCTGTCTCTGGAGATAGAGGTACATCTGTCGGGATTTCTCTGTTGGGCAAACCACTACTGGTGCCCTTGTTTGTATTCAGAATTCTGCATAATAATAAAACCCTCAAGAGCTACTGCACCGGTTTTCCCGCATTAGGTTTTTCCAAGGACATTTGTCCAAAAAATATTGTGTGTCCTTTGTCATGTGTGCTTAATTCTTCAGTACTTGATATGTATGCAAGTGTAGATCTGCAGTGTGTTTACTTCGTCGTTTTCTGAATATTTTTGAAAATAACTTGTAAATGTAAACCAGATTTCTGCAGTAGAAATTTATGTTAAGAAGATTCAAGAATTTTAACAATAGGTTGGGGAGAGGCCTTTCAAGCCTCAAATTAATTCCTCAAGTCTTCCTAGCCATATACATAACATCTATGGGTGTTGTAGTACTCGTAAGGTCGCTAATATGAGCTCTAGAGGTTGTTGTCCTGGTGTTTTGTGTAGAATTTTACAACGTGATTGACAGGACAACAAGTGTTTATGACCTATAATTCCTAAAGCAATAGTCCTAATAGCAAACTAATTCTATATTTGGTTAGGATAGATTGTGTACACTTCAAAGGGTTGGTCACACAATATACTTTCAATAATTTGGTGTCTATTAGTGCTATTAAACCATTGTTTAGTTTTTTGTTGCACAATTATATCATAAAAAGCTAGACAAATTTCTGGAAGTTAACACCTCCACCTCCAATTGACCCCATATAAGGCGTTGGTTTTGTTTAAGGAATTAATTGAGGTTATATTTGGGACTCCTTCCTTGACCATTTAGGAGGTTGTTGGGTCTAAGTAACAAGGACTTCGATCGACGTGACGATGGGTCCCTACAATGTATGTGCCCATCCAACAGGCTTGCCAGGACCTTTGTGACCCTACTAATCGGATAGGTAATAAAGTCAAGAGGAATCGAGTGCCAAGATGAGATCAAGAAGAAAATTGTCTTAAGTCAATTATCTGGTGTTTTATGGATTAGGGCAAGAGGTTAGAATCCTATAGCTAAATTAACCCACTGGCAAATCAAAGAAGATCATGAAATCATGGCCCCGCTAGAAGGGATCCCTCCAAGGGGAAAGCTTTGAACTACAAGATAGACTATGTCATGAAATAGAATCAAAACCCTTACTAAAGAATTTGGAATATGGCCTAGCAAGGAGAATTAAAACTTGTACCCCAAACCAATAAAGGAGAGTGTGTGAGAAGAGCCTCTAGACATCCTCCTTCTAAGTGACAAAGTTGCCCTTCAAATGGATCGACCTTAGTATCCTTGTGGTCGTGTGGAGTAATCACAATCATGCATTTAATGATGTACAAGAAATAACCACAAAAAAACAGCGTCTAAGTCAAAAACATTCACCATATAGATAATCCCTTAACAACAAAAATGCTTCTATAAATATGTTTCAATTAAGCTCCATGGAGTGGAGTGCTCTCACAATCCAACCATGAGTACAAATGAGGAAGCTCTCCTCTATTTATAGAGCAAAATCTACTTCCTTTACAACAAAATATCATTATAGATTTAATTCTTTAGATCCAGCTAAAGCCAACTAAAATTAACTCACTCCTAAAATCAAAGTAAGCAAATACGTCACTAAAATAAATTGGTCAAGCCACATGTACAATGATTTGATGAGTAAATACCCCAAAAAACGAGGGGAGAAAATCCTCCTAAGCAAGAGAAGAAAAGGTCCAAGCTACCACAACTAGCCTCCAAAGGGTCCTTGAATGGTGCAAGCATTCAACAGTTCTCCATGGAAGATGGGGGTCCATGTTAGTTTTTGTAGCATCAGACAAGTGTTTTAGTCTTGATTTGTGTCTAAGAGACTAAGGAACACGAGATCTCCAAAACCCAAAAAGTTTCGTGAAATAAGCTTGTGAAATGCCATAATTAAATTAATTGACCATCATTTAAAAATTTTCCTATGTCAAACTTAGGAAAATTGGTTAATTAATAGCAATTAATTAAGGAAAGGTGAGAAAGCTCTAGAAACTCACACAGATTGAGTTTGAGATGATCTTAGTCGTTGATAACAATTTAATCACGGTCATTGGTGATCCAACGAGAGATTATAAGAGCAGGTCGATGGGGATGGAGAAGATATCAATGGGATATAGGGAGAGCAAGTTCCTTGGTAGATCGAGCTATCCAATGCAGAAATCGAGCAAGGAAGAAGAGTTTGAGCCAGGAGGAAAGCAAGAGTGAGATTGAGGGAGCAGCAGCAGAGTATTCCAACAGCGATTCCCAGCAATTGAGCAGGGATGCCGAAATAGTTCTGCAAGAAGGTTGAATAGCCAGTGCGAGTAGTCAGAAAGCCAGCCGTCCTTCCTCCCTCTGCTACTGGAAGAAATTTGCTTCGCCTTCTAGAGCTCAATTTGACCTTCGAGCCCGAGATGGCGAAACAAATTTCTTCCAGTAGAAGAGGGAGGGAGGACGGATCACTTGGAGCCAGCTAGTAGACCGTATGATTTTACTAGGCCAGGTATTGCAAATTCCTGGAAGTCAATTTTCTCAAAGGGGTTCGAGTAGGTCAGAGGGAGGCTGAGATAATTTGTAGAAGGGAGAAAATTTCTCCAAAATATTTGGTCAAATTAGTTTGTTGGAGGATCGCCAGTTTGGCATCCAAATTTATGTACTCAAATTTTGCTGCTACATAATAAAAATAAACCCTCATCTATTGCATCGGTTTTCCCTTCGAGGTTTTTCGGGGACTTTTGTCCAAAAATATTGGTGTCATTTTTATTGTGTGTGCATCTATTTTCTCTGTTCCAGTTTATTTTCCACAGCATAATTTTATTGTGAAGAATTACAGTGTGATTTATTTGTAGTTTTTCGTAGAAAATAAACTACATAAATAATCAATTAGAAGAATAAATTTCCAGTTGCTGCAATTTCAAGGAATTTTCACATGGAATCATAGCTAAGTTGATCAAGTCGAGAGCTCAATAGCGAAGAGGGAAAAAATTCGTAGTTCGGAGGGAGTTCTAAGAGAATTTCTTCCCAGATCTGCACAAGCCACCAGAAAGTGTGAATTACACAAGCAGGGATTCGATTTTCAGTTTGCTACCGATAGAAAATTGGATCAGCCTCAGTTATAGAGATTTGCAGGTGGTAATTTTTAGGATAAAGGGTTCCAAAGAGCAGATCAGTCAGTTTGTTAAACAGATCTGGGCGCAGTTGGTTTGCGACAAGTTTTTGCAACAACAGATCAACATTGGGTGAAAGAGAAAAGCACACACGAAGGAAACATCCAGTTTTCTCAAAGGGTTTCCAGATCCAGATTCAGGAGGAAATCCACAAATTCCAATAGCGGTAAGTTGTGTGAGTTTACATGAGTAGCCAATTCGAGTTGTTGAGAGTGCAAATCGTGTGCCAATTACAGGAGGACATCCAGAAGGTTGAGCAAGTAGTCTCAGTAAGCAATTGAAGGAAGTACTTGGCTGGGGAAGGACATCTGGAGGTAAGCAGAAGCAGATTCACACATTCCTCAAGGAGTGCGAGTAGCAACAACAGGGTCGCAAGGAAGAGAGGGAGCTTCAGGGTTTATTTTCCTAGTTTTGTATTTCGCAGGAATGGCCATAGCAAGACTCTATGATCAGGATAGGCTTGATGGAGCCTATAACTATGGCATTTGGAAGGCCAGGATGACCTTCTTACTAGATGAGCATGGTCTGAAGTCATATGCAGATAACATTGTAGCCATACCTACAGATCAGCAGCATACACGAAGGAAACTTCCAGTTTTCTCAAAGGGTTTCCAGATCCAGATTCAGGAGAAAATCCACAAATTCCAATAGCAGTAAGTTGTGTGAGTTTACATGAGTATCCAGTTCGAGTTGTTGAGATTGCAGATCGTGTGCCAGTTACAGGAGAAGGACATCCAAAAGGTTGAGCAAGTACTCTCAATGAGCAGTTGAAGGAAGTACTTGGCTGGAGAAGGATATCCGGAGGTAAGCAGAAGCAGATTCACGCATTCCTCAAGGAGTGCGAGTAGCAGCAATAGGGTCGCAAGGAAGAGAGGGAGCTTTAGGGTTTAACTTTCTAGTTTTGAGTTTCGCTAGAATGGCCACAGCAGGACTCCGTGATCAGGATAGGCTTGATGGAGCCTCTAACTATGGCATTTGGAAGGCCAGGATGACCTTCCTGCTAGATAAGCATGGTCTGAAGTCATATGCAGATAACATTGTAGCCATACCTACAAATCAGCAGCAGCTAGCGAACTATAACAAGGAGATGAACAAAGCTAAGAGGATGATTCTTGATGGGATTTGAGATCATATCATTCCACATGTCGCAGATAAGATTACGACAAAGAAAATTTGGGATGCCATCGCAAAGCTTTATCAGGGTACTTCCAAGCACCAGAATATGTTTTTGAAGGAAAAACTAAGGGCTAAAAAAATGCACGAGGGTCAAGGCGTTAAATCATATCTCTCCAAGATTCAAAGTGTCAGAGATGAGCTTGCAACCATTGGAGAAAAACCATTAGATAGTGAGCTAGTCAAAAGAGATCTCAATGGTTTCACCAAGGAGCGGCAAACTTTCGTCCAAGTTATTTCTGGGCGAAATACGATACCTAGTTGGGATCTTCTGTGGAATGATTTCTCTCAGGAGGAGATGAGACAGTCTTGTAAATGGTATGAGTAGCAATAGCAAGACACTATGAGAAGAAAAGGATGAGGAAAACGTGGCCCTTGCAACTAAAGGGAAGGCGAAGAAAGGTCCCAGTCAGAGACAAGGCTAAAAGGGAGGAGAGAAGAAGAAGAAGGATTTGTCGAAGATCAAATTCTTTAGATGTAATGAATATGGTCACTACAATACCCAGTGACCCAAGAAGAAGAAGGACAAGAAAGGGCAGAAAATGACAACAACTTCAGCATACACAAATGATTTGACCTTTAGATTGGAGGACAAAAACCTTGTATGCAGAAATACCTCCAGGAGAGAGGTAGGGAGACCTTAAACTCTAGTCCCCAGAGTTACGGAGATTTGGGCAGTGTCCAAGGAGGATGGCATCAAACAGGTGTTTCCTCATGGATCATTACCCTTGCTACAGGGAACCACAACATGGTTTCAGTAGCAACATGATCAGTGTCGAAGGGCGTTGTCAGATCTTCAGAGACAGTTGCAGAGACTAGTTGCAATCAAATATTGAGGGCCACAGAATCCAATCAGGGCGCAGACAGTAACTCAGTAGACAGTTGCAGATACTAGTTGCAGTCAAAGACTCAAGAGATAGTTGCAGAGCCAGTATGGGGACACATGGTATCCATAGATTAGTTCTCAATTGCAGTAGTTGCAACAGCAACAATAGCATGAGATGAGATGCAGCGTAGAGCAGAGTTGGCAGCAATGCAGGATGGCACAATGTAGTGTCAATAGCAGTGCAGATGTAGGATGGTTTGGCTAAGGGTTAGCAAATGAATCAAAGTATGTGCAGTGGCTTGGAGGACAGTGACAGGTTGTTACAGATGTCAGAAATCAGCATCGTGAGGGAAGATGTTACGGGAGAAAGACGGAACACCATTCTCGCTAAGAGGGAGTGTTAGTTTTTGTAGCCTCAAACAACTGTTCTAGTGTCGATTTGTATCTAAGAGACTAAGAACATGAGATCTCCAAAACCCATAAAAGGTTTCATGAGATAAGCTTGTGATACGCCTTAATTAAACTAATTGACCATCATTTAAATTTTTTCCTACGTCTAACATAGGAAAATTGGTTAATTTATAGAAATTAATTACGGAAAGGTGAGAAAGCTCCAGAAACTCACACAGATTGAGTTTGACATGATTTTAACCATTGATAACAATTTAATCAAGGTTGTTGGTGATCCAACGAGAGATTATAAGAGCAAGTCTATGGGGATGGAGAAGTCACACTTGAGCATAGCAGTGAGACACAGGGACAGCGAGTTCCTTGGTAGATCAAGCTATCCAATCGTAGAAATTGAGCAAGGAAGAAGATCTCGAGCCAGAAGAAAAGCAGGAATGAGATTGAGGGAATAGCAGCAGAGATTCCCAACAACAGAGCAGGGAGGTTGCAATAGCTCTGCAGGAAGGCCGAATAGCCAGTGCAAGTAGCCAAAAACCCAGTGCGAGTTGCCGAAAGAAGGTTTGTAGAGTTGTCGGAAGTCAGATCGAGCTCCAGAAGGCTAACCAAATCTCTTCCAGTAGCAGAGAGAGGCAGGACAGCTCACTTGGAGCCAGCTAGCAAGCCTTACAATTTTCCCAAATCAAGCAGTGCAAATTCCTAAAAGCCAAGTTTCTCAATGGGGTTCAAGCAGGTCAAAGGGAGGTCAATATAATTTGCAAAAAGGAGAAATTTTCTCCAAAATATTTCGTCGGATTATTTTGCTAGAGGATTGCTAGTTTGGCATCCAGATATATGTACTCAGAGTTTGCTACTACATAATAAAACTAAACCCTCATCTACTGCACTGATATTCCCTTCGGGGATTTTTGTCCAAAAATATTGGTTTCATTTTTATTATATGTGCATCTATTTTCTCTATTCCAGTTTATTTTCCGTAGCTTAATTTTATTGTGAAGAATTGTAGTGATTTTTATTCGTTGTTTTCCATAGCAAATAAACTGCATAATTAAACAATTAGAAGAATAAATTTCCAGATGTTGCAATTTCAAGGAATTTTCACAGTCCAACAGTGAAGGGGTCTTCAATTCAAAAGTCTTCAACGTCCTTCCTCGTCTTGCGCAACAACCTCACTAAATGGTTGTAATGCTTCATCAAAGGGGACAATATCATGCTAACAGCTACATAAAACATGTGATGTAATGGTCAAACACCTCCATATAATGCTCCAAATGAGGGTCCATACCCATACCTTGGGTCAAGACATTACATGAAGCATGGGAGATGCCTCCACAAGTCATAAATTATACCTCAAAATGTTTGGCATTTGTAATGGCGTCCAATAAAAGTGGGGAGAGGGGGTGTGGCTAATGGTGTCATGAAAGTATTCGTTACCATGTAAAGGCAGCCATAGTGTCATTTAAAAAATAAAATGGGTCATAAAACTATGGTACTCTTGACTAATCATTCTTTAAGTTTTATAGCAGACAACAATATGTAGTAGTGAGAAAATTGGTCATGTCTACCTCAGGGACATTATTCAAGGCGTTGTGATGAAGTGTTATGTGTCAAGTTTTACAACAATCATATTATTTAAAGGTAATGTGGGTCTAGTTTTGTAAAGAAAGGAATTGACTTCAGTGAATTATAAACCAATGATAGGCATGGTGAAACCTTGTATCTTGGCTTTGTTACCCACCTAAATGGGTAACCCATAGGAGAATCTTTTTCTCCTACATTTGACCGCAAACCAGCCAATAACCCCTGATATTCACTTATTCATGATGATATGGCATGTGCCTCCACCTTTTGCGTCCACCACATACCTCTCGCCATCAGGCATTAACTGTTGGATGCAGGTGGGCTTTTCTTCAAAAGGTACTTTGATCATTTTGCAAGTGGGTGTTTCTACTTGTTTGTTTTGGGCATTTACTATGGATAAAGGGGTGATTTGGAAGACTGACCTATCTTGACTATAAAACTATTCTCTCACCTTACCAAGGGGCTTAATCTTTAGCCCTAGTCCAATGGGACCTCCCTTAAGGCCTTAGGGTCATAGGAGGGGCACTAATTGGAAAGCCAATATTGAAATGGTGTGTTTAATTTCGGCTACACCATACTTGATACTTTTCGTCTCACATTATAAGCCCCTTATACCACCTCCATTCTTCAGGTCTAACTTGTCATTAGTTCATTAGGATTTAGCACCTCCTCATGTCCACACACCTTGAGCAGGGCTAGGAAACATTACTTTGAAAATTGATTAAACTAAAAGAATGGAAAGCATATCATGGGCATAATGAAAGAAAAAGAAGAAAAATCAAAATGCAAAAGGTGGTCAAGACGTAAGTTAGCACGTGGGCAAAATCCTAGCATGAAGTCTACCCTCCTCATTAACCATCACTTGATTCTTGAGCACTTGATGCTCCATTATATCAAAAGGAACCCTTGCATGTCTCAACCCTAATGAGTGTTAAATTGTCTCATCTTAAGGGGTAAAATTAGAGACTACATCATAAAGAGCAAGCTCTAACCCTTGAGCTATGCATTGTAATACAAATCATTATTAATAATAAGTAAAAGGCGCACTAGAGGGGTGGAAAAAGCAAGCGGAGTAGGGTAACTCATGCCTCCACAATTCCTCCCTCCTTTTACATCTATACATGGAGGATGTGGACTCCCCCATCAAAATGATCCCCTTGACCATGGCACTTGGCCATGAAACCTTTTCCCCTTCATCTCTACTTATTCACACTAACACCTATTGATTGAGGCATTAACCTTGGAAATGTCACCTCCTCTTAGGGGGTAGAAGCACCTAATAGCATTGACCATTGGAGACCCATGGAGATGACATAGTGACACCCCAGCTGGAATTGGGACCCCTGAGGATGATTTGAGTTGGAATTGAAGGACACTCCTCAAATAATGGATGATCCTGGCACACAAACACATTTTCAGCCTTCATCTCACCATGACATGACATTTGGAGCCCAAAAACAGCATGACGACAACATTTGTGAGGTTTACGGTTTATACGTGGGCATTTATGGCATATTTTAGCATTGAGCTAGTGTGTTGTCTTGTAACCCAAGGTTTACTTGTTGTCGAACTTGTTTTAGAGGCTTCTTAGGCTATTATTATTGAGATAGACCTTATAAAAATAGACATCACCTCATATTTCATTCTCATGATCACTTGTGGACTATTTCGGCCTAGCTAATGCGACTTGTATTCTTGTGGAGATGTAATCTATTGTGAATAACTTTATTTTGGAGGCAAGCTCTTGTTTTAAAGAGGTCACTTTGGGATAATAAAGGACTTGTTCATGCATATCTTGTGAGTATTTTTATTGTTGATTATCTTTTTAATGGTTATTGCATGGAATAATTGTTGCTAGGGTTTTTAATATTTATCACTCTTGTTATATTGAATATGTTTCTATTGAATCTTGGTAAAGTATTGTGTGTTTTAACTAGAGAATGTATGACATCCCTTGAGGATATTCAAGTACGCTCTCTTCATAATTTTATCCCCTCATAAAGTGATAGCTAGGGTTTTTCTTGCCCTTACTCCGTTCTAGGGTTTTATATCTCCATAAGTAGCTTTCCACTAGACTCCATCACCCAAGGAACAAGCATTGGCATCCACATAGGTGATCATACATTATTGAAAAACTTTCTAACCTATTTTCCTCGCTCTTCTACATTTGCGTCCCTTCAAGGCAAGTCGTTGAGCTAGGGCATAGGGTCAAATTCAACTAGGAGTATGTTGGTTTGTTGTGAGGTCATACACATGGACCGAGTCTCATTGCATCAAAATCTTGCATTTTTCTCCTTAGGGCTAATGTCACGAGCCCTAGGTAATTTTTCCCTAGGAAAACCCTAACCTAATACTAGGCTTCAACTTAGGGCTTTTTGAAGGCTTATGGCTCGTTTGGTGGATCGCATCAATCTTTCACAAGCCTTCTCTTGGCCTTATGCTTCTTGGTAAGCCATTATCATTGATTATTGATTAAACCTTAGATCATAAGTGCCTTTGATACGCCGAAGTGCACTCTTTTCCTTTCCTTTGTTGGATTGAACCTTGTCCTTAGCTTGAGTGCCTTCCTTGAGCCTATACATTAGTCACCTTTGAAACATAAACTTAAAATACTTATTAGGTGAACAACATTGGGAAGCCTCCATTGTAGTGAAAGTCCACTAAAGAGCAGGAGGTGGTGTGTCGTGGTGACAATAGGTCTCCACCTCATTGTTGTCCCTTAGTCTAGTTCTCACATTGTGATACCCCCCACAAGGCTTATCAGATTTTGAGACAATAAGCTTGATAAAAAGAGGGTATGTGTAATGTTCCTGAGAAATTAATTGTCTAAGAGACAAAGTAGCATATTAATCCTCGTAGGCTATAGTCTTTGATAATGGGGAAAAACACAAAATACCTAATTTTTGGGCAAGTCTTGGGGCAGTTGGGCAAAGAAATCCAAAGTTAGGGTTTGAAGTGAATTCTACTCAATTAATTAAGGAGAGAACCCCCCCAAGAAAAACTATAAATATAAGAGCGTTGAATTCATTTGGATCATCATTAGATTGGATTATCTCTCTTTGCTTTGGAGCCTGAGGCTCTGAAGGTTTTAAGTGTTGGAAAATATGGGGACTTGATGATTATAACTTATTTTACTTATCTTGATAATTACTTGTGATCTAAGAAACTGGATTCGTCCCCTCCCCCCCATGTGTTCTGAATCCATCGAATCGGACACGATTCGTACAGATTCGTGTCTGACAGATCGTGTTCGTACAAGTCTCGATCGTGTCCCGATCCGCCGGATACGACCGATGGAAAAAGGGTCCGACGGGTTATAAAAGTCTGGTTTTGATTCATTTTATTCACTTTGTGTTTGCTTTGAGTGAAGAGAGGAGCAAGGAGCAGGGAGTATCAAGGAGCAAGGGAGCATTTTCAAGGAGATTCAAGCAATAGGTAAGTGCATTGTCCCTCTATTTTTTTGCATTCGGTTTGCATGTGCAGATGTTTTACAAATTTGGGCATTTTTTGTTTTTTTTTTTTACAGCATTCATGGCTCAATCAAGGGCAGCAAGGAAGGGGCAAAGGAAGGGGAAGAATCTCTGCATTGGAGATGCCCCTCCTGTTCCTATTTCATCAGGGTCTGTAAGTGTTCCATGGGCTTCAACAGCAGCTTCAAATGTTGAGGGAAGACAACAACCTCAAGACCACAAATATTCATTGTGGAAATATGTCACAAGAGAGGCAGGGCCAGGCAGCAAGATGAAGGGAGGAGGCAATGATTCTTGGAAATGCAGTTATTGCCACAACCATTTCATGAGCACATATTACCCTGTGAAAGCTCATTTGTTGGCTTTACCAAGCTGTGGAATTTCAGCTTGTACACAGATGTCTTTAGCAAAGAGGAAGGAAATGGAAAGAGAGGAATTTGTTGGTGTGGCAAATGTGGCTGCAAAAACAAAACAAAACAAGAATTATGACCCCCTTCCATTCTTGAGGAAAAACAGCAACAAGTTCCCATTTGAGAGTTGTAGTGGGGGGCAAGCAGCAAAAAGAAAGGCAATTGCACTTGGTCCAATGGACAAGATTTTCCAGAAAGAGAAGCGGGAAGAGCTTGATCTCACAATTGCTTTTTTTTCTATCAGAACTTCATATCCTTCAATGTTGCATGCTCACCTCTATTTATTGAGATGTGTCGAGCTCTAACTCAAAGAGCTCCATCAGAGTATGTGCCTCCTGGGTCAGAGAAGCTTAGAACCACATTGTTGACGAAGGCAAAGAAAGAAGTGGACAAAATGCTTAAGCCTATTAAATCAGCATGGCCAACATCTGGGGTTAGCATTGTTTCTGATGGATGGACAGATCCAGCACAGCACCCACTCATCCACTGCATGGTGTCATCCTTGAATGGTCCAGTTTTCTTGAAATCAGTGGATGCACTTGGACAATACAAGGATGCACAATATATGGGTGAGTTGTTTATTCTTGTGTGCAAATCATTACAGATAATGCACTTGTTTGCAAGGCTGTTGGCATGATTGTGGAAGCTAAATATCCACAAGTATTTTGGACACCTTGCATTGTCCATTCATTGAACTTAGCACTGAAATATATTGCCTCTGATGTGCTTTGGAAGCATTATTGACGATGCATGACATATTTGCAACTTTGTACAAAACCATACAAATGCCCTCACTATCTACAAGGGGTACACCAATCTATCATTGTTGAAGATTGTGGATACATGGTTTTCATCTTCATTCATCATGTTGAAGAGGTTGAGAGAGGTCAAGACCGCTCTTGGGGCCATGGTTATTCCAGAGTTTTGGTCTTTTTGAAGAAAGACAGATCAAGCAGCCTCAAAAAGAGCGAAGGACACAATGTTAGATGATGCCTGGTGGGAGAGGGTAGATCTACTTATTCAGATCATGGACCCTATCATTTCCTTGCTTCGATTTGCAGATACAGACCAACCCATCCGAGGAGAGGTTTATGAGGGATGGGATTCCATGAATGAGTCTGTGAGGAACATTATTTTACAGATTGAGTGCCCTGAATATGACACATCACTAGAGGCCTTCTTCACCACCATACAGGATATTCTTGTCAGCATATGGGACAAGAATTGCACACCTTTACATTGTTTGGCTCACTCCTTGAACCCAAAATACTACAGCCATGGGTGGTTGAATGGTGGAACTTCTCGCAGATTCCCTCCCCACATGGATGGTGAAATTTCACAGGGGAGGAAAGATGCATTCAAGGGGATTTTTCAGGATAGGGCATCCCTTGATGAGGTGGAGGATGCCTTTGCAGATTTTTCCACTGGCACTAATCGATTTGCAGGCTATGATGTGATTAGAGACAAGGGGGCTAAGAAGCCCTATTCTTGGTGGGCAACTCATGGGGCAACAAGCCCTCCTCTACAGCAATTGACCATGAGGCTCCTCTCTCAGGTGACTTCAACCTCTTGTTGCGAGAGGAATTGGAGCACATATGGGAATTTGTATAGTGTCAAGAAGAGCAGGCTTGAGCAGTCTAGGGCAAAGACAAAGTGTATGTGCACACCAACCTTCGTCTTATTTACAGGCAGAGGGATGAGTGGTTGAAGGGAAAGACAAAGATGTGGGATGTCTTTCCTGATGATATGGGTCTAGACAACAGTGTTGACTTGGCATTGGCCAACTTGGATCTCAATGAGCCAGTGCTAAAGCCTGTCACATTTGATGACGATCACACTGTAGAGGGGTCATCCTCCACACCAGTAGATGCAGAGATGACATTGGATACAGAGGAGGAGGATGGAGTAGAAGAGAGTAGTGGTGACCATGATGATGAGGGCAGTGATGTTGATTATGATGATGAGAACTGATGACTCATGACTCATGAGCTACCTAGGCTTGTAGATTTGTAGTTATTTTGTATTTGTTATTTCTATTTGGCATTTTCCATTGGCATTGTACTACCTATGTAACACATTTTTATTTTGATGATTTAATGAGAAAACTACAGTATCTTGTCGTTCTCCTATTGGATCATTGATGAATATGTCACAATTGTATTTATAATATCAATATTTATGCATAATGTACTAAATTATTAATGTTACTTTGTATGATTGTATGATGTATCATTGTAAAACTTACATCTAAATGAAGATCTATGTTTGAATCAATGAATTTGTATGAATTTGTGTAAGAAATATCTAATTTTTAATATATATATATATATATATAATGTGTCCTGTTCCGTGGGGTCACCGTGTCCGTGTCCGACACTCGAATCCGCGTGTCCTTCGTGTCCTATTCTCCGAGTCAAGTGACTTAGCTTGTAACGTTTGTTGGTCTTTTATTACTTCTTTAGTTTTGTTCATTAAGCAATTAGCAAAAACAATGAAGATCACAAAGAGATAGAGTACACAAGATATAGGCTCCAAGCCAGGGAAAAACCCCTCGAAGGGGAAAACCCAAAAAATGCTTCTCTTCTTCTATAGAATCTGCTTACAAAGGAGACTTCCAAGACCCAACGAACCAAGCCAACAAACCCTCCAAGCCCCAAGCTAGACACTAGCCAGATCTTCTTCGAGACAGCTTCCAAATCTTCAATACTGCTACTACAACTTCGACCCCTGCAACAAAATTTTGGCCCCCTGCTACTACTACAGAATTTCGACCTCTTGCAACGAGCAGCTTCACAAACCCTAGCAAGAAAAGAGAAAAGGTTCCTTGACAAATTTTGACTTCTGCTTTTCTTCTTCTTCCTCCCAGCTACTCTTCTTTTCCTTCGCTATTGCAAATCGAACTTGCTTGAGATGATTACCCAAATGAGTCGAATTGCACTCCTTTATATAGCCTTTCTTGAAGGTTGAATTCCCTCCTTTTAGGCCAACTTGATCTGCTCCTTGGGCCAACTTGGTCTTGGGCTTATCCATGGCTTTTTCTTGATAAAATAAATATTTTCCTTCATTACAATGAGTCCAAATGGGACTATGACACATGACCAATTTTATTCTTTATCCTAGAAAGACGTAGAAGACCTAAAAGCACGAAGAACATGCTTTTGAATTAAACTTGAGTATGAAACCCATACTCCAAAATAATATATAATTTCTTTTTCCTTCATTTTCCTTCATTATAAAGAATATACAATGTCATGATTACAAATTATATCATAATGAAGACCGAACCTAGTTAAAATTTTCAACATTGAGACCCATTTTCTACCTATCAATTTCGGGGGTGAAAGACTCCACCATAATTGATAAATTATTTTTATCTTCTCTTTTCCATATTTTGTTCTGGCATGGGTTGTTGGAAGGATCTTTGGTTTGAAGGAAGATTATCAAGTCAAAGTCTATTCTAAGGCAACACCTATTTGAAAAAGACTAACTCGAATTCTTTCTAAGAAGACAAGTTCTATGAAGAAGGTCTGAGGTACTAAAGTTCAGGAGGAAATCGATATCTCTATGGCATAGTGACAGATTCTCTGAGGCAAACAAGGTCTCTGAGCCAGTAAAACAAGGTTTGTGCCACCGCAACAGGATTTGTGCAAGAAATTTGTGGTGTTGGGCAAGGAAAGATCATCTAAGGATGATTTGTGTGACGTTATGGGCAGGACAATTATATTTTCTGCGAATAAAAGCCTTTATGTGGTATCTCTTTGGGGAAACCAAAGTCATCTATGCTACCAGGAGGGAGACTAAGATACCATTCCCTCACTTGTCCCTCAAAGGATAAAGCAAATAGCATCATAATCACATCATCATCCTCAACTCCCCTTGGGGAAAGGACCCAAAAGAAATCATCTACATGGTCACGGGCATTTTGATCAGCGTTCCCTTTGAACTTGGGTAACCATTCATGATATTTGTCATGTAAGACATCATGGTTGTCACTCAACTTCAAAGGTCTAAAAACAATAGCAAGCAGCCTCTTACTTCTTGGGATCAGGGTTGGTTTTGATTTTGGTTGGCACTAGTATGGGCATCCATATTGGGAGTTGAGTTGCCAACCTTTTCAAATTCAGGGAGAAGGTTAGTTCTGACAGGTGATGGAGTTCTCTCCGCTCTTTTTACAGCAGCCCTAGTTATAGGATGAATGGTGTCTCCTTCAAGCAAACTAGGGGTTTTGACAATGAATGGATTCGCCAGAGGAATATTTATAATGTCGTTAATGAATCAATTCCTCAACAATTCACTCGCGAGTTAAACTTGTTGCCTCCCTGGCAACGGCGCCAAAAATGTTGTGACACAATCTAGCAGGGGTCCTAGGATGGGTACCAAAGGGACAACTATTATACCTAATGACAACAATGGGACAAGGACCCACTGTCACCTCAATCAATGTCCCTTGCTCTTTACGGAATTTCACCGATTGGAGGAGTAGCAGTATGAAGGAAATCACTAGAACAATAAGATCAATGGCTAGGTATGGTGTGATTTCCAAAGCCCATTCAAAGGAGAGACTCATATAATGGCTTGGTTGCTTCAAAAGCAAGACATAGGCTCTCCAAGAAAGGCTTATGATGAGGCTTTGACCCAGGAGAAAGGGATGCTCAACATAAGGGATACACCTAGATCGAGGGTTCCTAGAGGAATAAAGGGCCTCTCTTAGAGTTTTGTGAAATGGTGATCATATAAAGATTTGGGACCAAAATAGAGACCTAGGGGAATCCAAGCAAGGCTTGGGGTTTGCAAAATCAAAAAGGAATAAGATACCTTAGGTCAAGCGAGGATAAGATAGGTCAAGGAATGATTAACTTCCAACGAATTTTCAAGCACAAATGACCTATGAAATGTCGCTAACCAAGGAAGGTGAAGGATAGTAATGGTTTTGGAGCTAAGGCTTGAGATTTCTCTCAAACTAGCCACGAGAATTGCTTGAAACTTTGAGGGCAGCTAGAAGAAAGGACAGCATAGTAGTCGATGAATTCGCACCCAAAGGAGATGTCTCTAATGCAATTCGCACTAGGCCCTAGTTGGCCTTCTAGGGTTAGGGCAAAAAATGGAAAAAAGTGAAAGGAAAAGGTTTGAGGTAGATCAACTAGGACTAAGACCCAATGCCTTGACAATTGGGAGAAATGGAGTCAAGATTAACTTTGATGAAGGAACTTCGCTCTATCAAGGAGTCTTATGCCGTGTTTTGCTAACCCTAATGAGGCAGCTACCCAGCAACAAAAGAATTTACACTTCGTTTGGCAAGAGATGATGGAGTTTCAAAGTTTGCAAGACAACACAAGCTTCTACGAACATTCATTCACATTTCTTGATGAGTAATGCATACAATGCTTCGATAATCAAGTGCTTCCAATAATTCACATTAAATTAGGGCATAAACATGATCATGATAAGACACTCCATATAGTAGGCATGCAATGATACGCATCAAAAATTCACTTACAAAGAAACGTGAGTATATCCATCCATCATAATTGAAATTAGAAGCTACAAGACAAGAATAGTGAAAATCCAAACATCAAAACGCATCAACAACGTCCAATTTCATCCATCAATTGCAAGTCTAAATTCTTTTTACAAGAGAAATCCCAATCCAAATGATGATGAGTTACAAATGAGGCTAACCTTTTATTCATATGAACCTTCACTAATTTGATTTCGTCTAATTATCCTAATAAGACCCTAAATATGACTTTGATGTGAAAAATAATAACCCTATTGGTGACAAACCCACCAAATAGCTCATAAGTACAAAATAAGCCTTCCTAATGAGGTCGAAATGATAAAATAGTGGTGCAAAGGGTCGTTGAAAGGCCAAAATAAGTCCTTTGTGTGCCAATATGAAGAGGAGGGCTCTCAAACTGATGACCAAGAGGGTGGCCCCTTGGTTTCCAAGCAAAACATCTATGGTGCTCCCAAATGGCTGAGGGGCACAATGAATAGTCTCATGGATCTCCAACAAGATCAAACATGTTGATGCTCCATCACTAAGGGCTAGAATGACAATACAAGCCCTCCCTTCTCTCTCCAGATGAGACAAAACCCTGTCTGGGCTCTGGATCAGCTGTCAAGTGTCAGGTACAAATGTGTGGTCAGCTGGGAAAAGTGGTCCAAGTGCGTCATCATCTCTATATGACTGGGGCATGAACAAGTAATATGTGGTGTTGAAGAAGCCCATAGCGTGGAAATCAATGCTCTGTCATGGTGGAGGCCCATGGCGTGGAAATCAAAGCTCTGTCGTGGTGGAGGCCCATGGCTCTCAACGCTCACCCTACAAGTGTCATCATGACACTCTGGAGGGCTTGGATCTTGTATAGGGAAGTCAATCCCAAGATGAAGACCCACCTGCAATCCTGTATAATATCCAATGTGTCTCCTCACCTTCCAGTACAACAATTCATTAGTGCAATTGAGTAAATAAGCTTGCAAACCAAGGTCAAAAGTGGACACTTCATAGTGGCATGCCCTTCCAAATGGGCTTTAGAAAGTACAGGTGTTTCCTTGCTCAAGAAGAGAGGTTAATAAAGGACCCTATTAGGTGGTTTCAACCTCTAAGGGAGTAGCAGGTCCATGGTACATCCGTCAAATGGCAGGTGTCACGTGAAATAATGGTGGAACGGAGTGGGTCAGCAGGGAAAGCTCCAAGCCACATGCCATGGTACAAGGGTAGCTATAATGAGGGAAGCCCACACATGGGTGTGTAGATGTAGAAGGGAGCAATCGCGGTACATGAGTTACCTCGACCTTTGTTTTTCCACCTTTCTTCATATGCCTTTTGCCTTTTATTGATTTTTCTTTCTTTTAGCTGCTCAGGGCTCTAGGGAATGAGAGCATGATGCATATGATAAAGCAGTGAATACCCGCTGGCTGGAAAGTTCATCGCCCACCAAGGGTTGGGACAATCATGGGTTCCTCAACGATGCAGGGTGCACACATAGGGGCCCTAGGAACCAAGGTGATGACCATAATGATAAGGGGTAGAGCTCATGTTCAGCTTTTGCCCACGGGCCAATTTTTTATGTCTTGGCCATCTTTTCCATTTTATGGTAAATTCATAAGTGGCCGAATTATGCTTTTAACTTTATTTCTAGCTGCATCAACCTCTGGGGCATCAATTCAAGCCTGACCTAAGGTGTGGACAAAGGGAGTGGGAAGCTAATGCCTTGTGGACCCAATGGACAAGTGTGGACCCAGATGGGAAACGTGTGAAAAGGGATTAGAATGAGCGGAGGGGAGTGATGTATATGGTATCGGGAAGCAGGACCACGCAACCAAAATCAGGGTTTCCCATGTCGTGTCACTCCTAAAGCTAGTAGCCAATAAAGGAGATCCCACGGGACTAGGATACAAGATGAACCACCAAGTTGGGGCAAAGGAACAAGAGTACAGACCAAGCCCATTCTTTCCGTCGAATCCCCCACTAATCCATGTCCAAATGTGTCCAAGATAAGCAAGCAAATACACTCAATTGCATAATGAAAAGCCATACCTTCAGGGTTGGAAGGCCCACCTTCAAACATACAATCATAACAGATGGGCGAGGGCACATAATTGTTGGCTTGGGTGGTGGAGAATGGCGGCACATCGAGCTATCTGGTCGCTGCAAGGGGTTGTCGACTGCCGGCTGAAGACAAATCTCAGAGAAAATTTCTCCTATAGAGGTCACCCACTGGTGGTGGGTAACAATACCTACATTTCCACTAAGAATATTACAGGGGCTTCCATGAAGCAATCAGAGGGTGCTAATAGTATTAATGGCAAGCCAAAGTCTCTTCCATGAATCTATGAAGAAATAACTGTAGGTCATGTTCATGATGCTGTTTCTGAAATTGAAACAGTGGCAGATGCGGCAATTCTACAGACTGATCCTGAATCCCAAATAGATGAACATGTTTGTTTACGGTTAGATCCAAAGACCATGGATACAGATTGTGATGATTGTAAAGCAGCAACTAAGGACTGAGGTTTGGATCCAAATAAAGATTTTTCAAAGTCCACATTCGATACTCAGGTTTCAACCAACAATGAAGAAAAATCACCTACTGTGCGATCCCTGACTTTCAATATGGAACCTTGCCAATCATCTCCTACTATTGAATTCCCAACCTTGAGTGTTTCACCCCAGATCAAAGATAACGGAAGATAGAATAAATTAGTGAGGAAATCGGCTATATCTTCTCCAAAACAAGAAGGAAACTCAAGCCAGGGATCCGAATTACTAAGCATCTCCTATGGGCAGTCCCTGCAAAACAATTATCATATTCAATCTTCTGATCGATCTCATAAAAGTCTCATTTCTCCAGCCGATTCCTTGGTTGCTAGTCCCCATTGTGGCCTGCAAATTATTGATCATCACCAGCAAAATTCATCTCTAAGGAAGTCATCTGTAAGATTTTCATTCAAAACTGGATGTGAAGGCACTGCAGTGTGCACGTAGCTGAAAAAATTGATGTAGGGATACACACATCTACAGTAAAGAACTCTCTGGCAAATTGCTCAATCGCTGAGTTTTTCCATGCTTGCCATAAATTGAATAACACCCAGCAGCATTCTGAGGAGTACAAAAAAGACATGCAGAATAAATCTGACTGGCAGTTAATTCACATTGAGGAACCTAAAACCCTTGATGGATCTAGGCCTCATTTCAGCCGAGTTGCGGATAAAGCCTTAGCGAGGGCCATAAGTCGAGAAATGCGAGATGCCATTAACTCAGCTTTTGATGAAGAAATGTTTGCAGATCCAAAAGTCCTTTTAAAAGGAGAGGAGGTTGGTGAATACCTAGGAGCATATAAGATATCAAAGAACCTTTTGCAGGAGTTTGGACCTGGCAGGGTTCTAGACACTCCAATCACTGAGGCAGGTTTCACTGGAATTGCTGTGGGCACAACATATTATAGGCTACGACCAATTATGGAGTTCATGACATTCAATCTTGCCATGCAGGTTAATGATCAAATAATAAATTCTGCTGCCAAGACATATTATCTGTCTGCAGGTCAAATTTTTGTTCCCATTTTCTTTAGAAGACCAAATGGAGCTGCTGTTAGTGTTGATGCTCAGTATTCACAGTGTTATGCTGCATGGTATAGTTCTTGTCCCGGGCTGAAAGTTTTGAGCCCCTATTTAACAGAAGGCTCTCATGGATTGTTGAAAGCTGCCACCCGTGATCCAGACTGTCTATAAAGAAGTAAGTGGCAGATGGGAGATTTAAGTGAGCTTAAGCGCTGGATCGTTTCAACAGGTCAGCTTTGTTAATGGATTAGCTACCATTGAAGTTGGTTCTCACATGGATTTAATAGCCAACCAGATAACAACTCATATGATGAACACTGTAAATAGGAAGAACGAGAATGTTGCAGTGAAAGCACATACAATCAAGGACCACTTATGGATCTTTGTCAATTCTTTAATTGACAGACGTGCTCTTGACTCCCAAACAAAGGAGACACCGACAACTCGCCAGAACAGCTTTGGCTCGAAGTATGAACTCCCTCAAAAATTATTGAAGAAAGTGGCAAAACGTGGAGTGGTTGAGAATACACTGTCATGGGCAGACTTCAAACAAAGCAAGGATTTTAAGAACACTGATGGAATCAAAAGACAAAGGTTGGCTGGTATCACCAAGCATGATGATACAAATGATGCAGGTGGGAGGAATTCGGAAGAGGGAGATTCAGCTAAGACCCTTGCTATGGCAGGGTTAGTTGTTGCTGGTCGAACCCACTACGGGGTGCTGCTGAATTTAAGGGAAGCTAGACATAGAAAAATTATGAAAAGTGTTGAGATATAAATTATCAAGCAAACCCCTGATCTACAGCATGGAAAGGAATACGATAGTGTCAAATCTCTGAGATATGACCAGCTAATGATTAGAACAGATCAAGATCATGAAGGTGCCCACATCAAAGGATTGCTGATCAAATTCATACACTCATTCTGGACATCTCTACTTAAGATTCCCTCATCTCTCAACACTCCCATTGTCAAGGCAATCGTTGCAATTGTAAAGACAAGCATGTTATTGGGTTGAGGAAGAAAATTCAGAGACTTCATGTCTCCTTTGTACATCTTGGGGAACAGGGTTATGGCATTTCCTATCAAAAGCAGTCTCACTCATTCACTAACTGCTGAGAAGCATAATTGCGATCAGAGGAAAATAGCGAACAATTTTGCACATCTCTTTGATGATAAAAGATGTGAAAGTGTTTCATCATATACACTTGACGCTAATGAACCAACATGCTGCATCCTGAGTTGTTCATTCACAAATGACAACAATTTATATTATTATGCAGGGTCAATGTATGAGTATGATGAGGACAATGGACCAATGAAAGGCCGAATTGTGGTATTTTCAGTTGAAAACGGGCAACTGCAACTTGTTAGCGAAGAAATGACAAAGGAATGTAAATTACAAGCCATCAAAAGGGCGGAATATCCACCAGATCTAACTGTAAATATCAAGGAAGGAGAACAAAGTGGACAACAGCAGAACCTGTCATTGCTCGAGGACAAGCAATGTTGGGCATGGGGGACTGTAATGTTCGTGGGAAATTAATTGTCCAAGAGACGAAGTAGCCTATCGATCCCCGTAGGCCATAGTCTTTGATAAAGGGGAAAACCCCAAAATACCCAATGTCATGGCAAGTTTTGGGCAGGTAGGCAAAGAAGCACAAAGTTGGGATTCGGAATGAATTTTACTCAATTAATTAAGGATATACCCCCTTCAAGAAAAACTGTAAATATAAGAGGATTGAATTCATTTGGATCATCATTGGATTGGATTATCTCTCTGTATTTTTGAGCCTGAGGGTCTGAGGGTTTTAAGACCCCTTTTCTCCCTATTAATTTCGGTGGTGAAGGATTCCACCCTAGTTGATAAATTATTTTTATCTTTTCTTTTCCCTATTTTGTTATGGGACAGGTTATTGGAAGGATCTCTGGTTTGAAGGAAGATTATCAAGTCAAACGCAATTCTAAGGCAACACCTATCTGAAGCAGACTAACTCGAATTCTTTCTAAGAAGACAAGTTCTATGAAGAAGGTCTGAGGTACTGAAGTTCAATAGGAAATCGAGCTCTCTATGGCATAGTGACAGATTCGCTGAGGCAGACAAGATCTCTGGGGCAGTAAAACAAGGTGTGTGCCACCGCAAAAGGATCTGTACAAGAAATTCGTAGTTCTGGGAAAGGAAAGATCATCTGAGGCTGATTTGCGTGATGTTCTGGGCAGGACAATTATATTTTCTGCAAATAAAAGCACTTCTGTGGTATCTTTGTGGGAAAAATAAAATGCTCCTGAACTCCTAAAATTCGACTGCTGCAGTAAAGCCGAAAATTACAGTTTTCTGTAGTCCCGAAATTCAGTTTCTGTAGCAGAGCCGAAAATCACATATCCGATTTTAGTACAGAACAGAAGTCAAATGCAAACTTGAGGCAGATGTAACTTTGCATAAGGGTTTTCTTGCTTTTTGAATGGGTTCCTGGTTAGGGCACACACCATATTAATGAATTAAGTTTGGTTTAATGGAACATCGATCTTACTATGTGGAATTATAACCAGCATGAATTTTTTAGTTGTGTGGATCTGTTGAACGGTGTCATTGTAATGTCCGATGCTTATATTACTGTGGATGGATTAATTCTATTAAAGGGACTGTTGCATTATTAAGAATGCTAGCATTGCCACTGGAGGATGCATTGATTGTATCAAATTGTTGTATCAAAGAAGAGATTGTTTGAAAAACCCTAGTGTTCCTCGGAAACCCTAGGTCAAAAAATTACACTAGAATACTACAGTTTCAATTGATTGTTTGAATATTGGCTGTTGTAACTGGAAAAATTTTATTGAATCCTCAATATCCTAAGAAACTCTAGGGAAAAAATTACCCTAGTCTATTATAGTATGGTCTTGTAATTGGGCATAAGTTGTTGTCTTGAGAAGTTGGGGATGCATAATGGGTGTTACCCAAACACCCTAAGTTCAAAGTGAAGGTTCAAAGTTGCCGAGTGCATAATAAGACGTCAATTAGAGGTTATCAAGAGCAGTGCCATGGTGCAATCACCAATGAACGTGTCTTTTATAATGTGATTGATCACATGGAAAATAGTTGGTTGTCATAAGTCCTAGAGAAAGGGGCATTTTGTAGTGTCTCTCTATTCTGACCAAGTAGTATATGAGAGGAGTGTAAGAGCGACTATCTAAAACAGGTAATAGCTCTCAATGGCAGAGAAAGGGTCAAGATTGTGTAGTTCTCAAGAAAACATCTATGGTGAGAAGTAACATTAAGTCACCTAACTTAATTTTGCAAGTATTGGTCCAGACTCCGTATTAGAACGAGTCACCCCATGACTGGACAAGTTTGTTTTGCATGTTAAAGGTCATTGAAGACACCAATTATGTGCATGTCTTCAAAGGAATGAAAGAAGCACAAATCAACAAATGAAAGTATTATGGTTCTGTGGTATCTCAGGCAAGGTTTAAAATGTGCATAATGTAATTGGGCATGTGATTGTAAGCCCTATATAGCCATGCATACCCCTGGTTTGGTTATGTTGCATTAAACTCATGGTATGGTATTCAACAATGGTTCTGTGGCATCAGACACACGGATGGAGGTCTGATGTTCATTGTTGAGTTTCCCTGAAAGGGGAGGTTGTTCACCAGTATAAGAAGTTGTTAACATTCATATGTTGGGTGAACCATTCATTGGCTGTAGACTTTGGATGATGTTTGGACCAGCTGTGTTCAAATTCAAGTAAGATTCAAGAAACAAATGTCAATAGATAGCAAAGTGCATCAGTTGCACTAGTTAGCTTTTGGAAATTGATGAGAGAGTTGTTTGCACATTCAAGGAGAGTTCATCAAGGAGTTGAATGAATGAACCATGCATGTGAAGGACTTACTACTAAAGAAGTAGTTATAGCAATTGGGTACCCATTTATTCCGGTGGATGGTTGTTCCTTTATATAAACTTTGACAGTTTAGTGGTAACTCTAAGCTCAAGGTATGAGAAGTAAATACCAAGTCAGACCAAATGAAGACTTTGCAGTGTGGAAGCATATTTTACATCTAAAGAAGCATTTGTTGAAGTAGACCAAATAATGTTGAAGGCCTCTCTGGACAAGATAAAGATAAGTACTCAATAAGAGGGAAAATTGGAATAGTTAACTCATAATTGTCTTTTCTGTTAGTATTTAGTCACATAAGTTCATTATTCTATTAGTAGGTAGAGTGTGTCTTTATGCAAGTGACCTTCTTGAGTGGTTCTAGGAGGTTGTTGGACAAGAATTAGATTAGCTCCTAAATTAGTGTGTGGTTGAGATAATCTCTCAACTTGTCTATCTTTAGACAAGCTTCCATGTATTTAGATATGTATAGTTATGTTGTTGAATAGATCAACCAACACAATTATGTTGTGGTAACTCTCTACTCCTATTTTCTGATAACATAATGAAAGAAGTTTTAGAATTCAACAAATAAATAAATAGATGTGCTCAAGCTTAAAAGATTTAACTTAGAAAGACTGTCTATAAGGAGATATTTTTGGCAATAATAACATCAAACTCATCTTAAACAATGAAGCTCATTAAATAAAAAAAACACAATAGAAAACAGGGTTGGCATAAAAATGATTATTTGTATGTTCACAGGAAGTTCTTAAACATAAATATTACTGCTTCCAAGTCAACTGTACCTGCTCACCCATCTCATTTCCAGAAAAGACCCTGCATGCAATTCATACAAGAGAGTAAGACAACAACAGCAGGAACAAAAACATTCTGGAATGATATTAACAATGTTACAAAGTTGAAGAGTTTCATGAGAATACACATTTTCAATTCTGAATAAACAGGTTAACACACAACAGCAAAGACTCTCACAATCCTGGACAAGTTTCTTCAGTATAAAGGAATGGTAAGAACGCTTCATGGTAAGATTTAATTCTCATGAAACTCAAGCTTAAAAGATTCAACTTAGAAAGACTATCTACAAGGCGAGAGTAAGAAAACAACAGCAGGAACAAATACATTCTGGAATGATATTAACAACGTTACGAAGTTGAAGAGTTTCATGAGAATACACATTTTCAATTCTGAATAAACAGGTTAACACACAACAGCAAAGACTCTCACAATCCTGGACAAGTTTCTTCAGTATTAAGGAATGGTAAGAACGCTTCATGGTAAGCATCACTTATCCTATCATTCTATGTGCAGTGAAACAATGCTGAAACTATTTAGTGATAACATCTGCAGCTTCATAACTGCTCCAGGAAATTATTCACAGACAAACACTTTTGATCTTCTTACAACATTGTAAATATCCCATAAGAATTTCTGATATCGGTTCATTCTCAGACAATGCAGATACATATTTAAACTGCATGGTGCAAGAAATCTCATAAGAGTATGACACCCTAAATGTTCCACCCTTTAGGTTCCATGCAGAAGTTGCCTTCAGTTGATTTTACACATGTTGATGCAGAGCCCTATTTTTATGCAGCATCAAATGCAAATAAAGAAAAAACAAATGTAGTTTATGGTAAGGGCATTGCATTTATTATAATTGATGATCCCATGACAGAAAGACATGAAACTGTTCAGTGTTCACAGGCATTTTTTGATCTCAAAAACTTGCATTTGTACAAAAGAAATCTTCAAAGATTTATATCACAAGAAAATGTATTTATGCCCTGTAATGCATTATATCAGTAGTAGCTGAGCATACAAGTTAAGAGTCAAGACGTAGCTGAAAATTCTATCAATAGGTGTTAGTGTGAATTAGCATCAGAACTTCTCTCACCCTTAACCAAAGGAATTAGCATCAGGACTTCCCTCACCCTCCACAACATAGTCCCACAACTATACAGGTAAACTGAAGAACCACCATGTCTACCTGCTTGCCACCCTGGACAGTTTGGTCTAACTCAGACCCACCCAAAAAGGATGTCTGTTTGACAGGACTGTTAATTTTAGCTTAACATGTTCTTTGCTTGGGTCAATTACTTCAATGTTCCATATTAGCCCAATCTTAATTACCATTACTTTCATTAGCAATCACATAAACCATATCACATTAACAGTAACTGAAGAAAGAACATAAATAACATATGCAGAAGACAAGAGAACACAGACAGGGAAAAAACCCCAAGATGGGGAAAACACTTGATCAAATCTTTTTATTATTAATATCAAATGTTCAGCAGAGAGAGAGAGAGAGTACAATAATATAGGTCAAAGTTGACTTGTCAACTCACTGTTCAAGATAGCCCTGTAAAGTCTGTGAATCTGACTGATGAAGCTTGCTTCCTGGATAAGGCTCCTAACAGCTATTGACAAACTTTCCCAGATCCTTTGGTCTCTTAACAACTGCGGCTCTTTTCCCTAGGCAATATACCTTAAATTTCCTGTGATTTGGATGTGCTTCTCGGCTGTGGATTTTGGTGACCTGGTTAGGGCTAATTACCAGCACTTTACCCCTCTTCCTTTGCTCCAAAACACCTCTGACAACTGCGGCCAGCCTCCAAGCAAGGTCTGCACTATATACTGGGCTAATACCAGCCATAAATCTGACCTGCAGTTCCTCCTTTGCTGAGGTATGGAGCTCGGTCCTCATATTACCCTCAATATAGGCCTGCGGCTCTTGGTTCAGTGATCTGCCCACGCAAAACTCCCTTCAAATAATGCCCAGAATTACCCTAAGGACCTGCGGCCTACTCAACAGAAGATTCTCGGCCCACTGTTCAGCAAGGTAAGGCCTGCAGCCCATCACTTATGCCTGCAGTCAGCCTCAGAGAAAACTCGGACCTGCAACAAGGGACAGATATGCCCAAATTCTTCCACACCTTGTCCCCCAATCAACTTTGCTTCCACAGAGATATATTATCACAAGGACGAGTGCACAAGGATGTGAAATGAGGTTGGAGACCATTTCTATATATACAAATCGTTGGGGTCAAGAGTCATGTTGCTTGGGCTTCATGAGCCTACATTAGGGTGAGGCCGACCTTGAAAATTTGCACATGAGTGGGCTTTAATTCAAAAACACATTCTTCCTTAACCAAATTTGGCGATCTTTAGGTCGATTTTGATCCTCTCAAGAAGAGGAATTTAATGCAATGATTTTCTCCATCAGATGAGCTGTCCAAAGTGGAATTTGGCCATAGTTTCCAATTTTAACATTCCCTCTCAACTAGGGAGAATTCCATCTACCAATTTATCCAACATCATGCCATCCTGTCAATATACCATCTCAGCATCTCGTCTCAACTTTGTTGAACATTGATATAGATAATGAAGAAGAATTGATCGAGAATGAGTCACAAGACCTTGCCACTCTCCGATGACAAAAGTCCGTTCACATAACTAGGAGTCGAACCCCAATCGGACTTGATCAAGAGTGATCAAGTTGTTTGAACTTTGAACATCATGCATCCTAGACATAGGGAGTATGGCAGTACACGATGTGTGCATCGGTAGTCCTATGGTCCCTATCCACTTTTCCCAACTCATTTGCCAGATGAGAGGTACTTCCCATGTGTCCCAAACAACATGGGTAGGATGATGTTGGGGCAACAGCAGGGAAAGAATAAATCACATCCTACTCACAATCACAAGTATGGAAAGGGTGAACCACATCCTACAATCACATGTCACAACCATCGCAGGGAAAGGATAAACCACCCCCTACGCGCATGAAAACCATCGAGAGTAGGGAAAGGATGAACCACGTCCTACATGCATGCCAACCAACAATTGTAAAAAAAATCCTACACGTGGGGAAAGGATGAACCACGTCCCACAAGCATGTCAACCATCAATCGTAGGGAATGAGCATCCTACATGTGGGGAAAGCATGAACCACGTCCCACCGACATGTCTATCTGTGACAACTGACAAATGCCAATATGCATCTCTCACTGGGGTATGTGCAGGAGAAGGTGAACCACTCATCCTACTCAAATACCATACGAAAAAGTGAACCACTCACCCTATGCATATATCATCAATCGTAGGGCAAGGTGAACCCCTCACCCTACATACAGGGCAACCACCATAGGCGAAGGTGAACCACTCACCCTATGTGTCATATATCATTATGATATATTACAGGAAAGGTGAACCACTCACCCTGTACCTACCGTACCTATAGGGGAAGGTGCACCACTCACCCTATGGTTGCTCATAGCATTAAGAAGTACCCCAGACTTCCAGGAGCTCCCAGAGCTCAATGTTCAACTGAGACCCTCATAGTGGGTCTTTCCACAATTCCCAGCCTCCTTTTGAATGAAGATCTTACTAAGAGGCTTTGAGAGGATGTCGGTAACCTGCACATCTATCCTGAAATGATGGAGTTGGATTGTACCATATTCTAAATAAAGTGGTACTTGGTGTGAATCCCACATTGGTTAACATAATATACAATGGTAATTTCCAGCATGTGTTGAGATTTTGTGTATTTGGGGTAGCATCAGTTATGCTCTAGGTCCCAAATTTTGTGGAGGGACTAGAGTACACTTGATTTACAAGACCCATAAATGGATTTGAGAAATTTCAAGTTGTGTTCAAGTTATTCAAATAATTAATTATTTTTAATGGATTTCCTAAGTCTAACTTAGGAAAATAAAATATTAAAGTGAATTAATTAACACATGTGCTGAAATTGTCTTAAGTCACATGGATCAAGCAATCTTTTAATCTCAGCCATTAATGGATGATTTAATCTCGGTCGTTGAAGGGTTCAATGAAAAAGTATAAGAGAAAGGCTTGAGGGTCAGTTGAAGACACATTTTTTGTAGAACTGAGGAATCGATCTGGAATTCTAGGGTGGGTTTGCTAAGAATTTCTGGAGGAATTTCCTGCAGTGAAGGGTAGTATTGGCTAAGGGAATGTTCTGATTCCAAGAGCCAAGAGACAGCAAGAGGCAAGAGGAGCAGCACAAGGACAGCGCAGAGAGGCTTCAGAGCCACGCAGAGCAGCTGGGACAGCGCAAAGGCAGCTAGGGCCACGTTGGGCTGATGCTGGCCAAGAAGGGACAACATAGACCCTCCTAGGGTGACGCAGGCCCTCCTAGAGCCACGCAGAGGCTGACGCAGTCCCTCCAGGGCAACGCTGGGGCTTCAGAAGCAGCGCTGAGGGTTTCTAGGGTCATATCTGGGCTGAGTCCTGTAAATCCCGTTTGAGGGTGTGGATCAGTCAAATATTTGGCACTAGAGCTTCAGGTTAGCTGCAGATTTTATAAATTTGATTCTCTATCGGGTTTTCCAAGGTTGGAACCCAGATTTGTTGTACTCATAACTACTTAATAATAAAACCCTCATATCTGTTGAGCCAGTTTCCCCGCTTTGGGTTTTTCTGGGGACTTATGTCCAAAAGTCCATGTGTCACTTTGTTGCATGAATGAATTATTCAGTAAATGACCTGCATGTGTACACTGTAGTTGTGTTTATTTTCGGTATTTTCTGAATCTAATTTCTGAAAATAACTTGTGTAAATTAAATCAAGTAGGAGGAAATAAACCAATATACTGCAGTAGAATTTTCACATGGTATCAGAGCAATAGCAGATCAAGTTGAATCTCCAGTAAATTAGCTAAAGAAATATTTTTCCTACAGGGTGGCAAAAAGAAGCAGCAGATCCGGAAAGGGCATCTTGACAGCAAGAGGACGCAGATCCAGAGAGAGACAGCGCTGAAGCTGCAGAAGGCCTCTAGGCTTACGCAGACCCTTCCTAGGGCAGCGTAAGGACTGCGTCACCTAGTCTGGGGTTACGCAGTCCACTTCTGAGCAGCGTTGGGACTGTGTTGGGCCAGCTAGGAAGACGTTGTCCAGTCACTTCTCCTGTTGTGGGGGAATCTTGCCAAGATCTGGAAGCAGTGCTTCAGATCTTCAGCAATGCTGGTGGGGTAGAGATTCTGCAGGTGCAGAATTGTGCCTAACTAAGGCAACAAAAGCGAGAGGAAGACAGTAATTCAGCAGATCTAAGCCAAACAGATCTGAGATTCGATCAAGAGGATCGGAGAATACTGTCCGTTTGAGTTTTGGTGGAAGATTTCCAAGAGAGAAGTCAGTTTGCAGAAAGAAGCAGTTACTAGAGGGTTTCTAGTCACCAAGAAACCCAGATCTAGAGGGAGAAGTACTGCTTACTTCAGATCTGAGCAAAGATGGCTCGAAATGGATTGAGGGATCAAGACAGGTTGGATGGCATGTCCAACTATGTCATCTAGAAGGCCAAAATCCTCTCAGTACTAGATGAGTATGGTCTCAAAGATCATGCAGAGCAGACACTTGTTGTACCAACTAATGCAGATCCACTCGAGAAGTATGAAGAAAATCAAGCACGGACAAAGCAGTTGATCATGGACGGATTCATGGATCACGTGATTCCGCATATTGCTGGTAAGAATACAACAAATGCCATGTGGACAGCTTTGGAGGTGATGTACCAATGAGGCTCTGTGCAACGAAGAATGCTTCTTGAGAATCAAATGCGGATGTTCCAAATGGTGAAGGGCGAAGAGATAGATCCATTTCTCTTCAGACTTCAAGCTATCCATGATCAACTGATTGGCATGGGTGCTACTCTAGGTGAAGGGCTCCTAGTGAGGACGGCCCTAAATGTTGTCTCGGAAGAATGCGAAACGTTTGTCCAGAGCATTCTGGGAAGGGCAGCGTTACCATCATGGGCAGATATGTGGGCTATTCTCTGCCAAGAGGAGATCAGGAGGATCACCAAGAAACAGTCTTTTAGTGGACGAAGCGGATCAGCCAGAGTGAAGAAAGAAGAGGAGGAGGATGCAGCCCTTGCATCAAGGGAAAAGAAGCAAGGGAAGAAGAAGAAGGACCTCTCCAAGGTCTGGTGCTTTAACTATGGTGATCTTTGGTTATTTCGCCAGCAGTTGTCCTGAGAAGAATGAAAAAGGAGCTTCTGATTCCAAGGCTGCAGCAGCAAATCACGATGGCTCCGATAAAGATGCAGCCATGACTGCTCATGCACCTCGAGAGAAGAGGTGGGGTGACATGGATATATAGAGTATCCAGATTGGTGGCGGGATCCTTGAGTCAGCCCTACTCTTGGATCACATACAAGCTACAGGAGCCTTAAGACGGTAGCGGGATGAGTCGGGAGATGGTTGCAGATGGCCACATGGAAGCAGAAGAGGGAGTTGTTGAGCTGAAGAGGAAGCAAGGTGATGCAGAGGCAACAGCAGCGCAGAGAAGCTGGACTCAAGTAGTGCAGCGTTGCAGCATGACAATGTCTCCAAGGGGACAGCGTGATTCAGCATCCAAGGAGCTTCAGTGGTAGAAGGCAACTTGACTTGTCTGTTAAACAGTTGGGCAGAGTTCTTCAGTTGCTTACTTCTCAGCAACTAAGTTGCAGTGCAGAAGTTAGCAGTGGCAGTGCTATGCGCAGCATGATGCAGTAGTTTGAGAGGGCGCTGCAATACAGATGTAGCAGTGTCAGTGGCATGGGCAGCAGTACAGAAAGCAGTAGTGTAGAAGATGGAGGGCAGCAGGCCAAGCATCAACAGCACAGACCAAGTACCCAAGATCTTGTAATGCATTGTGTGATGTATTGCTAGAGCACACTCCTGATGCTAAGAGGGAGTGTTGAGATTTTGTGTATTTGGGGTAGCATCAGTTGTGCTCTAGGTCCCAAATTTTGTGGAGGGACTAGAGTACACTTGATCTACATGACCCAGAAATGGATTTGAGAAATTTCAAGTTGTGTTCAAGTTATTCAAATAATTAATTATTTTTAATGGATTTCCTACGTCTAACTTAGGAAAATAAAATAATTAAAATGAATTAATTAACATGAGCTGAAACTATCTTAAGTCACATGGATCAAGCAGTCTTTTAATCTCAGCCGTTGATGGATGATTTAATCTCGGTCGGTGAAGGGTTCGACGAAAAAGTATAAGAAAAAGGCTTGAGGGTCAGTTAAAAACACAATTTTTGTAGAACTGAGGAATAGATCTGGAATTCTAGGGCGGCTTTGCTAAAAATTCTGGAGGAATTTCCTGCAGTGAGGGAATGTTCTGATTCCAAGAGCCAAGAGACAGCAAGAGGCAAGAGGAGCAGCACAAGGATAGCGCAGAGAGGCTTCAGAGCCACGCATAGCAGCAGGGACAGTGCAGAGGCAACTAGGGCCACGCTTGGTTGACGTTGGCCAAGAAGAGGCAACACAGGGGCAGCGTAGACCCTCCTAGGGTGGCACAGGCCCTCCTAGAGACACGCAGAGGCTGACGCAGTCCCTCCAGGGCAACAGTGGGGCTTCAGAAGCAGCGCTGAGGGTTTCTAGGGTCAGATCCGGGCTGAGTCTTGTAAATCCCATTTGAGGGTGTGGATCAATCAAATATTTGGCACTAGAGCTTCAAGTTAGCTGCAGATTTTATATCTTTTATTATCTGTCGGGTTTTCCAAGGTTGGAACCCAGATTTGCTATACTCAGAACTACTTAATAATAAAACCCTCATATCTGCTGAACCGGTTTGCCTGCTTTGGGTTTTTCCCGGGACTTATGTCCAAAAATCCATATGTCACTTTGTTGCATGAGTGAATTATTCAGTAAATGATCTGCATGTGTAGACTGTAGTTGTGTTTATTTTCAGCGTTTTCTGAATCTAATTTCTGAAAATAACTTGTGTAAATTAAATCAAGTAGGAGGAAATAAACCAATATACTGCAGTAGAATTTTCACAACATGTGCACAAATAGCTCATTGAGGTGCTTCTTCAACCAAATGGCTTTATAACTGCTTTATATATTGAGCGGAGCTTCCAGAGCAACAAACTGCAGTTTTGACTCATCCACGAAATAAAAGTGGATCGCAAGAAATACAACACTGGGATGTGCTTTTTCATTCATCATCGGCCCAGCCAATATTAAAGATCCATGGAATCTTAAATTTCTAAAAGTGTACATAGATCGTAAATAAAAAAGCCGTTATTCAATATGAGAGGCTTAATCATACATTATCCTAGAGACATTGTAGCAAGGTGTATATCTGATCAGGTGTTTATCAAGAACACCAGGATCTCCTCAAGTTGTCTATTTTAGGTTCAGCAGCTTCTCCATTTCATCAGATCTATCTTTCATGTTGACTTTAAAAGTCAACTCCCTCTTGAGAGGATCATCTTATCATAGATTCCTTGAGAGGGTCATATCATAGATTGAATCAAGTTATGTTAAGTTACAGATTCCTTCGAAGATTCAGTGTTGTAGCAGAAGATTGTGGCAAGTAAACAATGTTGATAAAAAGCTGACTTTTGTCCTTAAGGGGTTGATATTGTCATTGGAAAAGACCCTTACAACAACCCTTATTACCAGACTTGAATGAAGTCGTCCTTCCACCAGACTACTGCAACAATGGAGTAATTCTGAAAATGACGGGACTGTTGTTAGATAAAGCCCAGACTTGATGAAGACCTTCTTACTGTTGAACAAAACTTCTGCAGGGATATGATATTAGAGTTCCAATACTGTAACCCTTCAAAACCTCAACTGCAGAAAGTTTGCTTCAACTGAAACTTTCACTGTAGAAGATTTGTTTTTGTCAAAATGCTAATAGTATTGCCTGAGGATGTCAACTGTAGTACTGACCGCCAGATCAATCTTGGTGACTGCCCATATATCTGCTACACCTCTAGTTTGAACAAACCCTTCCTTGTTTAGTTGGGAATCTCAATGTCACATGGATCGGGTTAGAATTCGAGTTCGACAAAGATTAAGTTTGATTCAAATTCGAATTTTCTAATAAGGTTTGGATTGAGATTCGCCATATTTTATATATATATACGTTAAATTTGTAATCATTTATAAAATTATATACATATAAATATTATTATATTTAACATCAAATTTAATTGAACTTAATATGCATCTCATTATAATATTAATATATTTTTTTTTAATATATGTAAAAGAATTATATATATAGTAAATTATTTATAAATCAAATTTAATGAGATAAGATATTCAAATAAAATTTAATATATAATTCATTATTATGAATAAATTATTTTTTTAATATGTATAAAGGAATATCTATCTAAAAGCAAATTATAAAACTATATGAATGTGATTCAAATTTTATAAAAAGCAAAAAAGAAAAAGTTAAAAGCTTGTTGACTAACCTACCATCGTGTCTCTCTCCATGAAGGCATAACCTACCAAATTTGCAGTTGCATCTCTGTGCAATTGCAGTTCCTTCAACGGTTGCCTCTCTTATCACAACCTGCGTTATCTGGGAGAACCGCCCAATGGCTTCTGAAAGTGTCGGAGTTTTCACAATGGCCCTCATACATTATACACTAGATGTTTGTGCATGTTTTCATCTGCATGCTTGACAACCCAAACGAAGAGAGATTGGAACTCTAAAAATAAAATATGGCAGGTGAACCCTGCAACGCGAAGAGATTGGAACTCCAAAGTTGAAATACGACAAACCCTACAATGCAAAAATAAGACATGCAAAAAATTGAACATGAACCAAACTTTATCGAACTTAATCCGAACCTAAAAATATTTTTGAGGTTAGCCGAATTTCGAACCTCAAGGTTCAAATTCGGCAAACTCTATGACACTGGCTGGGATACAATGTACAATGAGGTACTGTAGAAATTTCTGAATCTTAACTCTTATGCAGAAATTATTACTATTAATCCGGTTAAGCTCCTCCTACTTAAACAAGTTATCAACTGAATAAATTCAAGTTAACATCGAAGCAAAACACATAACAGATCTCTACCAAATCAGATCTAGAATAAGCACATGCACACATTGACAAAGTGACACAGTGATTTCTGGACAAACTGTCCCCGGAAAAACCCAATGCAGGAAAACCGGTCTCTTGCTGCTAGAGGGTTCTATTATTAAGAATATTTCTGAATACACAACTCTGGGTTCCAGATCTGGAAAACCCTACAGAGAAAACTCTATATCTACAACTCCTGGCTGATCTAGGGCCACAAATACTGACTGATCCACACCCTCAAACGGAATTTACAGAACTCAGTCAGACCTAAGCCTAGAAACCTCAGTGCTGCCCCTGAAAGCCTCTACGTCAGCCTCTGAAGCCTCTGAAAGCATCTGTGTCAGCCTTGGATGGCCTCCAAACCCTCAGCGCTACTCCTAGAAGGGACTGCGTTACCCCAGAATGGGTGAAGCAGTCACTACGCTGCCCCTGAAGGGTCTCTGCGTAACCCCTGAAGGGTTTCTTGAAAATGGCGATGTCCTTGAGCTAATCTCTTCTCTGCCTCTTGTGTATTCTAGACCCTGGGATCAGATCATCCCCTTGGTCTAAATTCCCCTCTCTGCAGCTAAAGCACTTCTGAGTATTCTTAGCCAACCATGCCCTAGAATCTCAACTTAGCTTCAGTGCTCTACCTCTGTGTGTCTTTACAAATGACCCCAAGCCTTTCCTTTATACTTTTCTCGTTGACAAATCAACGGCCATGATCAAATCTTGAATCAATGGCTAAGATTAAAAAAAATCTTGATCCGTGTGACTTAAGACAATTTCATCACATGTTTAATTAAATTCACTTTAATTATTTAAGTTCCCTAAGTTTTAACTTAGGAAATACATTTAAAATAATTAATTAATTTAATATCTCCTAGATGAAAGTTCCCAAATCCATTTATGAGTCTTGTAGACCAGGTGTACTCTAGTCCTTCCTCAAAATTTGGGTCTTAGAGCACAACTGATGCTACCCCAAATACACAAAATCTTAACACTCCCTCTTAGCATCAAGGGTGTGCTCTAGCAATACATCACACTATGCATTACATGACTTTGAGTACTGGTTTTGTGCATAGTTTTAAAACCAGGCCGAACCGAATCAGAACCGGCCGAGTCGACCGAGCCGAAGGGTAGGCCAGTCCGACTCGGCGGTTGAATCGGTCAGGCGACCGGTTTGTTACCGAGCCGGCCGGTTTTTTGACCGACTCGGCCAGCTCGGTAACAAACTGGCCGGCTCGGCCTGGTCCGACTTAACTCGGCCGAGTTGTTCCAACTGGCCGGTGGGCCCAAAAACATGAAAAAAACAGACTTCAAAATGGAATTTTATCTGCTGTTAGGTTTTTTTAGGCTTTCTAACCCCTCCCCATCCTATTTAACTAACCCAACCCCTCTCAATACCTCACATCTTTCTCATTCAATTTGCTTGAGCATTTGTGAGGGTTTTCTGAAGAGTTGTGGAGTTGGTTTTGGAGCAGCTTTGAGGAGTCTTTTGGGCAAGCTTTGGAGCAGCAGTGAAGAGCTTATTGGGCAAGCTTTGGAGCAGCATTGAGCTAGAGGAGGCTAGAGGCTAGAGGTATTTATTTTTTCTCTTCCAAAATCTGCCTTTGTTTGTTTTATTTATTTAGCAGATCTGAAAATAGTAAACATAGTTTTTGGTGAAAGAAATGAACATAGAATGAATAGTTTTTTTTTGTGTTCATTTTCAGATTTAAACCTTTTCTTTCCAAGTCAAAAACTCAGTGCAAAATGGCCCCTAGAGGGAAAGATGCTGCTTGGGCATATGCTGAAATGGTTGGTGATCAAATGTACTGCAAATTTTGTAGGAAAAAAATTAAGGAGGGTGGAGGGGGCATTCATAGACTAAAACTACATTTGGCTGGTCTTAAAGGCCAAATTACTTCATGTGAAGCACAAAACATTGGGGAAATTAGGAAGTAGTTGAAAGAACAATTTGAGAAGTTTGAGAAAGAGAAAAATAGGCAAAAAGAAATACAGGCTGAAATTGGGAGGAAGAGGAATCTACAACATATGAAGGCTGCCAACTCAAGTTTTAAATCTTTTGATTATGAGGGTTCTTCATCTATCCCTTCCACTGATGCATCAAAAAACCCCTTTCGCTATGTTCCTCCCTCTATGGAGTCTATTTCTGAAAAGGGTAAGGGTGCAATGAGAAATAAGGGTACTATCAAAAGTTTTTTTGTGGCCTCATCTCCCTCTGATAGTGCAACTACATATGGTCCTAGTCCTCCAACTGTGCAGCCCACTTTAGATGCTCATTGGAAAAAAGAATTGAGAGATGTTGCTTGTGATTACATTGCTAGATGGTGGTATGATGCTGATATTCCCTTCAATGCTACTCGTTCACCATATTATGAACCTATTTTTGATGCCATACATGCTGCTGGAAAGGGCTTCAAACCTCCTACTATGCACGAGTTAAGAGGATCTTTTTTGCAAAGAGAGATTTCGAACATTGATGATTATTTGAAAGAGTTCAAAAACTCATGGGCACATACAGGATGTACCATCATGTCAGAGGGATGGACTGATCAGAGGAACTGTACCATCATAAACTTTCTTGTCTTTTGCCCACGGGGAACCATGTTTCTAAAATCAGTTGATGCATTTGATAGGGTGAAAGATGCACAGTTGTTGTTATAGCTTTTGGATGAGGTTGTTCAAGAGGTGGGGGTGGAAAATGTTGTTCAAATCATCACAGACAATGCCTCTAACTATGTTCTTGCTGGTAAATTGTTAGAGGAAAAACACCCAACCATCTTTTGGACCCCATGTGTTGCACATTGCATAGACCTCATGCTTGAGGATATTGGCAAAATAGATTAGATCAAGAACACTATAGAGCATGCCAAATGCATCACAAAATATATTTACAATCACTCATGGATTCTGAGTCTGATGAGGAAATACACAGGGGGCAAGGAACTTATTAGGCCTGCCATCACTAGATTTGCAACACATTTTTTGACATTGCAATCTATGCTTGCCCAACATAGAAACTTGCAAAAGATGTTTTCTAGTGATGAATGGAATGAATGTCAGTGGGCTCGCAAACAGGATGGCAAAGATGTGAAAAGGAAAGTCAATGAAGAAATATTTTGGAAAAAGGCAGCAAAGATTGTGAAACTTGCTGAGCCACTGCTTAAGGTGTTGCGCTTGGTGGATGGGGAAAGATTGGCTATGGGCTTCATTTATAAGGCTATGGATCAAGCAAAGGAGCAAATAAGGGCAGCATACAAGGACAGAGTGGCTAGGTATGGGCCCATTTGGCAAATCATTGATCAGAGATGGAACAATCAACTCCATCGCCCGATACATGCAGCTGGGTATTTTCTGAACCCAAGGTATCATTATAAAGCTCAGGAAACAAGAGCTTTGACTGGGGAAGTTAGAGATGGATTGATTGACTGCATTGATCGCATGATCCCCATAGAGAGTGAGTAGTTGAAGATACACAATCAGATCACTGTGTTCAGCCAAGCCACTGGTACCCTTTGGCAAGAACCTTGCAAGGACTGCAAGGGAATCAGATGAGCCAGGTAAACAAAGAATTTCAATTTTCAAATTTATATTTTATAATTTATTAATTTGTATAATTGTTTATAATTTCAATTTCAAAGTTGGATATAAATTGTTGAGATAATTGAAACTCATTTTTTGCAGCACAATGGTGGGAGGCATTTGGTAGCCACTGTCCTGAATTGCAGAGGTTTGCAATCCACATTTTGAGTCAAACTTGCAGTGCTTCTGGGTGTGAACGCAATTGGTCTGTCTTTGAGAGGATTCACACAAAGAAGAGAAACCATTTGGAACAAAAACGGTTAAATGATCTAGTGTATGTCCAGTACAACCTCCGACTAAGACGCAACCAATCGTTGAACAAAAGACCTGATTCAGATCCCATTGTGTTGGAGGATATTGATCCAACATCAGATTGGGTAGTGGAGTCTTGTCCACCAGAGTTTGACATAGATGGGGGGATTCCGATTGACTTCGATTTAGAGATAGAGGATACTATGCTCAATGCAGATCCACTAGTAGCAGACCCAGTCCCAAGCCATCCAGTTGCAGGTGCAGGCACTTCCTCTAGTCAGCCACGACAGAGACACATAACTCGTCTATCTGATTCTCAAGGTGGTAAGGGCAAGGGTATAGTTCCAGTTGAGGATGTTGATTCAGAGGAGGAGGCGGAGCGAGCGTTTTCCCCCTCTGGTTCAGAGTTTGAGGAAGAGGACATTGGCTTGTCACAGTCAGATGACTAGCAATAGTTACTAGTGACTATTCATGTTTTGTTGTAGAGGCCATTTAGAGCCTCCTTAGTTATGTTTTTTGTTTTGATCTCTATATCATCATCATGTATTGGTCCTTGGACAGTGCACTGGGTGCAATTTTGATATAATGGATATATTCATGAGCCTACTTTGATCATATGTTGTCTTTTGTCTATATTGTAATGTTTTGTGTTTGGAAACATGAATAAAAATCTTTAAATTTATGTTTTTGTACAAAAAAATTAATATTTAATGTATTTTTTACAAAAACCGAGTCATTGAAACCGAGTCGACCGAGTCATTACTGATTCGGAGTCGGAGTCCGAGCCGACCCTCGGCCTGGTCGGAACCCGATTCCGTTTTTTAAAACACTGGTTTTGTGTTGTTGAAGCTTGGCCTGCTGCCACTCAACTCTGCACTGCTGCTGCCATTCTATACAGCTGCCCATGACTCTGCCACTGCCACTGCAACCACTGTACTGCAGCTCCCTCTCAATATGTTGCATATGTGCTACTCATAGTACTGCCACTGTTGATCTGTTGCACTGCAACTTCAGTTGTTGAGAGAAACAACAGAATCTCCTGCCCAATCTTTGACAAACAAGTCTGATGGGCTGCATCCTCATCACTGAAGCTCCATAGGCTACAGATCTGTGATGGCATCTAAAGAACGATGCACAGCTACAGCTCTGCCTGCGTAATCAGACTCCCTCTACACTACTGAAGTCACATCAACTCCTTGTGCTGAAATCTATCACGTTGTTGTTGCACTGCGTTGTCCCTTTGAAACTCTCTGCGCTGTTGCAGCTCTGCACTGCATAAGCAGCACTGCTCTGCGCTGCTGAAGTCACATCAGCCTCTGCGCTGCTACTGCTTCTACGTTGTTGCTGCTATGCTCTGTGCTGCTCCTCCCACCCTCCAAATCTGCCTCTGCCTCTGCCTCTGTTGTGATCTATGCACCCATTGCTCCACTTGTCCCGCTACTGTCTTAAGGCTGTGATAGCTCGCATGTGATCCAAGAGATGAGTTGCTCAAGGATCCTGCCTCTCTTCCATGTAGCTCCTCTACATGTCCATGTCACCCCACCTCCGTGGTTCATGAGCATTCATGGCTGCATCATCTCCTGACCCATCATCTGCCCCTGCTGCTTTGGAAGAAGATGCTTCCTTGTCCTTTTTCTTTTCTGGACAATGGTTGGCAAAATGTCCCATTTCGCCACACTGGAAGCACTTGATCTTTGAAAGATCCTTCTTCTTTTTCGATCGCTTCTTCGATGCCAAGGTTGCATCTTCCTCCTCTTCCTTCTTTGCTTTGCTCAACCCAGGGTTGTGCTGCTTCTTGGTGAATCTGCATAGTTTTCTTGCCACAAGATTGACCACAAGTTGTCCCAATCTGGGAGGTCCGCTTTGCCCAAGATACTTTGGACAAAGGTTTCTCACTCATCCGTGACTGCATTTAGGGCATTCCTGACTATCACTGCATCATCTACAGTTGCACTCGTTGCAGTTAGCTGATCCCTGATTAACTGCAATCTGAAGAGGAAATGTTCGATGTCTTCTCCCTTGGTCATCATGAATGACCTCATTTGGGCCTCCAACAGCATCTTTCTTTGGACTGATTTTCCCTCATACAGGGAAGTCAAGGCCTTCCACATTTCGTTAGTTGTCCTCTTTTCAGCTATGTGTGGTACAATATGGTCCTTGATACTGTCCATTATCAGTCGCTTGGCATGCCCAGCAGCTTCCCTATGCTTCCATAGGAGATCCACATCTGTCAGTGTGGCCAGAGTCTGCTCTACATGGTCTCTTAAACTATATGCCTCAAGGATAATCAGGATCCTTGCTTTCCATACAGAAAAGTTTGAGAGGCCCTCTAGCCTATCCTGATCACGCAGTTCATGAGGAGCCATATGTTCATAATGTGTCGGAGCTCCTCCTCTCTATAATAGAGATCTAGATCTAGGGTCCTTTACGAACTGGGCACCCTCTGCTCCTCTGACACTTGATTTCCCTCCTTGGAAATCTACCAAATCAACTATGATTCAGCTTCTTCTTTGATCCTCTGATCAAACTACAAGTTTCCTTTGGCAAGAAACTCTCGGAGAAGTTGATCTCTTCCCAATCTTTGTCACTTGTGCTAAGGCTAAAAATTTGAAAACTTCATAAATTTAACCCCACCAGCTCTTCTGAATTTCTACAACTTTTCTGCAGACTTTTCTGGATCCGACATATTCAGATCTGAATCACACTGGCTGGCTTCAGACCCAACCAGCGTTGTTTCTTATCTGTCTCTGTGCAGTAATTGCGTGGGCTTGCTAGGACACAGCGCTGGACAGCATCACCCTTCCTTCTACGTGAATCTGCTCCTGAAAACTGCATTGTCCCTTCAGATCTGCTTCTCTGCTGCTTTTCCAACTACTAGATCCTTCAGATTCTTCAGCCGGTGACCCTTCTAGATCTGCAATTGCTCTGATACCATGTAGAAATTTCTAAATCTTAATTCTTATGCAGAAATTATCATTGTTAATCCGGTTAAGCTCCGCCTACTTAAATAAGTTATCAACTGAATAAATTCAAGTTAACATCGAAGCAAAACACGTAACAGATCTCTACCAATTCAGATCTAGAATAAACACATGTACACATTGACAAAGTGACACAGATATTTCTGGACAAACTGTCCCCCGAAAAAACCCAATGCGGGAAAACCGGTCTTTTGCTGCTGGAGGGTTCTATTATTAAGAATATTTCTGAATACACAACTCTGGGTTCCAGATCTGGAAAACCCTACAGAGAAAACTCTAGGTCTACAGCTCCTGGCTGATCTAGGGCCACAAATATTGACTGATCCACACCCTCAAACGGGATTTACAGATATCAGTCAGATCTAGGCCTATAAACCCCAGTGCTACCCCTGAAATCCTCTACGTCAGCCTCTGTAGCCTCTGAAAGCCTCTGCGTCAGCCTTGGATGGCCTCCAAACCCTCAGCGCTGCTCCTGGAAGGGATTGCGTTACCCCATAATGGGTGACGCAATCACTACGCTACCCCTGAAGGGTTTCCTGAAAATTGCGCAGTCCTTGCTGCTGCTGACTTCCTCTGCGTTGTCCTTGAGCTGATCTCTTCTTTGCATCTTGTGTATTCTAGACCCTGGGATCAGATCATCCCCTTGATCTAAATTCCCCTCTCTACAGCTGAAGCACTTCTGAGTATTCTATTCAGCCACATAAAGTCGGCAACCCGGTGCTCTGCCTCTGTGTGTCTTTAAAAATGACCCCAAACCTTTCCTTTATACTTTTCTCGTTGACAAATCATGACCTTGATCGAATCTTGAATCAATGGCTAAGATTAAAGAAAACTTGATCGTGTGACAAAAGACAATTTCATCACATGTTTAATTAAATTCACTTTAATTATTTAAGTTCCCTAAGTTTTAACTTAGGAAATACACTTAAAATAATTAATTAATTTAATATCTCCTAAACCAGATGAAAGTTCCCAAATCCATTTTTGAGTCTTGTAGATCAAGTGTACTATCGTCCTTCCTCAAAATTTGGGTCTTAGAGCACAACTGATGCTACCCCAAATACACAAAATCTCAACAGGTACACCCAAGGAAGCAAACATCGCGATTTTTTCGACAGAACGATTAAATCGACGATGTTTTGCACGATTTTTTCGAAAAAATCGCGATTTTTTGGTAAAAATCGTGGGCCCATCAAATAGCAACCCTATAAGTTCAAAAATCGAAATTTTTTTTTTTGTCATTTTTGCAGCCCTCTCATTTTCCTGACACACCCTGTTGGCAGTTAATGGTAATGTTAAATTCTTAAAGTAAAAGTTCCTTTTACTTAAATTTTTAACATTACCATGAAATGACTCAGGATGTTTAAGAGTGGTTTCGACCTCATTGGATTTCATATGGAGAAACTAGAATTTTAGATTTCACTCAAAATTCAGCAGACTTAATGGTTTTCAGGGTTTCATGGTTTGGGGATTTGCATTATTTCCATTTGATTCTATTATGTGTAAGGGTATGAGATTGGCATTTGATCAAGAGTATGAAGTCCTTTAAGAACCTTGATGTTGGTGGCATTGATTTTTGAACTTTGTTGATGTTGGTGGTATTGATTGTTGAACTCCCCTACCATGGCCTTAACAAGAATGTACCCTTCACTCAAAGGAAAACAACTGGTTAGGCATGTTAATCTTTTTCTACCACATTTTAAGGTTGAGGAGATGAACCCTTCACTCAAACCAAAATCATTAGTTAGGCATGTTAAACTTTTTCAATTTCTATCATGTTATAAGGTTGAGCAATCCAAGTCTGAAGACTTTGAGCTAGATGATGTTTATGTATCTCTTGTTGATGATCCCATTTCTAGTAGCGATGAATCAATTATGAGTTTCATGAGGAGGAGGAGGAGGAGCAACGACAGGAGGAGGAGGTGACACCACCTACCCCTGCTACCGGTAGAGGACGTGGTCTGCCTCCTTTAGCTCCTGGTGCTTCAGGATCTGGAGCACAACAGAGTCCATTGCCAGCCCCGCCAGCTTCTTCGTCTAGAGGGAAAGCTGTTATATTTTCTCGCAAGAGGGGCAAAGAAAATCAATAGTATAGTTTATTTGGTGCATTCCTTTGTATATAACATTATGACTCATGATATGAGATACATTATTATATTTTTTGTTGATATTTTGAGGTTGAGTTGAGACTCAGGACTTAGTATTCAAGACATGATTCACTATTATGTGTGATGTAGCACTAGACATGATATTACATGTCTTATATATTAGTTTTTTTTCATATTTATGTGTCAATGCATTTATTTTATGTTGTGGGTGCTTTAGATATTAAAAAAATTGAAAAAAATGAATATTTTTGTATGTGTCGATTTTTTCCCGATTTTTACCGATTTTTTCCCGATTTTTACGATTTTTTCCAATTTTTTCCCCTCGCCGATTTAATCCCAATCGCGATGTTTGCAACATTGGGTACACCAACAACCCTTCTTGGATAAACACAAGTCAGTTCACAATTACATTTGTGAACTGAACGAAATAAATAAGAGAGTTGCTATCTTTATATCACACTTCCCATCAATGTTGTCAACACTATTATCATGGTTTTTGTCATGCATAAGATGCCTTACAATCATTAGGGTTTCACTGGAGATGAGATTTCAGCATGTATCTCAAAAATGCTATAAGATAGATTGGATAACATTGGCGTCCCAATATATATATACATGAAGCCATATGATCATATCCAAAATACCGTAGTAGGTTCAACAAGCATATGCAGTGCCATGCCTATTATAGTTTTGAGATTCATTAACACCACCATGCCAATACATATACTGCGATACATAAAACGGTGTCATGCCAGTACAATTATCTACATAGTTGAATGATGTTGTGCCAATGTAAAGCTGCCATACTGCTATACCAATTCTGCAATGCCATCCATACTTACGTCGCATATCATACAAATGGTATCTAACGAGCATATTGTGTATTGAGGACATATCAGAGACTGCCATACAAATGTTTGAACCGTGTTATTGGGAGAATTTGCCTCCAATTCGGATCAATCCTCAAGATATTCCAGATATGAATCACCTTTGGAGAACTTTTCAATGATAGTTAAAGGTTGTGGATATAAATATATGACAATGACTATAATGATACATCTTTACAGTAGCCTTAATGCAAGACTTGGATCTACTGCAAAAATTTGAGGCTAGAACAATAGCCTATTAGATTTCGCTGCTTCGGAGGAAGAACCAAACAATTTCGCTTGTCTCGGAGATAATAAGATAAGAGTCGAATCTCAAAGATATCAGCAACCCAAAACACAACTCACGATGACTCAAAAAAAATTGTTTCAGATATGTCACATAGGTTGATCTTCTACCTACAATGATCACCTGCTCAACGGATCTCCAAACAAAATACAACAAAACCTAGAACATTAACCCTTCTCAAACCCTCGTGATTGATGCAACACTTTGCCACAAGGGCCAAGGAGAATTTATTGACTTCACCTTTTGTAGCCCTTCATACTTCTCTGTGAGACAGACAATGCCCTAATACAAGGTCGAAGGCATGTCAATAACAATCGGCTAAGGTTACTTCAAATCAACCTAGCTGAATGAGCTCAAAAAATAATGTTATAGAGATGAGCTTAAGGATTAGTCTCACTGCTGCTAGGAACTCTTCCGCTATTGCATCAACCCACACCTGGTGCTGAGCTGCTTCCCGAAAACTGGAAGGTTCTCTGACCTGAGCAACCAAGGCTTGATACCTCTCAGGATGCTTACGCTATCTCTTCTCATTTCGGGGGATTCCGACAAAGTCCTCTGCATCCTTCATGTTGAAAAGTGTAACTAGGTCGGTCTTCATGTTGACCATGTAATTATGTACTTATGAAAAGAAGAAGTCAAAATAATAAAATTTATTTTTGTTGTACTTGCTTCATGGGTTTCATGAACAAGATTTATTAAGTAGATGGACTTTTTCTTGATGTCTATTAGGTTTGAGTCTTCTAGGCATAAAATATAATTAAGTGTCATATTCATGAAAGATCTAGTCTAGCTATATATATGCTCCAAGACCTTGTGGAAGAAGGGCACCTAATAGCCCTCAAACAACGTTGAAGACATTCTCCTAACAACCCTCAAGACAGCCTTATTCAACACTGGAAAATAATGTGTTAAAGACAGCGTACAATCTTTGTTAAAGTCGGCCTCAATGTTGGTTGAAGGGTCGGCCTAAAAGCCAGTCTTGGCACTGTATATATAAAACTTGTTTTGTGGCCATTTGGATAATAAGAATTGCGGATCTCTCTGATGAAAAAGGTGCGGATGAAAGACAGGAAAAAGTGCGGATAAAAGATAGGATCAAGTTCGGATTTGTATCAGAATCAAATGCGAATGTGAGTTAAAGGTTAGTGCAGACAAACTAAAGGGATAACATTTGTGGATTGCACTGGACTGTATTTTAGACTTCAGGAAGAAATAATATTGTGGATTTTTGTATGAGTTAAGGGTGAGGAAGCTATTATATATATAATGTTTATACAAGAAAAGAAGGATGCGGAATTAAGAGACAACATGACATGGAAGTAGAAGTAAAGTACAGCATTCAAAGTACGGATTTGTTTAAAGAAGGATCTGAAGTAAGTACACTCACACAGTGCATGAAAAGAGATCAATTTGAAAGGTGTGAAAAGAGACCGAGTCTCTAGGTCAAGTGCAGAACAATGCAGATTGTTATAAAAGAGAAGAATCGAGTTTTGGTTCATCTGAAGACGTTGTATCAAGGTCTTGGAAGCATATCTAGGTCAAGGGTCTGAGTCTTGGTCATGGTACTTGTCATTTGAAGATCTATAAGAAGAATCCTTTGCGGGTTTTCCTCTCCAAGAGGGAGAGGTTTTTCCCTGGCTCTAGGAGCCTAAGTTTGTCCCTTGTTTATTTTGATAATTGACTTGATGAAAGACTAAACAAGATAACAAAGAAAAGATATAAGTAAGCTCACAAGTAATTATCAAGAAGAGAATTTGTATTAATCTCGAGCCCTCCAAATTCTCAACACTTTAGAATCTGTCGAAGTTCCCTGCTCGTTCTCCCACTGGTAGTGGGTAGATCTACCGACTCTCCCTCTTGCAAATCCTCGGGAGACACATCCCTTGGATCCCTATGCCTTGGAGAGACAACTGAATTTTCTGCTGCTGGTTGTTGGGGCTGAACCAGAGGCTCTTCCTCAGACTGCGTAGCAGAAGGTAGCTCACAGGATCTTCTGAAGGCTTTCTCCTCCATGAACTTCATATCCCTTCGCACCACAAATTTCCTACTCTCAGGAATGTAGATGCGATATGCCTTTGCATTCTCGTTGTATCCTACCAGATACCCTTTTTTCGGCAGTCATCTCCAACTTATTCCTCTTCTCACTGGGCACATGACAGTAAGTTGTACTGCCGAAGATCCTAAAGTGACTCACTTCAGGCTTACTGCCATTGAAGACAATTTCTAGCGTGATCTTTTCCAGTGCAGCATGAGGAGTCCTGTTCTGAATGTAGACAGTTGTATTACGCACTTCAGCCCACAGGAATTTGGGCATGTCTTGGTCATACAACATGGCTCTTGTTGCTTCAACAATAGTCCAGTTCTTCCTTTCTGCCACAACATTCTACTCCAGATTGTATGGAGTTGTCCACTCCCTTTTGATACCTTCCCTTGCGCAAAATTCGGTGAACTCTTTATCTATGTATTCACCACCATTATCTGATCGCAGCACCTTGATCCGCTTCCCTGTCAGATTTTCTACTAGAGCCTTAAGGCTTAAACTCTTTGAATCGACTGAAGACTTCATCCTTGGTCTTCAAGAAGTAGATCCAGGTTTTCCTGGAATGGTCATCAATGAATGTGACGAAATATTCGGCATCGCTAAGAGCTCTAGTGGACATCAATCCACAGATATCTAAGTGTATCAGATCCAATACACCCTTGGCCCTATTGTTGCTTCTCTGATATGCTGCCTTGGCATATTTTCCCAATACGCACCCCTTGCAGACATCATCTCGTTTAGTGCTCAATTCTGGAACACGTGTGACAGTCTTCTGGAGAGTTCTCAACACCCCATGATGCAAATGTCCCATTCTTCTGTGCCATAGCTCATTCAGGTCCGTTTCATCTGCGCTGCCAACCAATGCCATTGGAGAGTCAAGTTCTAGCTTGTACAGTTTGTTGCTTCTTACCCTGATCTGTGCCTTCTTCTTCCAACTGGGGTGTTTGACGTAGACTCTATTGCCAATAAAGTAGACATCATATCCTCGATTTTGGAGCTAAGACACTGAGAGCAAGTTCATCCCCAAACCCGGCACATGCAACACATTAATGGCCCGGATTCTATTTCCCGCCTTGATCTGAAAAACTACTATGCCTCTCCCAACGGGAGTGCATTTTGCTTTATAACCCATGGTTATTTTGAAATTCATATGCTCTTCTTGTTAGTCGAAAAAACAGTCTCATACTCCACTCATGTGAGCAAAGGCTCCACTATCAATATACAAGACATCAGAAGACGCAGTGCTCGATACGCAAGCAAAATATTCCTCAAGTCTGAATGCCAACACAAAGACATCATGATCCATTTGTTTTATCGTGTTTCTTCCCCTTTCTGGAGAACTGTGTGAACCCTTCTGCGTTGTTGCTGCAACAGTAGATTTTCATTCACTGGTGGATTCTCCATTCCTGTTATTCATCTCTGGCTCTGATACCATGTGAAATTTTCAAACTGAAAACTAAACAGTTGCAGTGATAGATTTATCTCTCCTACTTATTATTTCAATAAATTATTATTCAGAAATCTTCTGGCAAATATCGAAATAAATACTACTGCAACATTTACAAATATATATGCAGAGAAATAAATAGTAGGGAACATAAGCACAAGAATCAATCACATGTACACAATTATTTTTGGACAATTGTCCCCGGAAAAACCCAATGCGGGAAAACCGGTGGAGCAGATGAGGGTTTTATTAATTCTTTAGCAAATGATATCTTTACATGGAAATACAATGGCAAATAAATTCTGAAACACCTGAGACTAATTTCCGGCTTACTCGGACAATTCCTCGACACCCTAATTAGCCCCTACAAGCTCCTGTGTCTGTCTGCATGATTCACTGCGCAGTCCCAGTGCTGGACTGCGTAAGTATGCGTGGAGATTGTGTGGGTTCTCTGCGCTGCAGCCCCAAGCTGCGTCCAGTGACCCATTGCTGCCCTCCGAACCTGATCTCGATCACTACTGATTCCCTCCTCCTTCTGCTTCTACAAACTCCTCGCCCTGCAACTCTCCCACTGAAATCGAATTCTCTTACTTCAGAATCGATCTCCTTCGGGTATTGAGAGTATGCCCGACTTGTTTTCCAAATGACCCTCAAGCCTTCTTTTATAATCTTCCTATTCGAGAACCAACGGCCCAAATTAAAAGATTAATCAATGGCTAAGATTAAAACTTGACTTTATCCATGTTTTCTAGAAGATTCACACTCTGACTTATTAATACCCTTTCATAATTTCATTTCCCTAAGTTTAGACTTAGGGTCTTCATTAAAATAATTAATTCTTTTAATAAATCATGAACCGAGTGGAATTTCCACAAACTGTTTCTGGGTTCTTTAGAATGTTGTTGTCAAAGCCTTCCTGCAAGGTTTTGAGACTTGGAACACTTCCGGATGCTACAAAAATCAACAAATTCCACTTCAATGCCCCTGGTCCTCAATATTCATGGCAGCAAGAGAGAGCTTCAAATCAGGACTTTCTGGATCCACATCCCATTCTTTAGAAGGACCATTGCCATATTTTGGACCCATACAAGATGCAAGGCGAAGGTTGGAGTGCACATAAACAAGATCCTCTACCTTCTGTGAGCCCAACCTGTTGCGCTTCACAAAATGAATAAAACCATAGGTGCTCCAATTCATTTCTGTTGATGAAGAGCTTGCCACTTGTGAAGGACGCGAATGGCAAGGTTTTGCAAATGTACACCATTTGCTCCATGACAAATCCACCACCTAATTGGATTCATGGTGCTTCTCTCCTCCAAAGATGATATATTTGAATAATCATCTATTCATTCAGCAAAACTGGAAAATTCTCAATGTTCCACCGAGTTTCCGAGACGGAGAAACGCAAGAGCAGGGATACGCACAAGGGGAACGTATATAAGCAACCCCAAAATTTGGGGAATTTTCAGGGAAACGGGGGAACGTCAAAGTCATAAAAATTATAAAATTATAAATTATTAAAAGTTTAATTAAAAATAACTAAATAGAAAATTTAAATAATTATTCATTGTACATCTAAAGAATAAATATGATCATCATTGCATATTAGACTATTATCATTGATTCATTTAAGAATTATCATTTGACATTTCTGCATTATAATTTAAATTTATAAATCTAGATTCTTGAAGTAAATTACTAAATTGAATCCATCATTTGACATTATGCAATGTTCCATCTAAATTCATGAATCATCATTTGGCATGATTTAAGGTACATCTAAATTAAATTAATAAATTCATCGTTTGACAATTGAAACTCAAAATATGCAATGCACATAAACTTATACTATATAGGTTTAATATAATTTCATATTTTAAATTTTTATTTAAATTTTAATATAATTTAACTTAATTTTAAGTTTTAACAAGTTTGATGTTTTACTATAGTTTAAGTTTTTCTATTTTTGTTGTGTTTTTTAATTTGTCATATATTTAAATTTGTATTTTTTTTTTTAATTTTTAATGTTTTATAAAAATTATTAGGCAAAAAAATGGGGAGACTCATATGCGTCCCCCGAGGCGTCCCTATGTCCCCATGCGTCCCAAGGCGTCCCCCAGGCGTCCCCGGGCGTCCCTCCATCCCCTTCATGATGGCATTTCTACCAAAAAACGTCCCCGGAGTTTCCACAGTTTCCCCAAAAAGGGGACGTGGGGAAACGTTTCCCAGGAGTTTCCCAGTCCTCGGGCAGTAGAGGCGTCGGGCGCAGTCCTACAGGGGCAACGATCATGTGGAGACAAATTCTTCCTTCACCTCCCAGTGTAGATGAGCTAGAAAAATTCTCATAAGGGCTTCTTTTACGCCATTAGCCACCTCTCTATCCTTATGGGGTGCCTTCCTCTTCCCATTGCTTTGAGCAATAATGTCTTCATCATAAAATTTGGGGTTCAAGGCATGTGCTAAAGTGTGCAATGGGGTGTTGAAATTGTTCCACCTATCAACAATGATTTCTTGACTAATTGAGCAAAATGATCATCTACAAACAAAAGCTGTGGAGACTCTTGTGAAATGATTTCCATAGTTTTCTCAACCATGGAATCCATGCCATCATATACTTCTCCTAAGAAAGGTTGGTCAGCGTCAGCATTCTGAAGAAGCTCAAATGCAAGGGTTGTGAACATTAGCAATAAATCTATCTTGCTTCACCAATCCTCATCAAGGCACAATCTACACACCGTATATCCCCGCTCTGAATCTTCCTGTCTCCACTCAGGCCAAACTTGACTCACCACCATAGAAACTAATGCTTGCTTAACCTCAACAAGGCAGCGCAATTTTATGAAGTTTGAGGCATATCTTGTCTCAGCAACTTTTAACAACTCCAATTTGGAGTACTCTCAAAATATTGCTTGAGATTGGTGGTGGTTGGTGATGAATTTAACAATCTCCCTTGCTTCTGCTGTGAGTTCTTTTATCCATGGGACTTTATTGTCGATCTCCTCTAAGATCAGATTCAGATTATGGACAATGCAGGGTGTCCAAAAGATGTGGTCGTACCTCCCCTCAATAATTAAACCTGCAGCTTTTCATACTGGTGCATTATCCGTGATAACTTGCACCACCCTGTTAGGACCTATTTGTTCAATAGATTTTATAATAACATCAGCAATGAATTGTGCATCTTTTACCTCTCCCGAGCAATCTTTCGCCTTTAAAAACATTGCTCCTTTTGGTGAAGTGGCAATGATATTTATCAATGGTCTACGCCTTGTATCTGTCCATCCATTTGAGACTATGGTAACCCCAGAGCTACTCCAAGAAGAACGAATTGGTGATAAGATATCCTCCACAAGATCCTTCTCATTTTTGAGAAGCTGAGTTCTAACTTTCTCATAGTTGGGCCCCTTGTACCCTTGAGGAGCTTTGTTAACTGCCCTTATCATATCTTTCTAGTAAGGAGAGTGAACAACATTGAATGGGATACCACATGCATAGATGCACCTAGCCACTCTAGAATCAGCTTCTTCTCTTGCTTGCACATTCACCAATTTAGCAATTCTGCTATCTTGAACCGTACCAAATGCCCCTCTGGATGGTGGTTGTTCTGGTTGTTGAGTGGCTCTCCTCTTCCTTGTGTCAGCTACAATCCTTGGCTCAATGTTTGTTGGAGCTTTAGTAGTAGCTTAACTAAGCTCATCATGCCTTCTTTTAATTCCATCTGCCTAATCTTGCTCTCTTTGATATTCCCTCCTCACCACAGGGTCTGTTGTTTTTGTGCAACCTACAATCCCCTGTCCTCCTCCATACAAAAGATGTGCCTTCACTCTTGGGTAAGAGCCCTTGTAAAAATTATTGCAAAGATTACATCGTCGTTCCCATGAGCCACCACCTCCACATCTTTTAAGCTTCTGAACATGCTTCCAAAGAGGATAATATTCAGCCCTTGGGTTGGGCTTGGGGCTTGAACTTGAACCTTGGATGGAAGCCATTGTTGAAAAAATAAAAAAAAATTAAACAAATCTATAAATAAAAAACGTTTTGCATAATTTTGGTAGCATAAACCCTCGAAAAATAGAAGAAGCAATGGGAAAAAACCAAGAAAATGAATGCTTCTTACCCAAATTAATTTTGTGTAGCTGAAACTACCCCCAAAATGCCACAAAAGATGAGAGAGATATGGCTATAGCTGAGCCAAAAAACAAGAATGTCGTAGCTGGAAATTTCACACTCCAAATATGCTTTTGAAATATCTTTCTTTTGCTGCTGAAATATCCTTTGCTCACTGGTGAAAATGCCCTAGCTGAAGCACTACTCTCTTCCTCTTTTCTCCTTGCTAAAATCACCCTTCTCCAAGTGAAACGACTTGCTCAATTCATGTGATGAGGAAATGAGGTGAGAGTCTTTTATAAGTTGAGAGAGTCATCTAGAAGCATCCAAAAGATACTTTCCACTCATAATAAAATAATAAAAAATACAAACCGATAAATAAATAAATAAGTGCAATAAAAGAATATTAAACGCTGGAAACGCAATCGTACGGCCTAGAAATGTGTTTCAGTTTTACTCAACGCGAAATGGCCCAGTACAAACGGAAACCCGTTTCTAGGTCGTACGGTACGGGGAAACGCGTTTCCGTTTCATTTCCAGGAGGAAACAGCGCTTTGCCCAACGTTTCCTGCAACTTAGTTGACAATATAAATGACTGAAAATGACCTCTCCAAAGAATTCGTTAATGCCCTAATGAGAAACCTGGACGGCCCTCCATATACCTGTTAAGATTAAATCCACAAATTGACCCAATGAGGAATATGAGTGATTCCTCCTTCAAGACTAGCTAGGGTGGAGTTTTTCACCACCAAAGACTATTTATTTTGATCAACTAGGGTGGGTAATTGCTCCACCGAAGAAGATCATGTTCAAGGTTATAAACCCTCAAGCAAGCTCCAAGAGCCAAAGTAAACAATCCATCAAATATCCAGACATGCCTAAAGAATGATCTTGAGCTCCCTTTGATAATCTTTGGCCATCCCAATACCATAAGTACTCCATAGATACCAATATCATGGGTAAGTATTCCATGGATCCGAATATCATGGGTATTAATACCATGGGCAGGTAATCCATGGGCACCAATATAGGAAATTAAATACATAATAATGTGACTTTCACAAAGTTCCTCTTGTTCTCCTGGCCACATTTTAATCTAATTAAAATAAATTGTTTCCCCTATAGTGATCACTCAGAAAAGGGACATGATAGTCCTTCCTCCTTGAGATTGCTTGTCCTCAAGCAATGCCATACCCGAGTCCCAAATGTGCCATTGTGTCACTCCATATCACTGTACTATCCAACCATCAATAAATCCCTCAATACCTGGGTCCCAAATATACCACTGTACTATCCAACCATCAATAAATCCCTCGATACCTGGGTCCCAAATATACCACTGTACTATCCAACCATTAATAAATCCCTCGATACCTGGGTCCCAAATATACCATTGTATCATCTGGCCACAAGTGGATCCACTATAGTGTGAACCATTACTCAGAATCATCCCTGGTAAATCTGAAGTGCATATCTCCTCATGTGCTAGTCCCAAATGTGCCATTGTGTCACTGCATACCACTGTACTATCCAACCATCAATAAATCCCTTGATACCTGGGTCCCAAATATACTACTGTATCATCTGGCCACAAGTGGATCCACTATAGTGTGAACCATTACTCATAATCATACCTGGTAAATTTGAAGTGCATATCTCCTCATGTGCTAGTCCCAAATGTGCCATTGTGTCACTCCATACCACTGTACTATCCAACCATCAATAAATCCCTCGATACCTGGGTCCCAAATATACCACTGTATCATCTAGCCACAAGTGGATCCACAATAGTGTGAACCATCCCTTAGAATCATCCCTGGTAAATCTGAAGTACATATCTCCTCATGTGTTAGTGGGGATGTCACCGCTGCACTAATCATTAATTCCCTTAGAACCTAATCCACCAAATGGAGAGCATCCTCACACACTAGAGATCCTACTATCCTGGTTGTTGAGAGTATACCTAAACATCTCATGGGGCCTGCATACTTCAATGCCAAACAATCCTACCCCCAGGGCTGATGGGATCGTGAAAGGACATGTGAACTCAATCACCCAACCAAATACGCTATCAATGTAACCCAGTGTTGCGAAAATCGTGATTAAATCACGATTTTTACCGCATGACGATTAAATCGTCAATTTAACCGGCGATTTTTTCCAAAATTAAAAAATCGTAAAAATCACCAAAAAAACGTAAAAATCGCCAAAAAATCATGAAAAAATCACCAAGATTTTTTCCGAAATGAAAAAATTGCGATAAAAATCGTAAAAATCACGATAAAATCGTAAAAATCGTCAAAAATCGTGGATGCTTTAGATACTTAAAAATTTGAAAAAAATGAATTTTTTAATGTTTCTGATGTTTTGCCGATTTTTACCGATTTTTTCCCGATTTTTACGATTTTTTCATTTTTTGGACCCTTGTCGATTTTATCCTAATCGCAATTTTCGCAACATTGATGTAACCACATCCCTGCACCTCTAATAGACCTATTATAAGGTCCGCAAGTACACTACAATTTCGGATCTAGATTAGGCAAATCCTATAATAAGCCTACCAAACAATCGTGCATCTATTTGTGTTGCTAACAAGTTATACACTCCATCTCATCAACTAGCAAAACACCCTCAAGGCCCTCCCCTTAGAACCTCTCTTTGACCTGATTGTAAATGTGGCAATCCTCGGGATGAAGTACTAATAGTGAAGTATGGAACACTCTCATAGTCTTGTCCTTGAGTGTGGACTCAAGGACTAAGCAGATGATGTCATCCTCTATTGTATACTAGTCATCTTGTAGGTGTCCATCTCTTAACTCAAAGGCAAACTTGTTCTTTGAATGCTCCATACCGAAGAGAAATACGCAATACGCAATCTTTGCATGTCGTCAGTCTCCTGGATAAAATATCTATAACAATGTCATCCATGCTCTCCATAAACCCAATAGCGCACCCCACCACTCTGTCAAAAAATCTATCTAATCTTGCTGCTTGTGATATCTGACCCCGACCATTTTTGAGAAATTGTTGTTGCATCAAATGAATCTTGGACACCCCGTCAATTCTTGCCACATGATGAGATGATCCATCTGGATCCCATTGCCTATCTAAGATTTTGTCATCCCAAATATCCAAGGGCTCCTGCTACGTTATACCTCTAGCTAGAAGTATCTTTCCAAACATCACTAACTCAGTGGGATACCAACTCAATCTCTCTCCATTCCATCTAAAGTGGACATCTGAAATAGGAAGTATCAACAAGAATGAAATTACGTTTAGAGTCCATAACCTCCCACAGACTATGTCTTCCATCATCATTAGTTGTTAGCAACTCCTAAAAAAGACTCCGTGTATAAATGCCAACACAAGGAATATTCCCACCATGTTGATGTTGCACCACTCTGATTTCAACAGGAATGCTCAAATACTAAATCTCTATCTCATGGTCCTGACCAACTAGTAAAAGCGATCGAAAAGAGTCGATTCCTTCTTCCTTATACCAACTCACCTCCCCACTATGCAAATGTGGATTCATGGTACTGCAAGCCTTCTCTATGTACTCCTGAAGAGGGTTGCTTCGCAGCTCCAAAGTAGGCTTCTTTTGTTGCCTCATTAGAAACTCTAATTTTTTCCCAACACGAGTAAGATTGGCAGCTGACCTAGCACACCTAACTCCAAGGAACATAAGCTCATTGTCCTGCTGTAATATGGTGTCCTTGAGCATCTTGGTTGTCTCCTTCATCTCTAGAAGACCACCTTTAAGATGTCTAATCCCTTCTTAAGTATGTTCCTAGTGACTATCATTGGTAAAGCCTGTAGAAGAGATCAGTGAAGTGATACAATTGTCCTTCTCATGGTTTGTGGTTGCCATATAAGATTGAATTTCCAAATAAGGCTCATCCATCTCCTCTAGTTTGAACCCTACCAACTCCCCACATCAAGCAAGGGTTTAGCTTCCCTTCACGTTGTTTGACAACATCCTGTATCTAGTTATAAGCGGTTGTAGAAACAACTTGCTTTTGTTTCCGAAAAACCAATAATAAAGATATGATGGGCTGCGAAATAGCGTCACTTTCACCACAATCATCAATAATTGTACCCATGATGATTCTCGTGTGCTCATGAATGGATTTGTCATTGCCTTTACTGATAGCATTGATGAAATAATGAAACAATTGTAGAACAAGATCATGATAACCATAGTCAAACATAATAACACATGACCTTACCTTTGCCATTAACTTTAAAATTTTAGAATCTTGGTCCTCTTGCCAAAAGATGGACTGTCGATTTGATCTGGCCCTGGAAGCTTCCCACAATCAGCTAAAATATTTTTTGCATTATATCCCCCTTATAGTGGATTTTAGGAGCTATAACCCTTAAAACGTCACTCAGAAAATAGACAACAGCAAGCCCTACCTCTCCATCTTTATGCCCCAATAGCATGTCCTCACCCAAGTGAGTCACTGCTAGAACCATAACAGCTAGGGTCAACTGAGAAGGGGGTTGTCCCACCATTTGTAATTGCCTTGTCACCTCCTCCAACAAGCTAAGAAGAACATCTCTGGATGGAGACAATTGTCCAAGTTGATCTCCTACTCTAAAAAGCAGTTGCAAAATCTTCATCAAGGTACTGAAACTTGATGTCAAGAGTAATCTATCTCCCATTGTTGAACCTCATCAAAATTGTAATATACCCTCTAGACAAATCACACACTTATATCACACAAAAAATTTTGGGGTTTACCACATTCAAAAAACAATTATGTTGCTTATTACAGCAGAGACATCATTCCAAACATTTGCACATTTAGAACAAGAAACCCTTTATTCAATGAATACAAAGAATACATCTATCCTCAGTAGTTATTCCCCATACTATTTTAGAGGTTTTCACAATCATGCAAACTTCTTGTATGTGGTTGGCTCATACTTCTACTACAGCATTATTGTTGCTACAAGAATATTGTATGCTATTTGCTAGCTCGATCTTTAATGAGTGACTCAAACCACTGGCAAGATATGACTTGGCACCCAACTCTTGGCTACATGTATTATCAGTTTGAGTCCTCAGTAATTGCTCATTAGTCGAGTAATACCCTGTCTCGTTCGATTTCCTAGTCTTGTGATGTGGCTTACTCACTTGTTTGAGCTAACAAATCATTGAGTTACCCAGTTGTTGCATTCCACTCCTGCTCAAATTAGGTGGGCCTTCTATGTTTCCTTGCTTTTCAGGTTAGCGAATGGTGATACTAGCCTTCGCACTTCCGCCCAACAATATAGGAAAAGTACCCCTGCCTTCAAATACTAACTTGGTCAACGAGTTCTTAGCAATGTTTTTGCCCCTGCGACTTGCTTCACGTTGTCTTCCCACATAGTGCACAATCCACAAATCGATTCGGCCCTAGTTTTGTAGATGACCCCACCACACAAACCAAACACATCCTTCACCCCCCCAATCAATTTGTTCACTCAATTTGTGGTGATTTCTCTCAACCAACCCTCTTGTCGTTACTGGTTGGGTCCAAGGGAAATCTTGGCTACAATTGATACTTATACACCACAATTCGACCCTTTAATTTTCCCCTCGTGTTGTCTAAAGTTGGTATTCCAACGTGTATGCGACTTGCTATAGAGAGGCCAACCATACCCCTTTATTAATTTGTCCTGTACTCCAATTCAGCCCTTCAAGTAATTAGCGGCTATATCAATCGGCATCACGACATATCGACTATCATCAATTCGACCCTCAATTATCAAACTCGACCCTGCTCACGAATGGGTCTCTTGTTTATAGATTTGTGGCCCTAGATATCTCGATTTGGCTCCCACTAACTCAACTACGTCCAATTCAAACTAACAGACACAACGACTTGGCCCTATATATTATCGATCAATTTACTATTCAAATGGGTTACTCATGCCACAGGATTTGATTGACACGAGGTACATAACTCGCAACTACAACCCTTGCTTCTCATTCGGCCTAGGATTTTGACATTTCAATCATAAGTGGAGCGGACTTATGAACGAAGGTGCCCCGAAATAATATTCATTGGCTCCAACAATTTTGACAAGAAAACCCTTAGGCTAGTAAGATGCACGGCTCTGATACCACTGTAATGTCCCAAACTAGAATTTTGCAATAATCTTTCTGATACCACTGTAATGTCCCAAACTAGAATTTTGCAATAATATTTTTGATACCACTGTAATGTCCCAAACTATAATTCTGCAATAATCTTCACAATTACCATCGAGACATTTTTAACCAACCCTTTGCAAAAATGACATTGTCAATGATTTTCTGCTTATTATTAATGTAAGGACATTTTGTTGAACATATTACATACAATTTCACATGAAACCCTTGTTTGACAGTAAGCACAAGCAACAAACTCAAGCTCATTATATTAAATATGAATCTGAATATACATAAGAACCTATTAAGACACCAACAATATGGCACAACTGGTTGAAGATAAAAATGGCTAACAATGACCTTTCCAATGAATTCGTTGATTCCCTAATGAGAAACCTAGATAGCTCCTCCATATACCTATTAAAATTAAATCCACAAATTGACCCAATGAGGAATCTCGATGATTCCTCCTTCAAGACTAGCTATGGTGGAGTCTTTCACCACCAAAGAATAGTTATTTTGATCAACTAGAGTGGGTAATTGCTCCACCGAAGAAGATCATACTCAAGGTTATAAACCCTCAAGCAAGCTCCATGAGCCAAAGTAAACAATCCATCAAATATCCAGACATGCCTAAAGAATGATCTTGAGCTCCCTTTTATAATCTTTGGCCACCCCAATACCACGGTTAAGTGTTCCATGGATACCAATACCATGGGTAAGAATTCCATGGGTGCCAATACCATGGGTATCAATACCAAGGGCAAGAAAATACATAATAATGTGACGTTTATAAAGTTCCCCTTGTTCTCATAGCCACACTTTAATCTGATTAAATCAATCATCTCCATGGAGTGATCACTCAGAAAAGGGACATGACAATATTACAAATGTTATCTTATTTTACATGTTTTTTGATGTATTTACACATATGAGAACAATAGTATAGATGTAAAGGGTGTGAAAATTTTGGATTTCGAAAAGGCCATTAGGAGTAGAAAGCAAAGAAAAGCAAATAGAATTGGCCTTTGTGAATGATAGAAAGGATGTAACAGCTGTGCTCACAATGCATATTTTTGAAATATAAAAACTTATTCTCATTTTTGTTAAAACAAACATAGACCTCAAAAATTCATTATACCATATGAATCAATTGCACCAGAGTTCAGCAGATCATCGTTATCAAGATGAACATCATCCCCAGCATAAGAACAATGCGATTATCTATAGTATCTTCATTTTCTATTGAATTATATCTCGCCCTCCTCGATCTCTAGATTCTTGGTCAGTCTAATTGTAATTTTGCTGTAACCTTCTATGAACTACATCTATAACTTGTCATGATTAACTGATCTTCTCACGTGGTGATCCATGTTTTCCGCATAAAAATGTTAAATGCATTGGCCCCTCCATCTAGGTTAACTACCTGTAAATTGGATTTAACTACAAAATGGTCTGTATCTGACAAGCACATTTGTCAAACAGGTATTCTAAGAGCATACTCGATGCAATCAAAGTCGATGAAGTTATCCTTAAACTTTAATAGATGATGGTTCGAAACTCGCTCTAATGCATATCTTATTAATTGTTTCAAGTGAAAAAGTCCGTAAAAGTTTCTAGGTTGGATATTTTGAAGCAATTTAGCATTTGTACCCATGAAACTTCTGAGTAGTAAGGGAAATGCAAACTTTCAAAACGAAATCAAGTTAAAATATGAATCATAATTCTCTGCCATGAAAATATGAAATTTGAAAAACCTAGACGAACGAACAGAAAAAGTGAATGTCGCAAAATTATGTTACCTCAAGATATTGTCGATGTATTCGGATCGCAGGAGAGGCCAGTATGGGCCGAGGGCTGCGGTTCCTTCGATAACTAACACCAATTGTCGATCATTTGAACCTACTTGCACGGTTGTCATCCTCGCGTCTGTAATCGGAACTGTAATACGAAGTACCCGAATTGTCTACGAGGCGAATAGCTCTGCCTCTGCTAAGCAAATTTACGAGAAAACGAGGATACAACTTTGCCTATGGCAACCCTTTTTCATATTTGTAGGATGAAGAGGTTTCAGATTTAGACAATAGTCAACCTAGCTACTTTTACCGCTACAGTCAAAATCTGGTTACAATGAGTATTTTTATTTTTGCATTCAGAGTCACAAAGGAATTCTCTACAAATGGATTATGTAAGAAGGAAAACATTTAAAAATAATTTTTAAATATTGGTTTTTCTTGTTTTCTTCTTGTTTTTTTTTATTGTTTTTTTGTAAGTAAAGAATGAAAACCAACAAAAAGCTTGAATAAGCAAATAACAAGTGGATTACGTAAAAAGAAAACATTTAATAGAAATAATTTTTAAATGATTGGTTTTTCATGCTTTTCTTTTATTTTTGGATTTATTTTAAGTAAAGAATGAAAAAAAGATTGGTTTTTCTTTCTTTTCTTTTCTCTTTTTGGATTTATTTTAAGTAAAGAATGAAAAAAAAAGGGTTGAATAAGCCAATAATGGTTATTTCATAATTAATAATTTATTTGTATTCATGAAATAAAATAATGTATAGTAATTATTTTTTTTTAAGATTAAGTTATATTGAAAATATTTTATTTTATTTGATTATTGACTTTCTTGTTATTTATATTGTATAATAATTTTTGTGAAAATTTTATGTAATAAAGTTAATATAATAATCATTGTTGATGAGATACATAAAAAAGAAAGAAAGAAAGTAATATGTAAAAAAAGAAAGAAAGAAAGTAATTTTAATGTCCACGAGGTTAAAAATAGTCTATGAGACAGATTGTTTCTCCATCTGGCTCTTGTAAAGAAAGAAAGTAATTTTAATGTCCAAGAGGCTAAAAATAGCTCAGGGACATATTGCTTCTCCATCTGGCTCTTGTAATCGGCCCTTTTCCTATGGTGTTTTACAATAAACGCTCTCACCTTCTCGACAAACTCTTTGCTGAATAGATTATCCCAGGAGCTCGCTGCCAGAATACCTGCATAATTTTCCCTATTGTCTTTGAAGGCCTCACATTCTAAAATGAAATATTTTTCTATTTCCACTTTTCCAGAAGAGCAAAAAATACATACTCTTTCCTCCCACATTTCTTTTGGCCTTTTCCAACGCCCTATTTCACAACGGAGTTGATGAAAATTAGTCTTTAATTGAGCAATAAGAATTTTAGATGGGTTAAACTCTTCAATGTAGTACTTCTTATTTCTCCCTAACTCTTTCTCCCAAGTACATTTGTGGAACTTATCCATAACAAAAAAAATTATCTTTTTATTGTTTGTAGGACACATGCTCAAACAAATACCCCATTTACTAAACCATTTGATATTTTGTCGCATCCAAGTCTTCTTTCTTTTGCACAATCTGTCATTAAACACGGCCTTAGGCCATCTACCTGCTTCCATCTGCTCATTTTTTTTCAAATATCTTATGACTCGCACCATAGCAATTGCTTCAATAGGAGTAGCCCCTGTTTCACTTAACAAGATAGCATAAGGAACTGCACTTTTACTTTTGAATTTGTTTGTAATCAAACACTTCTGAATTTTCTCAATTTGTTTCCACTACATGTCGGTTGTGTTACTAGCCCGCAATTCACAACCGTAGAGAATCATCGGAATCACTAGAAGCCCAAAAAGAGTTATAGTAATTTTCCAGTCCCACAACTCCACCTCTCTACACCTGTTTTGAGGAGCATAAAATTCTTTCCAACCCCCCAAAGTTCTTTTCTTTCTACAACCATCCCAACTTAAATTTCTGTTGAAGTCAATTCCGAGGTATTTGTAGTGTGGAACTTCTTCCAGAATGTTGCCTTCAAAGTAGAACTTATGTTGGTTATGCTTTCTTTTGTTAGAAAAAACCACTACTTTCGTTTTGCTAATATTGACTTGCATCCCCACCCTTCTACAAAAATGCTCAAGGGAACGTAAGTGCTCTTGCAAACCAAGAGTTGATTTAGCAATTAGTATAAGGTCATATGCATACAAATGAAGCCTTATAGTGAATTTTCTCAAATGGATATCGTCACCCCCTTGCGAATTTAACCACTCTTCAAGCTTGTCAATATATAAACCAAAAAGGGTAGGAAACAAAAGGAAAAATTGATTGACCCTGATATCGCTTCTAAAACTTTCAGAAATCCCTGTTGAAGTTCTAATTTTGACTTTCAACTCTTCATACAGAGTATGCACAGCTGCTCTCAAATGCCTAGGAACCCCGAGTTCCTCCATTCTGCGCCAAAGCTTATCCCTAGGAACCGTGTCAAAGGCTTTTCTGAAATCAACAAAGCAAGAAAAAACTTCTTCCTTTTTTTCCCAAACTTTTTCAATGATGTGCCTTAAAGTTATACAATGATCAACTGTGGAATGTTTAGGTCTAAAACTTGCTCGCCCTTTAGCACAATTATCTCTTTCTTCTGCCCACTTGCTGATTTTCTTTTCTAGCATGCTTCCAAATAACTTTGCAAATAAGGGATTTATCATTATGGTTCTATAATTGGAGGGATTATTGACGCCACCACTCTTGAAAAGAGGTATTGCCATACTAGTTGTCAAATATGAGGGGAACCCCTGTTTTATGATGTTGCTGAAATTTTTTGTGATGTGAGTTGAAAGAAATTTTAAGCCTTACTTTAGATACTCTGCTTGGAGTTTGGCTAAGTCTTTTGCTTTTCTAGCACCCAACTTCTTGATACCCATCTCCACCTCTTGCACCGCGAAGGGTTTTATGTCTGTATTAACCAAGGGAGGAGGGTCAACCTTGGTATCCTGCTCATAAAGTTGTCTTGCATAGTCGAACCATTCAGAATCTGTAATGTTGTTTTCAGTTTGCACCTTTTTCGGTTGGAGCTCCTTCCAAAATAATTTGGGGTTATTTCTCCCAAAGAAGATTAGTTCTTCTCTCCTCGAAACCATGAAATTAACCTTTTTCTTTCTTAATATTTGCTTTTAAGCTTTGAGCTTTATGTTATGATTGTCTAATTCCTTCCACATTCTCCTTGCCTTTTTGCATTCCTCGTCAAACCAAGCATTAACCTGAAAGCAATTTATTTTAGACTTCTTAATTTTTTCTCTTTTTCACTCAGCAAGTGCGCTTTGAATTAAATGTGTTAATTCGTGACTACAAAGGCCATGAAATGAGATTTCCTCCTTCTCGAAGAGCCTCTCTAGCGTTATTTTGAAGGTATTACAATTCTCTAGAGTCAAAAGAATTCTGCCCTTTGGGGGATTTTTTTGAACACACTGAGTTTTTGACACTAATTGCTTCTTTCCGGTCGAAGAGAAACTTAAATAAATTGGCTTCTGATCTAATTTTAAGTCCCAACTTTGATATCCAATCAACACTTTCTCCATTTTCTCACACAAACTATGCAAGAAAATTACATAATCTACTACATTTTCTCCATTGTAAGTATTGCAAGTGAATTTATCGGACTTTACAAATGACTAAATCGAAAGCTCCACATAGCGTAAGAAATTGTTCTCCAAAGAGATTGTAGCCTTTATCCTTTGAAATTACTTCACATTGATGATTACTCTCTTCTGTAAGCCAGATAGTGTCACAGTCTTATTTACAGCAAAGAATGCTAGCTTGTTCACCTGCAGTTCTAGCATTGAAATCCCCCACTATAAGGACTTCACCTAGCTGACAATATATTGCAATATTTGCTTTTATGGCTGCAAAGGGATCTTTGTGGTCAAGCCCTCTACTTTTGTAGAATTTTGAAACTTGTGGCACAAAATAGCATGCTGCAATTATGATGTGATTTCCATTTTCTGATATTTAAGCCAAGAAAATTGCTTATTTGGGTCTTCTTTTTCTAGCTGAATGAAACGACCCTCTTTTTCTCTCACTAATACCATGATACCTGATCCAAGTGCATATTGGTGGCCACCCGCCTATTCCACTTGGGCGCCCACCATTGTTTCTTTCAGTTTTTCAGTTTCCTTAATTATAACACAGTTTACTATTTTTAGCAGTTTTTTGGGTCCTGAACTTCTGGAGCCGTTTTGAGGCCCTAAACGACGTTTTTTGGGCATCAAACCTCTAGCAAATATAAGTCTCTTTCGGACTTAATATTTGCAATCAATAGTTGTAGTCCTCGGATAGATCTTTCTAACTATGTATCATGTGCGTCAAACGAAGATAGTATGCCAAAGCTACGAACCCAGGAAATTGATGTACCAATTTACTCTGACGGGGCCCATATTATGGCGTTTCATCTCCTAGGGTCAGGTTTTTGGATGTTTAGGGTTTTCCCTTGTTTTTCAATAATATATAGGCCTTTGAGCCTCATTGTAACACATAGTTTAGAAGCCTGTAGCCACCACATCTCTTCTCAGAGATAAGCTACTAGCGCCCTAGCTAGTTTATTTCCATTCTGTCTGTAAACAAATTTCAGTTCTTTGATATTAATGAAATGAAGTGTTATTTCAGCTGTATTTTTATATTTATGGTTATATGTGTATTATGTTGTGTTCCTGCATAAATCCAGATCAGTGGTATCAGGGCGGTCTGCTCTTTCTCGATCCTTCTTTGCATGTCCCCAACGAGATCGGGATATAAGGAGTTAGGGATCGATCTGGTTGAACCTTTGCAAGATCAGCGTTGCAAACCCCAACAGTAGCCAATGGGGACCGAAAATAAAGATGAGGGAGCAGGAGATCCTATCAAAATATTGCTCGAGGAGGCCCTCGAAAAAGAAAGGAACGCGATGATGGATAACTTTTCCCAGATCCTTCAATGACTACCCACTGGTGGCGCATCTGCATCCAACAGCCACTCTGGAGGCTAAAATCCTTTTAAGGTACAATTAAACTTTGACATTCCCATATTTGAGGGGCAAATAGATGCATACGTCGTAGATAGGTGGTTGAATCTATTCGAAGGATATTTCTCAATTCATGACTTTTCCGACTGGGAGAAGATTATTTTTGCACTCCCCAAGGCTACCCCCCATGTCAAGGACTAGTGGGAAACTTACTATGAGAAAAAGGACAATGGGGAACCCTCTCTGTCTCAGTCGTACCCACTTGGAATTCTTTCTGAGACGCCATCAAGGAACAATATTATCCCGTGGGGAGCTATGAGGAAAAGTGCATACAATGGACTACGTTGCGACAGCAAAGGGATTAAGATGTGCATGAGCTAATGAATCTATTCCATACCCTGCGCACAAAGTTGGGTATCAAAGATTCAGAGAAACATTTGGTGTTGAATTACCATAGTTGTCTGCACAGATACATTCAGGAGGAAATGGAGTTCCTTGACATCTCCTCGCTTGGTACAACATACCGGTATGTTGCCAAGATTGAGAAGAAATTCAAACAGAAGAAGCGAGACTTTGGATCTGCGAATCAAAAGCAAAGGAAAGGTGCCCCCAAACCACAAAACAAAGGACAAAGCCAAGGCATGGCAACCCAAGATAACCTACCAAAGCCACAAGCAAAGAACAACCCCACGAAGCCAAAGAAGGACACAAGAAAGTGGTGTGAGTTCCATAAGAGCTCCACTCACAATATGAGGGCTTCTGAATCACATGCATGCTCTAACTCTAAATCAGAACCCAACAAGGGGAATGACAAAGGGAAGCAAATTATTTATGGGGAGCCCAATGCCACCGTTGCCACTGCAAAGTTCCAAAAGGAGGAACCGAAAGATCTAGAGGAGGAGGAGCGTCTCTTCCACTCTCAAATGTGGGTAAAGGGTTCCCCGCTACAGTTCATTATCGATAATGGGAGCCAAAAGAACCTCATTTCAGTAGAGGTTGTGAAGCGTTTGGACTTACTGACCACAACACACCCATAGTCGTACACCATCGGTTGGCTTCACCAAGGACAAGATCTTCGCGTCAGCCAACAATGCCGCCTTCCCTACAGCATCAAGCCCTTCACAAATGAGGTATTATCTGACATTTATCCTCTTGATGTTTGTGATGTATTATTAGGCCAACCATACTTGTGGAAGAGACATGTTGTGTATGAGTCCCGACCTCGCACTGTTATTGTTACTTTGGGCAATAAGTTGTACAGGATACCAGAGGTACCATCGCTTGCAACTATCTCTTTAGCTACTGCAAAACAATGAGTAAGCTCATTTCCAAAACCAGGAAAATTGTTTTCCTGATAATTCACCCCCATGGAAAGAATAAGACTGTGGCCATGACCTCGAGACAGGGCTCCTCTGCACGACAACAACAAATGGACAAGGTCGTGGAGGAGTACAGGGACATCTTCACCTCACCCACACGGGTGCCTCTGCACTGGCAGTTCAAGCACCCCTTCGATCTGACCTTAGGTGAGTCCCTGCCCATTGGATCGATCTATCGACGCTTTGTTATGGAGAACGATGAAATCAAGAGGCAGATTTAGGAGCTGCTGCAGAAAAAATCACATTAGTCCGAGTTCATCGCCCTATGGGAGCTCGATCGTGTTGGTGCAGAAGAAGGATGGGACTTGGAGACTGTATTGACTATCGGGCACTGAACAAGATAATTGTCCCTGCCCAATGGACCGATGACATCCTAATCTTAAGCCAGATTTGGGAAGAGCACCTCCACAACATCCGACAGGTCTTCCAAACACTGCGATAACTCAAGTTGTGTGCCAATTTGGAGAAGTGCACTTTTGGCATAACCTAGGTTCAATATCTAGGATACATTATTGATGAACAGGGGGTGCATGTGGATCCAACCAAGATCCAAGTAATTTGGGATTGGCCAGCCCCAACCACTCTAACAGAGCTTCACAACTTTCTCAGTCTTGCTAATTTCTACCACAGGTTTGTGTTGGGATTCTCTCATATCACTTGGCCCTTGAGTCAAGTCACCAAGGGAGGAGCGAAAGAAAAATTATATTGGTCGGAACCTCAATAGAAGGCGTTCGTGGAATTGAAACATCGCCTCTGCTCTACCCCAGTGCTCACATTACCAGACTTACAACAACCATTTGAGATCAAGAGAGATGCCTCTGACTATGCTATTGGGGCAGCGCTTACTCAACAGGGGCATCCAATGGCATATCACAGTGAGACACTATCCAACACAGTCAGCAAGTATTCCACTTATGGCAAAGAAATGTATTCCATTGTGCAGGTGTGCCACCAATGAAGCATTACATTTTGGGGAAGGAAACGGTCATCCACACAGACCACCAACTCCTACAGTTCATATAGACACAAGGGAAGTTGCAGAACGATTGCCATCAAAAGTGGTCCACATATCTGCAACAATTTCATTTGAACATCAAGTATAAGAAGGGGAACACCAATAATGTTGTAGACTACCTCAGCTGACCACCGATCATGGCGCTAACCACCGTTCTCAACTCTTGTGGGCACGAGACTTCTGAATGGCCGCTTCTCTACGAGAGCGATCCGGAATTTAGCCACACCTACAAAACACTCTTGGAGGGTACGCAAGTTCCAAATTTTCACCTTCAGGATGCACTGTTATGTCACCTGGGACACCTTTTTGTTCTTTCAAGCGAGCGTGCCAAGATGATTTGGGAGGCACACTACAGTCGAGTCATTGGGAATTTTGGGGTCGAGAAAACAATGGTAGTACTGCAGAAGTATTTCTATTGGCCGAACTTTCGACAAGATGTTCGGAAGTACATTAGATCCTTCACTATTTTCTCCATTTCCAAACCGACCATCAAGAAGTAAGGCCTATATACTTCGCTACCTACCCCTATTCGACCTTGGGAATCCATCTCCATGGATTACATGTCGGGCCTTCCTTCTACTAAGCATGGAAATGACTGTGTTTTCGTGGTCGTCGACAGATTCTCGAAGATGGCCATTATGTCGGCTTGCGAGAAGAATATCACAGCAGAAGCCACTGGTAAACTCTTGTTTGAACGAGTGTGGGTGCACTTTGGGATCCCACAGTCTATCATCTCAGATCGGGACTTTGACTTTATGTTTGTTTGTTTATTCTTCTTTAAAAAAAAAAATATGGCCAAGGGCCTCTGATAAACTTAGCAGCAACAGAGAAACTCCCAAGCCTGAAAGCAAAACACTTCGACAACAACAATGTTGACGATTTTTTGATGGCCAAAGGCCTGGATCGAGGAGCGTAGCTCTGTGCAGCGATGAGCGTCCAGAAGATCGAACTGCTTCGATACCAAATGAAGCGAACAAAGTTCCTTCTCAAGCTTAAATACTCCAGAACACTTGGAATACAAAGATATCCATGAGGATACACATATTATATTATAAAAGGTATGAAGAATGAGATAGATATTGAATGTTACAAATGAGGTCTGCTTATATACCTACGTAGGTGCCTCTTCACAAAAGGTCATGTCTTATCAGACATGGCCTTTCAACCTAATTACTAATTAACTAATTAATCACTATTTACATTATTTTATTTATGACACTGTTTGAAAAGCAGATCAAGCTAGAAACCATCCCATTTATGTAGTTGACCAAGACTTTAGTTCCTTTCAACTATCATTAGATATTTCACAGAATTCTCAACTCAAGATTGAGGATGTAGTTGAAACACCTAAATCTATTCAAACTTATATTTGGAATCTTTTCTTTGATGGATCTTGTACCAAAGATGAAGCTGGAGTAGGATTTGTTTTAATTTCACTTGATAAAGAAAATATCACTCAATCATGCAAGTTAGATTTTGAGGTCACAAATAACGTTGCTAAATATGAAGCTTTTATTCTAGGATTACAGCTTGCCAAAAGTTTAAAGGTGCAAAATTTGAGTGTCTTTACTGATTCAAAACTTATAGTAAGACAGGTTAGGAATCTTTGTCAAACAAAGCATCCTAGGCTCAGGTCTTACATAAATGAAATTTGGGACACCATTTAAAACTCCTTTAATGCTTTCAATATAACTTTTATTCCTAGAAATGAAAACATTCATGCAGATTCATTAGCTGTTTCTGCCAGTTCTTTTAAGATACAATACCAATTTAAGTCAAATATAGGCCATCCATTCCAGATAATCTAAAGCAGTGGAAAATATTTGAAGATGATGAACAAATGAAATATTTTCTTCAAGTTATTGATGAATTTTTTGTATTACAAATTGAAGAAGATTACTTAGACATAAATGAAGCTACTAAAGACATGGAAAATTCAAATCTAAATTCAAAATTAGTTTATCATGATATTATATAACTGTCAAATAATTTTATCCCCAAAGGACTTGTTCCTTTAGAAAAAATATTTGATCAAAATGATGTTCCTAGAAATCCATTCTCTGTTTCTCCAGAAGATGATATTGAAGAAACTAACAATGGAACTAATGAAGAGATTAAAAATATTAAACTTTGTGCATCTTTAGCTCTTGAAATTAAATCTGAATATATCAAACTTCTTAAGAATTACAAAAATGTTTTTGCTTGGTCATATGTTGATTTTAAAACTTATAACACATCTCTGATAGAGCATAAAATTCCACTAAAACCAGAAGCAAAACCCTATCAACAAAAACTAAGAAGAATGAATCCAATTTTGATTTCCACCTTGGAAAAAGAACTTAAAAATATTTTAGATGCCTAGATAATTGTCCCTTTAAGATACTCTAATTGGGTAGCCAATTTAGTCATTGTAAAAAAAAGGATGGTGAAACTAGACTCTGTGTGGATTTTAGAAACCTTAATAGATCATAGTTGAAAGATAACTATCCACTTCCAAAGATGGATCAGTTACTCTAAGGAGTGCCAGGTGCTAATAGACTCTCCATGCTTGATGGCTTCTCTGGTTATAATCAGATATTGGTGAATTCAGAAGACAGAGAGAAGACGACCTTTACTACACGTTGGGTTACATTTATGTATTCCAGGATGCCTTTTGGAATTCAACATTCCAAAGAGCTATGGACTTAGCCTTTGTTGGGAAGGCAAACAAATTTTTTGTTATTTATCTTGATGATTTAACTGTTTTTTCCGAATCAGATCAGAAACATTTAAAACACTTGATGAAGGTTTTTGACAGGTGTAGAAAGTTCGGAATATCTCTCAATCCCAAGAAGTCCTTGTTTGCCATCAAAGAAGGAAAGTTACTAGGCCATATCATTTCAAAGGATGGAGTAGTAATAAATCCAAAAAAGGGTCTCTGCTATTCAATCATTATCATTACCTAGAAATAAGAAAGAGATACAAGCCTTTTTAGGAAAGATTAACTTTTTGAGAAGATTCATACCTAATTATGCTGAAATAGTTAAAGACATTACAGATATGCTAAAAAAGAACCATGAAGTCAAATGGACCATTCTTGCAAGATATTCATTTGATCAAATAAAGAAGGCCATTTCTGAAGCTCCCACCTTAGCCTGTCCAAACTACTTTGAGCCTTTCAGTATATTCTCCTTTGCTTATGAAACCACCCTTGTTGCTGTCCTTTTGCAGAAAAATGAAGATTATCATGATCACCCCATAGCATTTTTTAGCAAGGTCATGAGAGATGCAAAACTCAAGTATGATATCATTGAAAAATAAGTCTATGCCTTAATTCAAGCCCTGAAATCTTTCAGAATGTATGTCCTCCATTCTACCATTATTGCTTATGTACCTAACAATGCTATAAAAATTGTTCTTACACAAACAAACACTGATGGAAGAAGAGGAAGATGGATTACTCAAATCCTTGAGTTTGACCTCAACATTAAACCCACCAAGTTAGTAAAAGGACAAGGTTTAGCTAAACTGTTAGCTGAATATAATTGCAAAGTGTTAGGCATAAACATTGTTTTTGAAGTCCCTGAGAAGCATACACAAGAACCTTCTCAAATCTAGAAAGGGAGAATCCACAAGAGCCTTCCTTAAATTCAGAAGGGGAGAATCCACAAGAACCTTATCCTTAAACTAAAATAGTTCTTGTTTAGATTGATGAAATGTTTGTACTATCAGATTGGTATGCAGATATTGTTTATTTTCTGATCCATTTTGAGTGTCCATCTGAGTTTTCAAAAAGCGAGTGCAAAACAGTTAAATCGAAATCCATCAAAAACTGTATCATCAATGCCAACGTGTACTGGAAAAATCCTCTTAACATTCTATTAGTTTGCTTGACAGAATTAGAGATTGAAGGAATCATTGATCAGTTTCATCTAGGAATATGTGGAGGGAATTATGCTTGGAGAGCAACAACATATAAAATACTAAGGGCAAGATTCTATTGGCCCACTCTATTTTCACAAATGGGAGTAGAGGTTAGAGCCTCTGTTCCATGTCAGGTGTTTGCTGGTAAGCAAAAACTAGCAACTCTTCCACTAGTTCCAGTGGTTGTCTCAGCACCATTTCTCCAATGGGGACTAGATTTTATAGGAGAAATTCACCTAGCTTCAAGTAATCAACACAGATGGATTTTAACTGCTACTGACTATTTCACCAAGTTGGTGGAGGCCATTCCAGTTAGAAATACCACATATTTAGTTGTAATCAAATTTATTGAAGAAAACATTCTATCTAGATTTGGTTGTCCACAACAAATAGTGATTGACAATGGCACATAATTTAGTAGTATAAAGATGATTGAATTTTTCCAAATGTATCAAATTTTACTACATCATTCAACCCTTTATTATCCTCAAGGGAATGGTCTTGTTGAATCATCTAACAAGAGCTTAGTAAAGGTGATCAAGAAAACTTTAGAAGACCATAAGAAAAATTGGTGCTTATCTTATCTATGCATTCTGGGAAAATAAGATTTCTCCCAAAAGATCAATAGGTAAATCTCCATTTCAGCTAGTTTATGGCAAAGATGTTATTTTTCCTACAAATTTGGCTTTCCCTGTGCTTAAGTTTTTACAAGAATCCACTGATGAACCTGATGATTTATCTAGAAGGATAAATCAGATTATTGAATTAAATGAAAACAAAGATGAAATTCAATACAAATTGAGGAAATATCAGAATAAGATGAAGACTCTTTTTGACAGAAAGGCTAGGGAAAGAGATTTTCAACAGGCAGAGATGTTAATTATCCACTTAAATAAACATGATGCATAAGGAGTGAATAAATCAGTGATTCATTAGACAAAGTTAGTTAGGGCTACATCAACAAAAACTAATTTTGCAGAGTTCATAGACTCCTTCATACACCCAGTGAAGCAGTTACTTACTAGTGAGATAGAACCCAGAATTGGGGAAGAAATCAAAAGGATCTTACACCTGAGTGAGCAAGTCAAAACTAGGGATTGGTATTTATACCAGAACTACACAGAAATTAGAGTATATGGTTGTGAATTCCACCATATAAGCTTCCTAGATATGTCCCTATGAGAGTCTTTTCCTTAGAGTATATTAGACAATGATAAACATGGATGATCTCCATTTTGTCTCAGGGAAAAGGAAATATTAGTTCAATTTCAAGGCAAGCATTGGATCCTTCATCTGTAATACCAGATCAACTGGTGTTGAATCTGATGCAATGTTAAAGAAAATGGGTTTCCAACCAAGTTTCACTTGGTCTTATGACCCCCATGGCATTATTTATGCTATGAGAGTCGAACTCAAAACAACTTCCTATACTCATACCTCTAGAGCATAAATAGAAAAATATATGAATCAAGATGAATGGGTTGAAGGCACTCTTCAGGAGGCAGATGAACAATTTCTTTCAAATTCTAATGTGCAGACCCCAGTTCCTGAGAGTAAGCAACATAAAAGAGTTAGATAAGAGCCTCCACATGCCAAAGAAATCATGAAGGAGTTTATCTTGCAGCACAAAAAGCCAAATCTTGGTTCAAATTTACTTTTAGAGGAGAAAAACCTAGTTATTATGAAGAACATAACATTTTCTCTAGTTTCTTAGACATTAAGCATAAAAATGAGACATTAAAATCTAATGTCTATAGTCAGTTCTGGAAGCAAACATCAACTTCCCAACACAAGCTTCTCACTGCCATTGACAGTGAGAAAGGAAGGATGCAAATGGCCTTTCTACAGGCAAAAGTTCCTTTTCCAAAGACTCGTGTTGAATATAAAAAGTCAGTGTTTTCTTTTGATGCAAGTCAAATCCATCCTATAGATCATATGGACATGCACATACATTCTGGTGAGATGCTCTTTTCAACAATGATAACAACAACCATGTCACTCTCTAAACTGAAGACTACATTGTCAAATGTTCAATCTCAGCTTAAGATTGAAAAGATGTCTTCATTGGCCAAAGACAACATATTGAAGTCTTTGGAGGATATTGTAGTAAAAATTGGATATGATCCAAAAGACTGTAAGGAAGTTGAGGAAATTATCAAAAAGAAGAATGCAAACATCTCTGCTCTGCGCAAAAAACTCAAATTACCTTCAAGTGAAGATCCACAGACAGAGGAAATTGCAGAAAATGAATACAACAAAGAGGAGATGCTCAGATTGATCATTGAGCAAAACACTCAAATCAAATGATGGAAGAATATATTGAAGAATTACTGAAGGAGAAATCAACAACACATGTTGCTACTGATCCTAATAAAACAGTTAAAACATCTTCTGCAGGTACAGATATTTCAGCATCCTCGACAACAACTGATACAACAAAATTGACATAGGATTTGGCTATTGAGAAGCAAGAACATGAGAAGTTGCAGCAAAGGTTCCATATTTTAGAATAACAGAAGATCAGAAATGATACCTTATATATGGAGGAAATGCAAAAGTCCCACAAGTTGGGAATTAAGATGAAAGAATTAGAAAGTGAATCTTTAATGGCAGGAACATTGGCTGAAGCCAAGCATAAAATTTGGGAAGAAATCATAAAGTCTATGACAAAGGTATGGCCATCCATACAGATAATTTTCGAACAACAAGAGCTCATCACCAAGTACAAAGCAACAATAGAAGAGTAGAAAGATCATCTCAAGAAAAAAGCCAAGTGAAGCCACTGACATGAACAAGGTCTCGAACTCAAAGAACAAAGAAGAGTTGGAAGAAATAAACATACTGGATAGAACTACAACATTCTTAGAGATCAAGAAAGTTTTACAGAAGAGGAATTTAATCAACCAACTACAAACAAAATGTGGAGCTTTGAATACTGTTGTTCAAATATTTCATACAAATTTTAATGTCTCGAATCATAAAGGACTGTCAGGATTGGTAGGATTAGATGATAAATTGATTAAATTAGAAGATTACTGTAAAAAGCTATATACTATTGCAGTGGATAAGTCAAAATTTGTAGGTATTAAAGGACATGCTACAAGGAAAGCATTTCTAGAAGCTCTCTAGTTTGATTTGATCATTCAACATCAAATCAACATTTGTTCATTCAAAAGCCTACTTTCGATAGATATACAGAGGTAGATGAAATCTTCAGAAAGATGAAGAGTGTAGAAATCCCAAGTCAAGACAAATGGGATAAATTTTGTGAGACCATCGAGTAAAAATGTGATATTTACAGCACGCCAGCACAATAGATTTTCAAGGGTCCATTCATCATCAAATTCCATGAAAACAAAGACACATCATCTATCTGTTTCCTTCTTCTATTCTTCTCTATTCTATTATTGTAATCAATTTAGGATATTTTTGAGTTTTAGAAATTAGTATAAATAACTCTCATTTCGAGTTATTAAGGGTTGCACCCTTGGATAAGCAAATTTTTATAAGAAGAATTGTACAAGTTTTTCGATAATCAATAATATAAGAAGGATTCTGAATTTGTCTCATACAAATTTATTCATTCTGTGAGTTTTTCCTGTTTTCATTACATTTTGTCTCTTCATATGTTTAATTGTTATCAAGATAATCAAGTGAGATTAACCGTGTTTCAGCTATCTTACAATTCCTCCTGAAGTTATTATCCATATAAAGAATGATATACTAAATAGTTTGTTGATGTAAGTCCCTTTCATTTATAAATTGTTAGCATCTTGATAATGTAAAATGTATTCTGTTTAATTTTTAAACATTGTTTGAAGGTTTTCAAACTTACGATTAATTAAAAAAGTCAATCTAAATATTTGGTTATCATATCTTCTTACATAAGTCCACTTAACCATTTACAAAATCTTAATCACTGTGTGAGATAAACAAGAAGCCCTTATTCATATTTTCTAATATTATTTGAAAGATTTAATTAATAATTGTTTGCAAAATTTATCTTATACATTGGTCATCCAAAATTTTCAAAACACAACAAAACATTATAGATGATTTGGAATAATTATTGACCTCAATTATCTCAAAGGATAACACAACCTAAGAAATTTGGAACATTAACGATAACATTTAGAAGGTCTAGGCTAGAGACGTGTTCCAGCGTCGTTAAACATAGCATCTATTGCTAACTTGTTTGTGATAAATTCTGAGTGTGATACCTCACTCCACGTACGTAAGTATATCAGAGCTCATCCACGTACCTTCGGGTATATAGGGCGGTGTTATAATACAAAAAGTATACGGGGGTGCTCTCACTATGCGGTTTCGCATTAGACAACGCTAATACAGACTTGGGCCTCCGCGTACCTTCGGGTATATTTGGGAGGAAAACTTTAGGTTGCTATCCATCCGTAGGTAATCGAGTCGGCTGCCTTGTAACTTGTGATACACTAAACACAACATTCGAGGAGGTTGCCTACCCGTACTTCTTGGTTCGCCAGGAGGTATTCTGCAGTTCATAATTACTTGGTAAACATTTTGCCTAGAATTACCCTTTTATTTTGTTTATTTGTTTTTTGTCATAAAATCAAGTAGTCATCGTGGAAGAAGAGCATCAATTTCCCAGTAATTCGCGTAGAATAGCACTTAAACCACCTTTACCAATGGAAGCCATTTCTGGTCGGTGAAGGTGACATCGTTTTACCAAAACCAGTACTATCATTACCTCTGGTGTGACATCATCTTCACATATACCAGAGTCATCTCGAGTTGTTTCTACAAATACTGGTTCATCTACTGTTGTCGAGACGGAGTCCTCACAGCTATCTATGGTCACGATCCATCCAATCAGTGAGACCATACCTCCCGAACCCAATGTTGTTCAACTGGAAGTTGATCCAGATCCTGTCATTATTTTACCAGAACATCTAGATCCCGAAGTTGAACAACAGGAAGTTGTCCCTGTATTGGTCGCTCCATAGTCGATGGTAGAAATTGAGTCTCCCATATCGCACAGTCAACCACCTGAAATATATCTTGAGCCTGATGGCGAAGTTCTTCCACCTGGTTTGATTTCGATTGAAGCCACAAGACGAAACAACTTCAACTCCAACTAACTTTTGGGGGGGGGGGGGCGATTTATATTTACGAGTCTTTTCCTTAATCACCTCACATTGCTTTCTTTGATCCAGTGTCAATCGAGTTCCCGTAGATCCTACAGGGTATATATTGGGTCGTATGAACATGGCTGAGTCAACATCTTTGGCTGTACCATCTATTACAATCGCGACAACATCTATTGTTGCTACGTCATCGATGTTCACCACATCACCAGAGTCACATCTATATGGTGGCCCTTCCATCCCACCTGGTTACCAATATTTATCTGGAACCTTCTATGGTGCATCCTCAAACCCATGGACTTCACCCATGTCATCATATGGTATTCTATCTGGTACATCTCTAATGAGTACTGAACGACTTGATCCTTTATACACATCATTAAGGCAATATCAAGCTAGACCATTTGGGTATATTCCATCCAGTACAATCTCAAATGGACTCCCAACATTTGGAGAACAATATATTCCATCTTATTATACTCCTCATGCTGGGGGGCAACCTATGGTCACCCATTTTGACAATACTCCGTCATTATATGGTCATCCTAATGTTGGAATGACTGTTTGTCAGTGGCAACCTATTATGCCTGTTCAACCACAAACGGTTGTGCATTCATATCAACCGGTTCAACTTGTTGAACCCACATCTACTCCACTTGTTAATACATCATTACCCCTATTACAGGCTCATACTGTTGTACCTCTACCGTCTCAGGTGGGTCCTTCAAACCAATACCCTCAAGTATTGGGCCCCCAGACTCAAACTCCTTCGGTTGGCTTACAACAACCACCTGTATCCGGAATTATTTATTCACAAGCTGGATTACCCTATGATGGGATGTTGTAGGCATAACCGAGTTTTACCTATTCACAACCGGGTCCAAGCTATTCTAGTTTGGGCTATAATCTTGGTGGACAGACACCTTGGCAGCCACAAGCATAAATTCCACAACAATCATTCCAACAACAAGTAGCTTACCTAGGTTTTGGTCAACAAAATCCTCAAGCGTTTTCTTATCAAAACAACTCCTGTTTGGGTTACCAGCAACAAATTCCTTATGCTGGTGCTCAAAGGCCTGTTTCCCAAGAAATTCCATCATACCCTGGCTATGCTCAACCTAACTTAAATCGACAGTTGCCCTTTGTTGCAACTTTAGAATTACCTGATTTAAACCGGCTTACTAAAGACCCAATCAGCTATGCTCCTTGATGGCCGATGATACCACATAAATTACCCTTGGATATTCCTAAGTTTAATGGAAACCCTGGTGAAGACCCGTCGACGCATGTTATGACTTATCATTTGTGTGTTCATCCAACTCCTTAAATGATGACTCCGTTCGATTATGTCTTTTCTAGCATACGCTCAATGGTCCAGCCGCGAAGTGGCACATTGAGTTACCACAAGCTTCATTTTATAATTTCACTGCCTTAGCTACTACCTTTCTGACCCACTTCCAGTTACCCATACAATATGAAATTGGAATGGAACTCTTGACCAATTTTAAATAGACCAATGCTACTCACATTTCTGATCATATTCATGAGTGGCGTCATCATCGTAGAATGGTCAAGACATTTGTTCCTAATCAGCTCCTTGCTAACTGGTTCATTAAGTCCTTGCTTCCATCTATTACTGAGGATGTGGCTAAGGGTGGCATCGTCACTAAAGATCAGGTCATTGCTCATGCCCAGAACTTAGATTTTATTTATACTCAGTCTGGCATGCTCTATGAAAAAATTCCCAACGCGTCGCGATCTAATTTTATTGTTCCTCCTCCATCTAAGGACTCTCATGCTGGCAACAGTATGGTCGGTACTGCAAGCACACATCACTCTACTGCATCTGATCCTGCACCTTATTCCGAAATTCATGTCGTGTCATCTGAAAAACGAAAAAGTTACAAGCAACCGAAAGTAAGAAAAAGGGGAAAGTGAAGAAAAAGTAAAACTCAGCCCTACAGGAATGATCATCTGATGAAAAAAATGGAAATAATCAGAAACCTCGTTACCCTTGCATAATATGTAATAAGGATCACTTTGTTTGCGACTGTCCTCACCACGTCGAAGTCTCAAAATTTCTTAAGACTTCGAATGCTTCTGCTGTGTTGACAGATCCATTTCCTATCCAAACACAAATATGGTTACTACGGATCCAACTTCTAGTTCCTAAGTGCTTATGATATCTATCGCGAAGCCGAAAACTGAGGTTTTGGTGTCAACGCGAAATAAAGATTGCGGTAGTTAGGCTATTGATCAACCTAATACCTCGACCACAAATCTATCTACGGAATCTATTCTGCCAACTGCTATTCCCGAGTTAACAATAAAGCCACCAAAGGGAGGTGTTCATAAATCGACATTCAATCCCTGAGCCCGAGCTGCTTAATATTATAATATAGTTGAAGATTTGGCTCAATCCCCTTCAGCTATGTCGACGCTTGAGGTACTTCAAAATTGTCCTTCCTAGAAGCATGCTTTGTTGTCGGCAATCGGTGGAATTGATCCGACAGATTCCAATCTTGTAGTCTTTAATCATACGAGCTATGTACCGCAATTACTAGAATAATTGACATTCTCCATCCAAGTAAATGTTCTCAATCACCTTGTTCATCGTACTATTATTGATGAGGGAGAATATACTTGTATTATGTCTCTAAAATGCTAGAAGTCACTTGGCTTGATGCGCCTATCTCAATCGCCTATGACATTGAAATCTTTTGATAGTCGTACATATAAGCCTTGCGGTATCATCAATCACCTGCATGTTGAACTAGGGGGAAAACAGTAACTATTGAAGTTGAGGTCGTTGACGGACCCATTGAATACCACATTTTACTTAGAAGGCCATAGGTTTATGCTATGACTACGATCGTTTCAACATATTTTATAATGATCGCCTTTCCTCGTAAAGGTGTTATTACAATCATCAATCAAATCTCGTTCTTTGCCTCCAGTTCCCAGGTAATTGGAACCGTTCTTTTAGTTCATGCACCCCAACTAGCACTTTAGAACATTGGAGTAGGACTCTTAAAGGATTCCTCCCTAATGGGAACCTTTGCGTTACCACCGCTTGCGACGTCGGCGAAAATTGCAAGTATAGAGACCTGCTAGATGATACCTTCCACTCCATCTGGCTTAAGGAAGATTACAGATGATTCTGAAGTTGTTACATTGGATGAATTTCTGCCACCCTGCCCAATTGAGATGGCATAGCAATCAATCTACATGGCTTGGGGGGCGAATCTGAAATTATCATCGTTGATCATTTGGGTCGATCATTCATTATATTTTTGTACTCCATCTTATCATTTTTCATCCACATTCTTAACTAATGAGAGCATTGTGGAATCCATCATGCCAGAAGGAGAACCATGGGAATATCATCATCATCGTTCCCATCTTCAGGATTACAAAGAAGATACTCTTATTGAACTATATCACCCATCGATCAAAACATTATTTTCGAATTCTTTTCCCATTAATGCAATCAAATCCGAGCGAGACTTATGAAATATTGAAGAAACCATTTCTATCAATATTTCAACCAGACCTGGTGTTGTAGAAAACATTCATGTCGGCGTGTCCTGTTCTTCATTAGAACTCGAAACTTATCCCTCTCTCTTTCATGAATTCTGTGATGGATTTGCTTGGCATTATGAGGAAGTGTCAGACATAGATACTAGTATTGTTGAACACACCATTAAAATGTACCCTGATGTCAGACCGGTATGTCAACGACTTCATCCTGTTCATTTGAAGAAGGCCGCTGCCATTAAAGCAGAAATTGAAAAGCTTTTGCGCGCTGTTTCATTTACCCTGTTCCGATTATTGATTGGGTTTCCAACATTGTTCCTGTCATGAAGAAACAAGGGACAATCAAAGTTTGCGTCGCTTATTGGGATGTAAATCTTGCTTGTCCAAAAGACAACTATCCTACTACCTTTATCGACCAGATTATTGAAGATTGTGCTGGATGTGAAATATTTTCATTAATGGATGGATTTTCTAGCTACAGTCAAATCAATATCCGCCCAGAGGACCGATATAAGACAACATTCATTTGTCCTTGGGGCACTTTCTCTTATCGTAAACTCCCATTTGGTTTAGAGAATGATGGGGAAACATTTCAAAGAGCAATGGAATATGCTTTCAATGACATCAAGCACATTGTTCAACATTATCTAGATGATTTACCCACGCATTCACGAATCCAGACTGATCACCCGATGCATTTGAGAGTTATATTTTTACGCTGCCGACACTACAAAATACGCCTCAATCCACACAAATGTGTGATATGTGTTGGTTATGGTCGTTTTCTAGGATTCGTCATCTCAAAATAAGGAATTCGAATCGACCCACTAAAGGTCCAAGCCATTCTCGATTTTCCTGCGCTATTAAATTTACTTCAGTTACAAAAACTTCAAGGAAAGCCTAACTTCCTAAGGAGGTTCATACCCAACTACGCTGAAATGGCTAAATTATTTACTCGTCTCTTGAAAAAGGGGATTCCCTTCCATTGGGATAAGGTTGCGCAAGCTTATTTTGATGTTGTCAAGGACACACTTGTCCGGGCGTCATTAATGTATTCCCCCAATTATCATAGTGATTATTTCTTATATATCGTTGCGACTGATACGACCATTGCTATGGTATTGGTCCAAGAAGAATATGGGATAGAACATCCAAGATATTATTTGAGTCGTAATCTCAATGATACGGAAGTGAAGTATTCATATGTCTAAAAGCTCTCCTTGGTGGCTGTCCAAGATGTCAAAATATTTCGCGATTATATCATGTTCCGAAAGACCATTGGCATTTCGGATTTCAACCCCATGACATACATTCTGTCATGTCAATTGCTGGGGGGAAAATATTCAAAATGGATCTTAATTTTGAAGGAATTTGATTTGGAATTCATCAAATCCAAGTCAAAGAAGTATTTAATTTTGGCCGAGCTTCTCTGTGACCTTCCCTTTGATAGTACTGCTACTATATCGGAACCATCAATTCCTGATGAGTCTCTATTTCTGATCAAATAATCTAATCCTTGGTATGGGGATTTTATCATTTATCTTCAAACTTAGACTTTTCAGCTTGATACCTCTTGCTCTCAACAGTGATGAATTCGATACCAAGCCAAAGATTATCTGATCGTCGGAGATACACTTTATTGTCGTGGTGTCTATGCGATTTTAAGGAGGTGCCTCACTCATGAGGAGGCCAAGAAATTTTTAAATGATTTTCATGCTGGGGCTTGTGGTGGACACTCGCTTGGATATGCTACCACACAGAAGATGCTCTACGTCGATTACTTTTGGCCAACCATATTTCGCGACTGCATCCTCGCGGTCAGAAGTTGTCATGTGTACCAGATATTTGATCATATAATCCGCAAACCGCCAGCACCGATGCATCCTGTTATCCCTGTGGGACCATTTGAAAAATGGGGCATTGACTTCATGAACTGCAACCCTTGTTCGTCCGGGGGACATGGTTATGTTATTGTCACTGTAGAATACTTTATCAAGTGGGCTGAAGTGATGCATATATTCAATAACACAGGCGAAACAATTGCATTATTATTTTTCAATCATGTCATCTCATGGTTTGGTGTTCCACAAGCTATAATCATAGATCATGGTAAGCATTTTTGCAATCACATGATGAATGAGTTGACTGCCAAATTAGGACTGTCGCATGATAGTTCTACTCATTATTATCCAAAATCCAATGGAAAAGTTGAGGCTATTAACAAGATCCTTAAATGAATGCTTCAATGAATGATAGGAGTTCCTAAACGAAATTGGTATTTGATCCTGTACTCGACTTTGTGGGCATACTGAACCTCGATGAGAAATGCAACCAAATTTAACCCCTTTCAATTGGTGTATGCTCTGGAAGATATCTTGCCTATCCAATGTGAAATATTGTCGTTAAAACTCGTTGTTGACTTTTTACCTGGCACCTCTACTAAATAAGCATGTCTTTTTAACCTCATCCATCTTGATGAAACAAGTCGTGAAACGCATTGGCCAACGAAGCGCATAAGAGACGTATAAAGGCGCAATACGACCAACATGTCCAACCTCACATCTTCTTAGAGGGTGACCTGGTCTTACTTTACGATCATGAAGTTGATGTAATAGGTACAGGAAAATTTGAGCCATTCTAGCATGGCCCCTATATTGTCAAAATAGTTCTTGCTAAGGGCGCCTACGAGGTTGTAGATTATGATGGAATTCCATTGGCACAACCCCGAAATGGGTTGTATCTCAAACATTACTATGCTTAAACATGAGCTTAGTGAACTATTGTATTATATTGTATATATGATTTTGATTTGCATTTACTGCCTTAGTTTTTTTTTCTAGAGTTTTCTTGAAGTTAGTAATTCGATTTACATTTCATCGCAGATGTCTGAATCTTTGGAACCATTCGTTGGGTATGCTGATGGTGCTAGTCGTAGTACGCAGAATCTATCCTCTGCAGCGTGGCCCATGTTCGCTCTGGATGATGAGTTAGTGAGTTTTCAAGGGATTTGTATCGGTCGATCTACAAACAATATCACTAAGTATAGCACATTGATCGAACTTCTCTCTGATGCCATTTCATTTGGTATTAACCGCATCATCATTAGGTTAGAATCACAAGTTGTTGTACTGCAACTTACTAGTGTTTATACTGTCAGAAATCCAAGACTGCATCGTATGTTCCCAAGAGTTTGACTTTTGGAAAGACATTTTTATTTTATTCAATATCAACACATTTCCAGAAACTTGAACACATTAACTGATTCCTTAGTGAATTATGTTATAAATAGACATTTTCAACACATGTAAAGACACATTCACATCACATAATTGAATAGGATTGCGCAATAAACATAGGAAAACATTGAAAACAAATAGATAGATAGTTATCGGTTTTTACAAATTTTTTCCCAAGACACATTGGTCATCTGACCTCAAAATGTATGCAAAATGTCAAAGTAAACTAGTGATGCTCGTGATAACAAGCTACTGATCTAGCTGTCCTACGCAATAATCGCATGCAACAGTTAGGAACGCCAATAGGGTGGCGCTGTAGTCTCATGGGTAACTCTTTGATTCGGCAATCCGGAATCTCGAGAATCAATCCCTCTATGTGTTGCTGTAGCTCAGCAAGAGTCTTGGTCATATCTAAATCCCGAAGGACTTCTCTCCCAACAACCCTCTGTGCTGGATCCTCTGCTCTATGCTCTGGCTGACCCACTAGTCAAACTCGACCTACAACTGCATATATCAAAACTTTAGTTTAGTCTTGGGAAACATAAAAATACAAAAACATGTATAGACCTTAGAAAAATAAAAAAACATGGTCAAAAAATTCTTACCAGTTGCACCCCATTGAGCGCCATCTAGTAGAATCAAGTCTGGATCTACTCAGAAGTCTACGCCTACATATGCATAATCAACGATGGAAATCATCTATCGTATAAACCAGGCGAAGAATGCAGTGGAGAATACGATGGTCGATTGACCATCATGTCTATCCATCAAGTCTACCCATCTCTGTATCTGTGGATATTAGGGCCATATATACCCAGTGCAACATGCTGGGGCTGCATCAATGGAATCCGCTCTAAGGCAAAGGAGATCAAGATCGAGCCATAGTTAAAATTATTCTTCCTTCCTCCCTTTTCCTTGGTTAACTGTTCTTTCATCTGAAAGAGGAAAACTTCAACCCAGTTAAATATTGTTGGTTCCAAACACTCCAGTGCATACTGCATGTATGATCTGTTTGCCACATTTAGTGTAGCGGAACCGACAAGCTTTGCGATAGTGAATAGGATGGTCCTCAAAGTAAAATCATGTACATCGTAGATGTTTATTTTCTCATCCTTACTAGGTTCAGTCCTTGGATGGCAGTGCTGCAGTATGTAATCTCTCACTGTGTCTCCTCCAAGAGCAGATCCTAAAAGAGAAATGGGCGAACCTCGCCTCGATAATTATGTGAGAAAATAAATGTCCTCCACTAATATTGGGACCAATTTGTCCCTAATTTGAAAAGTCTGTATTATCGGATCCCATGAACGAAAAAGGAACTCCAATAGTTCCATTTGCTGCCTCATACCCGACAATCTTAAGTACTTTAGCAACCCGCAATCTTTAAAATGAAATGCAATGAAAATGACACTAAAAGAAAGAGAAGGTTTATAGCTCCAACATGGATTGAATGACAAGGAAAATTGTCCATAGAATTTGTCGCAATCAACTACAAATTTTGGGGGCAAAAACTGGTTCAGAGTTCCTATTTTTCAAATGGTAAAAATGAATTGTAAAAACTCTTTTAATTAGTTAATTTTATTATTTCAAATCATATTTAATGCGGTGACTATGTTTTTTATTAATTTTTCTATGAAACAGGTATTTTTAATCCATTTGATGGTTTTCTGAACAATTTTTACAGCTGATACATCAGATCAGTCGTGCAAACTTATTCAAGAATGATTTGACCACAAAGCATACTTTTATCCTTATTTTTCGAGCTTTGATAAAAATGAAAAAGGACTTGAAGTGCACTTTTATCTCTTTTTCGAGCTTCAATAATGGCGAAAAAGGAACCCTCAGAGTCTTCTTTTAGCTCTTTTTAGACTCCGATAATATGAAAAGATTGCCGAGCACTTGTCTTTTCGAGCTTGTAAAATTAAATGAAATGACATCTACTCAGTATAAGTTTAACACAAAAATAAGATAGATTATTTATGGAAAAGGAAAACCTTAGTCAACATGGCTAAGAGGTTCTCTCTTGTATCATTTTACACTTTTTCGGACCTAAGCAACAAATATGCAAAAAAATACTCATGGAGTTTTCTATTTTCCTCTTTTTCAAACTCTCCAAATATGAAAAAGGACCGGGTTGTCACTGTGGTTAGGCTCGTTAAAAAGTAAAATATCGACGGACCTGTCGATCATGGCAAGAATCAAGTTTCATTTATCACTAGACTCGTTAAATTATTAAATAGTGATGCATTCGCCTGAAGGGTTGAATTATAGATCAAGCATATGTTACCATCCTTAAGCTTGTTAAAAAATAAAGAGGTATTGGTTGACAAATTACTGGGGAAAATTCGGGAAAAAGAACAAAATACTTTATGGTAGCAGGTCGCTCTTGAACATGGCACTTTCACTCCATCATCGTGAATTTTGGGTTGGGTAGTCTTCTTGACGGTTCATCATACATATGGTTCATCATACCTTCACTTCGGGTTTGGGTCAATGCTACCAACTCATATTAGTGTCGCCGATATGTTCAAGAGAAGTCATCTAGTGAATCCTCATCCTTCTGCAATACTCATAAACCTTTATTTTCACGACAGTCATCCCTGAACATTCCTATATCAAGTCACATTTTGTCTCAGAAATCAGTAACTCCCGTTTCGCGATAAAGTTGCTTCCTGTCGACCTCAGCTCATCATCCAAGAAGTTTACTTAGAAACATCTTCTAGTACCCTGAGGATTGTTACATCATCGACAAGTTTCTTGCTTCTGGACCTTTGATTGAAAGATTTTGTTTGGCGTTCGACATCAAATCATCTATTCACGCCTTTCAAACTGTACTGTAGTACCTTGAGAGCCATTAACATCAATGGTGGTTCTCCCGCATTTTTTAACAGCTTACATCATTGGCTGGTAATCAAACGATGTCTTACCATGTTCGACTTCAAAGCATATATTCGCATGGCTAGACTTTTACCTGAACGATCGAGTGAATAAGATAAGAAGACCCCGGATCTAGTTTCATCCATCTGGGTGGAAATCTCAGGATTTTTGTACACATCATCTGTACAATGAATTTACATACAGATCGTCATCTGAACATGGACCTATATCTGTTGGCATGTATGTATTGGGCAACATTCCAATGTAGACGACTTTCTAAACTATGTACATGTTATTAGATAGTTTATGTGTTGAGCATGGGAATGCCTCCCTCAAAAATTCGTGATTAAGATGAAATATATCATGATGTAATGTATTGTAAGATTGATGCAGGTCACCTTCCACTTCAGTTCCAGCTCATCACATCGTAAAGCCTCTCATCAAAATACTATTATTATTTTGACTTCATGCTTTAGGGGGCAACTGTTATAGGTCAGTTTGGGCATAATCCCCCAAGACTTGGTCAAACTGGACGTCATCCCTAGGGCCAATGAAATAGGTTCTATCATCCCCTTATATTTCAGTTGCTATATGCCCTAAGTGAAGAACATTTCATTCATGGCTTATATGGTGAGATTTAAAAGGTTTGAAGTATATGTTATATGACCTACTGACTCACCAACGCTTACCTGCAAGGGGCTAACTGATTTGCAGTGCCAAATCCTCCATGCAAGGGTGCACTGCAGTGCACTTCCCAACACTCAAGGGTGCGTTGGTCACCTGGGAGCATAATTCTCATTGTTTCAGGAATCTCCACATGGCCAGTGCCTTCTAGAAGAGTCCATGTGTGTCAAAATTCGAATCCAAGTGTCCATCTAACACCTTTGAACTTGGAAACATGTCTTGCCTATATTAGAAAGTAATTCATTGAGAAACTACCATCAGTTTCCCTATAAATTGATCACTCATCCCAGTGCTAGGGAAGGAAGAATTTTGGTAAAGTTGCTATTGGATTCTCATTCGATAAGATAGTGAAAGTACTGATATGTTGCTGGGATAATGTTGGATGTGATGAGGCTGGAATGAAGTTGGAGCAGGATGACAACAAATCGATCTATTGGTTGTAATATTCCCCTTCTACTCTTTGATAAATATTTTTGTTCATTTCCCCATACATATGCCTCTATTTATTGTGAAATGTATTCTTGAATGATGTATGTATTTCAGATCTAATCAATTTGATTTAAGTAGGATAAGAAGATATCTTGTATATTGCATGTTGTTTGTTGTTCTCTTTTTGTGTTTGCAGGAATCGATCTAGTGACTTGAGTTGGATTGAGAGCGACAACAACAACGACATAAGGAGAAGGAGAAACGAAAGAATCGCAATTAGGCTCCTTTCCCATTATGTATATCTGCTTGTTTTAGAGAAAATAATAGTTATTCTTTCCTTTGTTGTTCTAAGTGATAAACACCACACTTAGGGAATTTGGTTTATTCATAGATCACAATTCCGTATAACAAAATGGCCTAGCTGAATCAACCAAAAAAAATCTCATTAGAATTATAAAACGAACAGTTGATCAAAGTCAGAATAATTGGCACAAATATTTGACTTTTTATCTATGGGTAGACCGAATTACACAGAAGGCCTCAGTAGGCACTTCTCCATTTAGTCTAGTTTATGGCAAAGAAGCTTTTCTTCCCACAAACGTAGCTATTCCTTCTCTAGCCCTAGACTAGTTTATCGAAGACACTCCTTCTTCTTCCTTGCAATTGAGACAAGAACAGATCCTCAAACTTGAAGAAGAAAGAAATAAAGCCAAAATCACACATGATCACCATTAGCAGTTAGTAAAGACTTCCTTTGATGCACACTCTGTTAGCCCAAAATCATTTCAACTAGGAGACCTAGTATTGAAATGGGACAAAGCTCATGAGGAAAAGGGTAAGCATACCAAATCCCAAAGAATGTGGCTTGGACCATTTTAGATTGCTGAGCTAATTGTCCCATCAACATTTTTATTGCAAGATCTATTAGGCAAGAAAGAATCCTTGCCTGTAAATGGGCAGATTTTGAAGAAATAATTTTCATAGAAGATAACCTCTTCTATCCCTTGTATGTTATTACTTTTAATTTTCATAGGAAAATAAAGTTGAAATAGTATAACTATTGACTTCACAATAAAGTTTCTTCGAATATTTTATTATTTCCACTTTTAGAAATAGTGACTATTAGAGAAATATTTATAACATTTCAAAAGTAAAAGAGTTTTGGCTCTCTAAAAAATTTATTGTTTTTCACAAAGTTATTTGTTCTTTGAGAAGCCTCCAACTTTATAAAAGGATTTTGATCTATTATCAGTCAAGAAAAGTATCTTTAACCAAGTAAAAGACTCTTTGCAGATAGGCATTTTTAACTCTAAAATTGTCATCCAGAAACTCTTAAGGAGTCAATGATTCTCCCCATCCAATAAAATTTTATCTTTTTAAAGTCTAATCTTATGAAATACTTTTTCAAAAAAGCTTAAAAGATAAGGGGTCTCATCATGAGCCTGCTTACCATATTCATAGGGGAATAACTCACTGACATTACGAAAACTGCATATCAGAACAAGGTATTGGCTTGAGATTATTTTAAACAAAATACAAGGGGTCTCATCACGAGCCAACTTGTTTAGATAAGTTACAACCAATGAATGGCATTGTCATTATTTTGTCACCAAACCAAGGCAATGACTTTTAAGTAGGAAAAATAAATAAAAAAGAGGAAAGAAGAATAAGTATATGACTTATGATTTATCTTTAGAACCGAATTCTTATTTGGATGGGATACTAAATCATTGACTGGTTTAAAGGTAACCCTGTCAAAGTTATTAATACCTAATTGCAGCAGAGGCTCTACCTGTGACAAATGAGGATATTTTAAACTAATATGCAAAAAATATCTGCTACTTTAGCTTTTAACCCAGTAAAAACTGATTTAGAAAAAAAGAATTTTCACCTTTAAGAGGATATTAAGTGAATAGTAATGAAGTGATTTTCTTTTTATGATTCAGAGGAATATTACTTATCTTAAATTTCATTTTATTTACATTTGTTGAACTATTTTTATTTTGAAAAAGAGAGATTTTAAAATTATCAGAGATAACTGGTTCTCCCAGTGAATCACCAATTGTTCTACTATAAAACAACCCCCCCATTTATTTTTAAATCGATTAAAGTTGTGAATAATAAATGGGGACCCTTTAAAAAAACAAACAAATAAAGCTTAGGATGTATTACTTCACTTTTGTTTAAGTCTTAAAAAATTTTAGAAATAAAAGGCAAGAACCTTTTTCCGCTTTCATCTTATGCCGCTTAAGCACGGATCACAAATTGCTAAGGTAAAAACGTTGGAACACACGTACACCTTGCGAATTGTGATAGCGATAAGACCTTTTTCAAGTCAAATACAATTTCCCGCTAAAAAGGAAAAAAAGTCTTTATAACCATAAATTGCACCACTTCTTCCTAAAAATGAACCAATAGAAATATCATTCAAAAAGTGAAATGCGATAATGTCGAACCTGATAGAACAATTAAAAAAATTAAAGACGTCAACAAATCCGATAAAGTGCAATACTTTGAGTTATATTTCTTATCGCATCCCACAATATTAAGCTAAACGAAAATTCACGTTCGCTTCGATAAAGTGCGATATGCGATTTGCACAGATCGCATTTCGTAAACAATCGAGGTCAAGATACATAGTATCAATACTTGTACGATGTGCTATTTGCGATATATCATATATCGCAAAGCACTAGAAACAATACCTAATAAATTGATCTGTTAAAAAGATCTCACGATATAAATCTTTTGATTGGACATATGTGGTAAAACACGTAAAAGTTTTGATAAGTGTTTAATGAGATATTAACGACATTTAATGGTTTTGGACTTGAAAATATTGATATCTTTCTATAGCATGTTTCAAATAAAAGCGTCGGGTTTACGATTTATGGTAATTAAACTCTATTTTCTCCTTCTTCCTCTGCTCTTCATCTCTACTCTGATTTCCCTGTTTGCTTGAATTCAGGAAATCACCTGAGAAAGAAATATCACCAGAAATGACAAAGAAATAAAAAGAATTTTCCCAAGCATCTACCTCTGAATTCACGGATATGCCTCCACTCTTCTCAGAGTCTACTTGCAATAAGGACAGTGGAACCACTTCTTGTGAAGCAATGTACAATTTTCTCGAAGGAGAGAAACCAAGGGAATTGAGGAAAGTAGCAACAACAGATGCACCTGACTCATCTGAGCCTTCCTATTTCGAGGTTGCATGTTCATTTTTACACATGATAGCCGCAAGATCAAATATTTTACCATATACTGACATGGTGAGATGCGTCATTGACAATGTCAATGTTGTAGATAGAACTTTCAAGAATTCAAGACAAGAAGACATGGGTTCATTTACCCTTGAAGATTTGTGCGCTATGTACCATCTGCCAATACCACAGAAGGTTTATGATAAAGCTTTTCTTGAAAATATTTCCAAATAAAATGAAGACCCGATGAAGGTAGTGACAGAATGGAAGGCTGATCGCAACAAATTTAAGCGGGATAAACTTGGTATGTATCCAATTGCACAATTACCAGCACCCTACTATTTCGTACCAGCACTGATGTGTAGGTTATTTTCCAAGTATGATACCACCAAATATTTGTTGAAGATTGCAACAAGAAATAGTGAAGGAGGCATCCTGAAACATCATTCCTGATCCTATTTGGAAAATAATCACCTAAACTAGGTGGGGCCCACACAGGTGATTTTTGTCGCAAAGTCTAATTTTAGACATGTCAATCATATTCTATGAGTTGCAGGATGCTATTTGTGGATGGTTGGTCAAGTTGGAAAGATAGATGGACTTCTATTTTTAGACATATTGGGCGGAATCTATTTTTAGATTACTAGTCTAAAAATAGATATGTCGAATATTATTAGCTCTTAATAATATTTGGACTATAAACATTATCTTATTCTCTTGGAGCACTTCAGTTAAGTGCACAGATGTGGCACAGGAGCTAACAGAAGGAATTACGCTATTCCTAGGGGTTAAGTGGAGCTATTGCATGGAGACTTCAGTTAGAACTCATGTGACAGAGTTTGGTGGAGTTGATTGAGGAAGTTAGTGGAGTTGTATTCAGTTTAACTCAGTTAAACATAGTTGAGCTAGTTGTATCTAGTCTAACTGATTGATACACTAGTGAGAGTGGTGTGAATTAATTATTAATTAATTCACTAATTATTAACTCATTAATCAACTGAAGAATACATTAGTTAACTACAGTGCATGGGCAGTTTCAGTGGAGACCAGTGAAGAGGTAGCTGAAAGAGCAGTGTGACTATCAGTTGTGACTATAGTGTTGCATGATTTGCAACACACATTGGTTGGAGATGCCTATGAAGATTGCGTGAGAAAGGCTGGGGCAATTCGAACTCATCCAGGGCCATTCTTCAGCAGTGATTGCGCAGTAGAGGCAGGCTAGCAGGTGGCAGAGATTGGAGCATGTGTTTTGTTAGATCAGACCTGATTAGTGTGTAGCAATGGGATATTGTACTGAGAGCTTGTGAGGAGCTTTGTATGATGATTGTTACATGATATATATGACATATAATATACAGATAGTTGCGGGTTTTCAGCTTTAAGCTTTCCCATAAATTACTGTGTTCATATGTGTGAATGTTTGTGGTTTTAATGTGCGCATGCAATTGATTTTATTTCTGCAATTAATGATCAATGGTAGAAGAGATTCTGTATTGTGCATGAAGTCAAATAGTGTGTGATCAGGAGAATCTCAGATGTATAACATATCAGTTATATATAATTTCTACAATATTCTATTGAGTGGGTTCCCCTAATAGACGCTGCCGTCAATTCTACCATTATGAATTGGGCCAATATCTTATCCAATAATTTGGCCAAGACTATTAGAGAATACAGAACAAATACGGTCTTTTCTACTAGAACAATCCCCCCTTTTTACATGAGTGCATAAATTATGGATGCCATATGTTTCTATTAAATTTTTTTATATTATGGGTTGGAGATGGACCAGTCAAGACCCTAGTCTTATTCATGTATATCACAAAGCCTTGTGGGAATCTGAATTTCGTTCTCATTTTTATAAAATTTGCCATCGAGTTATGTTGCCTATCCACCAAATTATTTTTAATGAGAGAGCACCCAAGATTTCTAAAGAGGCCAATGTAGATGTTATGCCTGTAGCCAAATGGTTTGGAGAAGAAACTTTTACTTATATTAGAGTTTTTGAGAGTATTGCATTTCCCCATGTTTTGGCTTATTATGTCCCAGGCAAACTTTTGGCCAGGGATATTGCATACCAAACATTGGGAAATGGTATAACCAAGCATCTCAAAGATTCAAAGAATTTTATTTGGCCTACGTTTCTAGTACATTGTGGTACCTTTGCCCTTTTTCATATAGGTCATACAACAAAGGAGATCCTAAATATTACCTCTTTGAATCTAGCTTTTATGCCAGGAAGATAGTATTATCCCAACAATGTAGTCCAAAATTTTACTACTTCTTTTAAAATTAGACCATTCATGCATGATAAAGATGATTTTGATGATTTATTTGAAGGGACAGAAAAATTTTCAGAGGTGTTGAACATGGCATCCAACAAACTCAGTGTAGCAGATATAAAATCTTTCCATGAGTACATAAATAAATGATTGGAAACAGTCCCATTGGACATGTTGCAAATAGAGGAAATTAGTGAGTTAACTCCTAGTCTCAGCGTAGATGATGATCCAAAAGATATGTGTGAAGATGATTTCCAAGAGAAATCAGTTCAGGATTCATTGCATTCCAAACATGAGTCCCAAGATTCAGATCATTCTGAAAATGAATATGAAAATAAAGATGAAAGCCATGATAAAATAATTGAAGATGTAATTAAAGGAATTGACATACATGCTAAGGAAAGAACCGATGAAGCTGCATTAGAAAATGCATCTTCTAAAGAACTTCACGAAGTTCAATCTACATCTGAGCAGACAACAAAATCCCAAGTCGAGCATTTAGTCAAAGAATGGCAAGTGTTTACTGAAAAACTTTAGATACCACCTAATCCTAATCCCAAAGGATCATCAAGCTTTCATACTCTTGAACAGATTCAGAAGCTACCAGAAATAGAAATAGCATTTCAACAAACTCCAGGTGTTCAAGATCAGGAAATCATCCCAGCCTTCCCTATTGAAGAAATTGTTTTGAATATTGAAGATATAACTCCATTGGACGTTTTCTACAGTCCAAATCATAAAGCTGTAGGAAAGAGGAGAAAATGAAGAAGAATTGCTAAAACAATGACAACCCTTAGTAATGAGTCAATAGATATTGTTTGGAAAGACACTCTTGTCAATCCAATTGAACATCTTACTAAAATTTCATAGTTTGCAGGAGTATATGCAAATGCTACAATTGATAAAGCAACAAAAGTACAACTTCTGCTTAGACAAAGAGAAGAAAGAGTCTAAGTGCTAGAAAAACAACTCGAACAGAAGAAACATAATGGCAATAAGCAAGCTGAAATGCAAATGGCACAATTCCAGAAAAAATTTGAAAGGTTAAAATTGCAGCATCAAGTGCACATCTCTGCGAAAGATGCACAGATAGAAGCAACAATGGACAAGCTCAAAAGTCAACCTCAAATATAAAAATTCATTAAAGAAGCACTTGAATTGAATTCATAGTTGAAACAACAGGAAGAGAGTTTCTTCCAACAAATCTTTGCTACTAACTCATACTGTGAAATAAGTAACATATTGACTCAACAGGTGGAAAACATAAAGTTGGAATGTGAAAGGACTGATAAGAAAATTTCTGAATTTATTTCTTGTCAAGAATCTGAGGAAGGGAAGAAGGCTGATCTCCCAAATATTAACAAATGTCATAAGGATATTTTATTCAAAGATTGGGAGATGCAACTAAAACAAGCAGAGAAAGCGGCATCAAAGGCAACCAACGTAGCAAGAAAAATCATTGGTATGTCAATGAACAACTTCAGAATGCCAAACTTATTGAAGAATGTCCAGCTGAAGCAATTCCAGAGGTCAAGCTATTATAGAAGCAGTGGAAGGAAAGCACTGAGAAACCGACAAAATCAATTAAATAGATAACTAAATTGGATCAATAAAATTACTGGAATTTATTGATCAGACCACATAGCCAGTGCATGAATCTGTGATCCTTAACTGATTCCACGAGAAATGCGTTTCCAACACTTTCAAATGCTGTATTCAAAGGACAAGTGAGATATGGGATCACTCAACCGACTCAACTAAAGCCAATGATGGATATTTTCTAGCTCAAAGACCAAGTGACAAAAGGAAATCAACCCAACTAAGCAGTCTTGTCATTTTTAATTTCTATATTGTAGTTTAGTTTACTTATTATGAGGAAGGTTGTTTGAAACTTCCTCAGTTTTTTGTGTAATAATCTATTTTTGACTTATTTAGTTTAGTATTTAAACCCCTCTCATGCATTTAGAGAACAGTCAAGAATTTTGTAAAAAAAAAAAACATTTGTGAAAGCTTGCACTTCTGTACTTTTGTGAATGCTTTTGATAAAAAATATGGAACATGATCTAATTTTTGGAAAATTGGAGTATGCTTTACTGAAATTGCACTTTTGTACTCTTAAAGTATATTCGGATTCAAAAGAAGTAGGTCAATATTGTGGATTTGATGAGCAAAACTTATCACATCTGGTACTATTATCTTTATGATTAAGTCTTGATTCTGAGTTTACAATAATTTCTCTTTATATTGTGATATGTATGCAGTTTGATTTAAATTTTATCATTCATGCACTTTTGTACAATGTTTCAGCTATAATTCCTTACCAAATACATAGAGCAATCGATATATGTGATATATTTTACATTATTATTTTGACTAACTATTTAGTCAAAATAATTATCTTACATAATTTTCATCTCTTTTAGTAATTGAATGATCTTTATTACCTTTTACTGAAAGATATCTTTTTAGATAGAATTGATGGTAATTCTTCCCGGGTTATAGATTAAGTTAAATAATTAGATTAAATAGATGCATGTGTTAGTTAGTTAGACAGATTATTTCCATTAGTTTAAAGTCATTCTTCATTTCACCTTTTATGAAACCCATCATCATTATATAAATTTATTTTCTAGGAAACTGGTCCCATTATCCCTAGTCGGAGCCACTATACCAAACAGAAAAGGAGCTGCTTTAAGGTCCGGACTAGGTGGTTATCCCCCATGTTGTTGTAACAGAATTCTGAGGCTTCAACTTGACCCATGAGGATCATTGAGAGGATCGGACCAGTGGCCTATCGACTTGCACTGCCTTCCACAGTGAAAGTCCATGATTCTTTTCATATATAATTGCTTAAGAAATATGTTAAAGATTTTGATCACGTGATTGAATGGTCTATATTGTAGGTGGAGCCAAAACGTGAGTTCCAGCCAGAACCAGAATGCATTTGCAGAAAAAGACGCTCATGCTACGGAATCGAGCAATCGAGCAAGTTAAAGTGAAATGGAAGCACTTTGGGCCCGATGAATCTACATGGGAGATGGTAGATCAGATGCAGGCTATGTATGCTTCCTTGTTTTTCGGTTGAGGCAAAGTTGTTTTTTGTGATGTTGGTATATGTTTGGCATATGTTTTGGTGATGTTTTGATGTGATGTTCGGGTATATGTACATATGTATATGGATGTAAATACCACCATGAGTTATGTTATAAAGCTCCAATAAGAAGTATGGGTGTCATGTCATTATAGTTGTCATGTTGGTTTGTTTTTCAGCAGGGTGATCATTGTAAATACTGCATCTAGCTATGCTGTAAATCTCCATGGGAAATATGTTTTCTTTTTAGCAATGTTGTTGAGCTATATGCATGATTGAACACCAAGGATGGTGTCCCCTAAGGGGGAGGGTTCTGTAACATCCCTGGTAAAAATTCCATGTAATAAAGTTAAAATAATAACCACGGTTTATGGGACACGTATTCCAACCTGAATGTTGGGAAAAACATCCTAGTGCGAGTGTTCACATGGTTTATTATGGCTATGGAAATTGGCAAAGACAATGGCTAAGGTATTAAAGAGGCAAAAAGTACGTTTGGCACATTTATTTATGAAAATAATGGAAATTAGGAGAAAAGGGAGGTGAAAGGTCACAGGTTGCATGTAAGGAGGAAAATGAAGGAAAATAATGGAAAATGAATAAAATAAAGGCCTCATTGATAAAAATTCTTCTAACGATCAGTTGGTACCTTTTGTCAGTGCATTTTTTGAGCTCTCATTATTCTATCTCTCTCTCTCTCTCTCTCTCTCATACTCTTGGATACTTAGAGTTTTCTTGGAGAACTCTTGGAGAGTGTGGATACTTGGTAATTTGGAGCAAGAAGGAAAAGGAAGAGCATGAAAGTGCAAGCATACATCGGGATTAACAACTACAACCGGTTTTGATTGCAGGTACCAAGTTGCATGTATGTTTTCCTCACTAGTTTTGGCATGCATGGTGTATGCATGTGGTTTCTTGGTCATGATATATCATTGGCATGGATAATTTCCTGGATTGACAGTGGATTTTCCTAGCATTGCCATTTCCTGGATAGCCATGGTGTTGTGGGTTTATTTCCATTGATTGTTTTCTGGTTGGTTCTCATGATTCCTTTTGCTATTGGGCTGAGTTTTTAGTTCCTAGAGCCTTGGTTGTACAAACACTCTGGATCCCGGGGGAATGTTGTGGGGTTGAGCTACTAGTCCTGGAGCTTTGGTTGGGCAAACAATCTGGACTCCTAAGTGGGTTGAGTTACTAGTCATGGAGCCTTGGTTGGAACAAAGAGTCTGGAGCTCTGAAGCAGCTTGGATAGAGACTGATCTGTGATGGTTGTGATGTTTGACCATGAGGTGGAATCATTGGTTGAGGGTTGAGGTGGGTTGGTCTCGAGAAGCCCTGGATTGGTTTTGATTGATGTGTTTGATGAGATCCCACATTCGTGCTTGGAATATGGCACGAGGGTGATTAGCTGAAGTGAGACTTGGCTCAACCAAGCTATGGTCGGGTGGAACGTGAAAGTCCCATCTTCGGTTGGTTTCTACTTTCATTAATGAGCAATTCATTCCCTTAGTATTTGGTATTTAAATGTATTGATCTATATGAGGATTCTATTGTTGTTGTATCCAAGGTATTTCTGTTGTTATTATGCTATTTATAAGCATGTATTTTATCAGTGATGATCTATGGCTCTCCCCATGTTTTTACTTGTAAATGTATGCACAATGATCTATGGTAAAACATATGTATTGCAGCTAATGATGTAGGGGAAAAATGCTTCTTAGCAATTATCAGATAAGTATGAGACCCGTATGCTGAGATTTGTTATTTACACCTGTAGTTTCAATGTTTGCGACATGTCTGACAAAATGTCTGTCATGGTAAGTGTTAGGGTCCTATAATAATAGGATTCATAATTTTTGAATTGACTTTCATTAGTCTTGTAATATGTACATACTTTTCTTTCTCCAAATTGTTTTCCCATATAAGAAAAATAAAATAAAAAAAATGTAAAAAGGGTAAAAGTTCTACAAGAAAAATCAAAGGACTTAAAAGAAAAACAAAAAAATGGACCCCAAACACAAAAAAGAGATAAGAATAAGACATGAAAGTGATGCAAGTCAAAATGCCACTACTAGTTACTTTTACTGCGAAATAAATGATTATGTGCAACTTGTTCAAAATGCCATAATCCATGATGAGTTAAATAGCTTAATCTTCACTTTTTCATGCTTTAAATTTCATGTTTATAGATAGAGAATAAAGATCTTGCCAAACAGTTTAATCTTGGCAGATCAGTAGTTAGGTAGAGAATAAATAAGGAGCTCAACAGTTAAATCTGAGCCCTTGGATGAAATAAGGTTAGAATGAGATAGTTTCCTGTTTTAAAAGAAAAATGGATAAGGGTTTGCAAGCTCGAATGCACCCATGTAAATAAAGGAAAAAATGGTAGAATAAATGATGGGTAGGAAGAAAGCAATTTCACAAGGAATGGATAAAAATCATTTGGGATATTACTAATTTCCCTCCCCACAATGTGTTCTAGTACTAAATCCTTCAGTTATAAAAACTCAGAGCATTTCTCTGACTTTTGGTGGGACTTGACCCATGTCTTAATGACTGATTGGCACCAAGGTATTGGATTCCACCTCATTGAAAACCTTCCCCTTTATAAAAAACCCTTTCCCCTTAACATCACTCATTTTACCCTACTAAAAACCCTTTTCCTAAGTCAAAATGCATATTCAACTTTGGAAAAGTAAAAACCCCTAAAAACACACTTATCTTAAGTTTTTAAGTGTAAAATGTTAATATTGGGCCCCCACTATGAAAATATCGCCTAAAATAATGTTTTAAAACTATCCTAATTGTATTTTATTTCCCGCATTCATTTCATTATTAACATGCTAATATAATATATTAACTCCTTTATATACCCTTCATCCCGTGGTATATTAATTCATTTTTTATATTACATATCCAAACCCATGTTTTACTTTTTAACCTATGGTGTATTTTCCCCACGTGATGCATTTTTCCTGCTCCCATAGGTTAAAAGTATTTCTATTATATAAATAACCTGCCCAATGTTTACATTCCACCTATATGCATTTCATTAGTTAAATAACATTAAACCCGCCTATCACATTTTACATATGAACTTTATATTAAAACTATGTTTTAATATATAAAGTTCAAACTTGCTGCATAAAGAACTCCCGGGCCCCACGCCCATTACCCCGCATCTTCACCATTAAATCCCGACCGTTCGCTCCACTCCTTTAGATCCAATGACGCGTATTTCCCATCGCAAATTTGATAGCGCGATCTTTAAACAAAATTAAATTTGCGATAAAAGTTGTTTTGGGATTTTCTCTCTCCTCCACGCATCGACTTTGTATTGGATCACATCCATTCCACAAATACCATTACTGCCTTTTAAACTTTGCGAAAATCGCTCAGTGGTAATTCTTTCCCCCACGCCCAAACCGCTGATGATTTGAAGTGGCTGGTAGTTAATGCAATCACTGTTTAAACCAAATTCATTATAAAAACACCAGAATGTACGCATTTCAAGCCTTCTGTTACTCCTTTTGCTCGTAAATTCCTTTAGACTGAGAGAAATACGTTGCTGCCCCTGTTTTAGTGGATAAACCAACAGAATTCAATCAAATTCATTGTTGGGATCACTCAAAAGCCTCCAAACTGCATTTAAAGGCTAGAACAAGCTTTTGAAAGCTTTCCACACATAGAAAACCTTTTTCCACGACAAATTTTGAATTTTCACAGGTATTCTTTAGGAAAAGACCTATCCATCCATCCGAAAGAAGTATAATATTGCATTGGAACCTTTTTTAAGCCTGTATGCCTAAGGAATAGCCATATTGCCTCAAAAATTCATCTTTACTGTAAACGTGAGCATTCCCACAATTTCTAAAGCTGTAATTTGTTTTTAAAGTAAAATCTAATTTATTTAGCCATCTACAGTCTTAAGAAGCCATCTGAGTTATCCAAAGTCTTTCTACAAATACTCAGAAGCCCTTTTTGCATAAGGTTGGATGTTTTAGGATTGTTTTCATCAAAGAAATTTGCAGAAAAACCCTTGATATCTTTTCCTGAGTCTGTAAATGTTAAGAAATTGGTTTTTTAAGCAAAATTGACAGTTTGAGTTAGAGTAACCAAAATTATACGTGTTGCAGTCCAAGATAGAACCTTTGTTATACTTAAAGTCCTTCTGTAAATAGTTTAATCTTACAGAAGTGTGTCTCAGACCTAAAAACAGAGTTTAAAAGCATCAAGAGGGGTTAAATTGCTAAAAAAAAACCTATTAATGGCATCCAAAAGCACAATTGTAATCAATCCACTATAACCTCGTGTTGTAGATGTAGAATATACCCCATTGGCAGATGTGGAATACAAAATCATAGATCCAGTGACTTAATTTAACCTTCTTGAGCTCCACTATTGGAGCCAAGAGAAATATTTGGACCAAATAGATGATGTGCTTGTTTGATGGTATAATTTTCCCAAGTATGTTATTCCTCACACCCATCAATGCCCTGAAGCCATCAGACTGTGCCAAACTCATTATTCTCCATATCAAAGAGCAATTGTCAATTCTAAGAAAGAAGTATTATTTACCATAACAGTTGAATCCATAAACCAAATGCTTCAGTTGCAGCTAGAACCCAATGTAGTCCCTTTGTCCATTGAAGCTCTGAAAAAGTTCTATTTGGAGTTAGATTTTCCCAAAAGATTTCAAATCTTTGAAACATTCATTCCTTCCTATGTAGAAATACCCAAGCTTAACCCTCCATATTCCTCTTCTAAATTCGTAGAAGGAACCAGACACATTATCTCAATGTTGTCTTTTATCCTTGGTTACTTCACAGATGAACATACTGATGCATCTATACTTGGTTTCCTGTCCATTTTTGTGCCTGGTCAGCCCCCTGTAGTCATTTACAATTTTTCTGAGTATATTGCTGATAGCATCCATGAACAACTTGTTAAACTACCTACTGAAGGTGTCTTTAGGTATACCTCATTTCTCTTCCATATGTTCCTCTATTTTCAGTCAGACAAGTTTCTTATAGCTCTTCAAAAGATGGATGTAGAAGGAAATGCACAGTCTATTATATTCTGGACATCCTTGATAAGAAAGGAGTCAACTGAGTTTACATATGCAGACTTCACACACTATTTCATTCATCCATTGGTAAATTTGTTTAAAAATAGTGTGCAACCTAGGATCAGTGATGAAATAAAAATATTTTTATAGTTATTAGAACAAAGCAGGACAGGTGATTGGTATTTATACCAAAATCACACTGAGATCAGAGTTTATGGGACAAACCTCATTCCTTACAAGTTGCTAAAGTATTTACCAATGAGATTGTTTGCTTTGGAATATATAAGACAGATTTTGAATTTAGATTCAGTAAATTTCTTGGCTGCAAAGAAGAAAACCCAGTTTAAAGTAAAGAACCAAGTGGGTCCATTTATATGAAATAACAGAGAAGCAGGTATAGAGGCAGAAAAGCAGTTGTTAGAGTGCAAATTCAACAAAATTTTTCTTTGGCACTATGATCCTTATGGTATAATAAGCAAAATGAGAGTGAAGTGTAAATTAACTCCTTACATTCATGAGAAGAAGCCTGACATTGAGAAGTTTTCAAACCAAACAGAATGGTTAGAAAATACATTGGTAGAAGCTGATAAGCAAAGTGATCCTAGTCACATTTTGCAGACACCAGCTCAGGAAGACAGAAGCATAAAAATAAATAGGTAAGAAGGCTCATATACTGCTAAAACTACCTCAGAAACCAAGTTTAAACTTAGGTACAACAAGAAACCAAAGGTCAACCCTGCAGATAAAGAAAGAGAGACAATGGAAATTATAGATACAGAGATTCCAGAGAAAGACATTGTGCCTTTCACAGTGATTGTAAATGAACAACAACCTGCCACTTCCAATACACAATTGATCCAAAAAAAACAGAATGTGGAAGTATCATCATCAAAGCAGACAGAGGAAAAATATATGGATATTAAGGAAAAGTATAAAGAGATTAAAGCGAAAAATGAGGAAATCAAGGATGAAATTTATTCTCAATACTTGAAACAGACTCCAGGCATACAAAATAGGCCGTTTTCAGCCTTTGATTATAATAATAAGAAATTACTGATGCCAGTGCTTCAACGTATAGTTCAAACTCCAAAAACAACATCTGACTATAAAAAGGTTGATTTTGAAGTACTAGTCCAAGACATTCATCCCTTGGACCAGATTGAATTCCATAAGTAGAGTTCAGAGATGATATATTCCACAATGAATACAAAAGCAATGAGTGCTCAAAAGCTCAAGAATACTTTGAAAAATGTGAGAGATCAGCTCAAGGTTGAAAAAGCTTCATCATATGCTAAAGATACCAGAATCGAATCTTTAGAGGAATTAGTGATTGAAGTGGGTTTTGATCCATCTAATGTAAAATCTGCAGAAGAACTAGTAAAAAATAAAAATGCTGATATAACAACACTCATAAAATAATTGAAATTACCCCCTACAAAGCATCCACATGCAAGGAGATTGTACAGGAAGAAAATCAAAAGGATGAGATGATGAATCTCATATTACAGATGACATGAAAAATTAAGGATATGGAAATTGAAATGGACAAATTAGTCCAAGAAAAAGAAGCTTCCAAAGCACAAAATGTCCCTCCTACTGTAATTCCTGTGGTAACAATAGTAGTGCCATCCACTCTAGCAGAAGAATTAGCTCCAAAAGTTCCATTGGCTACAACAGTGCCAGTAACTTCATCTACTGCTTCTGCCACTGAGTCTTCTACTACAACAGTCCAAAAATCAGATGAGGCCAGCAAATTAATAAAGGCAACGGAGGACATGTCCATATAAAATACTGAAATAAACAGGTTGTAGGAGAAAATTAAGAATCTTGAAGATGCCAAGAAGTTAGCACAGGTTAATGCTAAAACTGAAGAACAAAAGGCTAAAAGGTTAAGTGAACAACTTAAAATGTTAGAAATAGAATTGACCTTAAAAGAGCCTATGGAACATATAAAAAATCAACCATGGTCTAATATTATTGAATCAGTTAATGATACTTGGCCATCTATAGAGGTGATTTATGAACAGAAGGATTTGCTCAAAGCAGCTAAAGAAGAAATACAGAAGACCAAAGAGGAACTGGGCACCAAACCCGAAGAAGCATTGGAAATGATTAAGTTCCTCAATTTTAAAAATAAACAAGAATTGGATGAAATAAGAATAACAGACAGGACATAAACCATTCTTGAGGTAAGAAAAGTAATTTCCAAAAAAAATTTGATGAAACAATTGTAGGAAAAGTGCCAAAATATGGATATGGCCATCACAAGATTCATGGTGAAATTTGACACTTTGAGGCAAAAGGGCCTTCCAAATATTCTAGTAATCAATGGTAAATTGATGAAACAAGAAGATTATAACAAAAAGATAAGGGAATTTTCCAAAGAACAAGTAAACAAATCAGATTGGCAAGGGATCCCAACAGGAAAAGTTTTGCGCAAAAATATTGAAAATTTGTTTTACTTGCAGCATGAAGTAAAACACCTTTCTGTGGTCAAGCCAACCTTTTCAAAATACACTGAAGCTGATGAAAACTTCAGGAAACTCATGAAGATCAAATTACCAGAGGAAGATTTCTGGGAGAAGATAACAAACTTGCTGTAAAAATCAATTTGCAGTAAGAAAAGATGAAAACAGAGTTGCTTTTTTTACTCTAACGTAAACATATTTCAAAGAGTAAAACAATTTTCAGCAAGCAAAATCAGCAGCCAAAATGTATCAGTTGAAAAAGTGTATTAGATGAAAGAGGAAGACTAAAATAGATTGAAGATCAAACTGCCAGCGTGAGGGACACCTCAGTTGTCCAGCTGCAGCCCAAATCCAAACAACAGTCTATTTGATTTCAATAAATAGGACATCTAGCAATTTGTTAGGCAGTTGTCACTATCTTTTTGCAATAAGATATTTTATTTTCCAAGAAAAATTCCTAAGATTATTCTAGGATATTTTGTACTAGTTTTTGTATAAATACTTCATCTGATTTGAAGTATTGAGGGTGGATTAATTCCTGAAGATTTCTATAGCTGTTATATTCTGAACGTAAGGGTTTTGTATCAAGTCCAAGTCAGCAAACTGGATCTCAAGCAATAAAGCATCATATTTCAGGATTCATGTGTTGGGCCACTGAAGTGAAGTATTTTCTAATGTTATCTGTCAATTTTCTTATGTTTTTTATCCATTCATGAATGTGTTCTAAATTTTAATGTGAAATCAGGAATTGTTATATCATAATTTGTTAAAAGCACTCTGTTATTGACTGATTTTCATTTAAATGTTTTCTTCTGATATCCAGACTAGGGAACCCTTAATTGCTCCATTATTTTGATTGACCCCTACCTTTTCACTCCTTATCCGTATTAAAGAATTCTTAATTTCTCTTTATCCCGATTAAAACCATTTCACCATCAGCCTTTGAAAATCTGAAGTGACTCTACTATCTTGCCCTGTGAAAATTTGCTTTTAGACCTTGATCCTGATCTGTCTGATTGACGCATTGAATCCATTTGCCCAATGGATTACATATCCACAACCATCCATATCAGTAAGTTATTTTCCCACCAACTCAAATCAAAACCCCAAAACCAATTTGCCCCATATAACTAGCCTAAAATCAAATATAAAAACAAAGTTAAATATTATAGAGAGAGCCCTCTCTGAGCATTAGGAAGGCTAGATCCTAAAGCTTAAAAGTAGGTTTGTGGTTACCTCTGATATTCTTTAAACTATAATAAAAAATCTCTCAACTTTGAGAATTATTAGAGTGATAACATACTGGCGACCATACTGGGAAATAATCAATCTTCAGTTTTAAAAATAGATCTTAAAGGAAATCTTTTCATTATCTTTTCACCTTAAGACTGTTTTAATAAGTTGTGAGTATATTTTCATAAACAATTGTAATTCTGGCTTCAAGAAGAGTCTACTATACCAGGTCAAATTCCAGATCCACAACCTGTTGTCATAATAAATAATCCTGAGAGAATTGGAAAGAAAAATAAAAGAGTAGAGGATCTAGGTAATAAAGTTTCATTAGTCAAAGAAAATTCCCTTCCAAAATAATTATCAAGTCTACAAGACATAGAATTTGATTTAAATTTTGAACAATCTTTATTCAGAACCAAATCAGAAAGTGATTTATATAAAACTATTATAGATCTTGATTTTATTTCATTAATTGAAACTAAGAAGGAAACTATTTCTGTAGTTTCTGAGGAAAAGATTTTTGAAGTTTATGATAAGCTTGATGCCATAACTGCAACTTTGATTAAGGAAATAGATGAAGCTTATTTACAACATTCAGTTGATTTGAGTGCGTTATCAGCCTATACCCCTAAGCCTTCTACAACTAATTTAGACACCAGCCTTATCAAATCTGTAGATTCATCTCTATTCACCACCACTTCATTCATTATTTCCACCACACTTCATTCCACAGATTCATTTTTTCCTAAGCAACCAATTCAACCTAGAATATTATTCCCATCCTCCACCACCTCAAGTCCATCCATTAGTTTTTCTTCTGCATTTTCCAATACATCATTCTCATTCCCAAGTACCTCTTCTAGCATTCCAACTTCATATTTTGGTTTTTCAACCACATTTTCCAGTACATCTTCTTATATCCCAGTCTGATCTGCAAGTTCTTTAACTACATCAACAAGTACTTCTAGTTCTTCACCAAGTACATCCAATCTACCCCTTGGCCAAGCTAGAATTCAAGCCATGGCTGCAAGATATGCTCCCTTGGTCCTTCCAGCACAGTTACATGACATGCCTCAAGACTATCAAAGTAAAGTCCCTCAATTTGATGGAACCACTCACTACACTGCACAACAACATATTAATAAAATGACAGATTATTTTGAGTTGCATGAAATTGATGAGGCTGATGTCCAAGTGAGACTTTTTGCTCAAACCTTAACTAGTGAGGTAAAAAGTGGTTTAAAGGTTTAAATGCTGGTAGTATTACTAATTTAGCAATTTTTCATAGATTATTTCTTAATAGATGGGAGAAAAAGAAAAATCCACTGCAAATCTTATCTGAATTTGAAAGCATAAAAAGAGCACCAAATGAAACAATCCAAGATTATTGTACTAGATATAACAATATGTATAATGCAATTCTTGCTAATCTTAAGCCCCCTCTAGACTATGTTCTTATCGAATTCCCTGATGGATTTGATACATATATAGCCTATCAATTGAGAGAGAGAAATCCTGAGACCCTAGATCAGATGCAAAGTAATGCTGTTAGTGTAGAAGCAAATTTATTGGCTGGAAAAGCTAGATTAAGAAATGAAAGAAGAGTAACAATAAAAGAAGAAACATGCACTTCAGATTTAAAAACAGATCAATTAGCAAAAAAATTAGAGAGAGTGATGGATAGATTAGATAATATGGAAAGGAAGCCACAGTGGGATAACCAACAACAAGGAACTCAAATTAGAAATCCCAATTTCAGGAAGAACACCAACACTGGAAAATATAGAGAATTAACACCTGACCAAACAATAAGACCACCTTTCCAAGAGAACTATGTTGAAAGTTCTCATCAAAATGAAGATGATGAAGACACCATAAATCTAATGTGTATTAATGAAGATAACACCATTTTTCTTACACAATAAGAACATGAGTTATATGAGTTACAACAACTGCAATTAGATTCTGGTGAGTCTTTTTATTACAAGCAAGGTTATGAGTTTTCTATTAATGAAGTACATAAGCAATATAACCTTAGGAGCAAGAAAAATATAGAGCCTTCTATTAAGAAATCTATTCAAACACAAACAAAGAAAACAATAGAGGCTCCTACCACTAAAGTTCTGCAAATTCTCCCTAGGGAAACCAAGAAAAACTCTAGTTCAACTCAAAAAGGTTCAAATCCTAAAATTGCACCTAGCCCTAAAATTGTTGATATCACAGATGATGCTGTCTAAACATCAACAGATTCACAAAAATCTGTTGTTGCCAAGACAACTAATTCTGCTAAAACAACAATTTTAGACTCCAAAACACCTACTGCTGATCCAAAATCAGCTAATCCAAAAGCTGCCACTGCTAAAGCAGCTGCTGAAAATACAAAATTTGCAATAACATCTATTGCTTCTCAAACTATTCCTGAAAATAAAATAAAAAATTGTAAGACAGTAGAAATACAGACAGAAAATGAGAAAACAGTTGTAGAAAAAGCAGACAAACCTACCCAAACTACAATTACAAAATAAGAGATAATTCAATTAGGAAAATCACAAGCTCCATTTAATATCCAAGCTGAAATTACCAAATTAAAGATACCAATTCCTTTGACAGAATTGGTAAAACAGACCTATACAAAACATCTATCACTGAAACTTTAAATATGAATGATGGGAAGATTCAATAAATCTAATTGATGATCAACTAGAATTAATCTTTGGTCCTGATGTTAATGGAAAACACCAAGATGGATCAGTTCCACCGTTTTACATTAGATTAACTGTTCATGATCAGATTTTACATAATGCAATGCGAGATTCAGGGGCCTCACATAATTTGATGCCAAAAGCAATAAAGGAAACCCTTAATTTAGACATCACTAGGCCTTATAAAGATATCTTCTCATTTGATTCCAGCAAAGTGAAATGTTTATGTTTGATTAAAGATTTATGTGTTACTTTAGTTCAATATCCTGGAAAAAGCATAGTCATTGACATTGTAGTAGCTGACATCCTTGCCAAGTATGGAATGCTTTTATCCCGCTCATGGGGAGCTAAATTATAGGGATCTCTACAACTTGATATGTCTTATGCAACAATATCAGTTTTTGGTCAACCATAGAAACTTTATTGCGTCGAGAGGCGCTCTACAGCCCAGTATATAGGGATGTGTAGATGTAACATGTGTCGTGTAAACTTTTGATATGTCGGGCCCAATATATAGAGATGTGTAGATGTAACGTGTGTCATGTAAACTTTTGATATGTCGGGCCCAATATATAGAGGTGTGTAGATGTAATGTGTGTAATGTAAACTTTTGATATGTCGGGTTCAATATATGAGATGTGTAGATGTAATGTGAGTAATGTAAACTTTTGATATGTTGGAGTGATGTGTAGATGTCGTGTGAGTAATGTAAACTTTTGATATATTTACTATTTTAATACCATGGGCTGCATACCATGGTCCAAATACCATATTTATAAACGAGGTATTGTAAATAGATAAAATATAAATAAACCATAGATATGGTAAATAAATAAAATGTATTTTTATATTTACTTCATAATCCTATTTATATTTAGGAACACTCAAAAAGTGGTTTTATTTAGGTGAATCATGAGCTAAATACCACGGGCCAAATTATTGTTAATACCATGCCAAAAAACATTATTAACCCTAATATTAATATTAATAATATTATTAATTCTAATATTCACATTATTATATTAAAATATTAATATTATTAAATTTAATTAATGTAAACTTTTGATATGTCAGAGTGTATAGAAATGTGCCACTTTAATACCATGGGTTAAATACCATGGGCCAAATACCATATTTATAAAAAAGGTATGGTAAATAAATAGAATATAAATAAACCATAGGTATGCTAAATAAATAAAACGTCTTTTCATATTTACTCCATAATCCTATTTATATTTAGGAACACTCAAAAAGTGGTTTTATTTAGGTGAATCCTCGGCTAAATACCATGGGCCAACTTAAAATACACTATATGCATGGCCTATCTCAGGTAACAATAAACATGTAAACGCTAAATGTAAAAATAATGTTTAATATTTAACATTTAAAATTTAATCTAATTAATCTAATGTCGGCCCTAATGAAAAATCACTTCTCTCCCTACATATATAAATTTAACACAATGGGCCAAATACCATATTTTTCTGTTTCTCTTGCATTTTATAAATAATGTTTAATATTTAACATTTAAAATCTAATCTAATTAATCTAATGTCGGCCCTAATGAAAAATCACTTCTCTCCCTACATATATAAATTTAACACAGTGGGCCAAATACCATATTTTTCTGTTTCTCTTGCATTTTATATTGGATGGAAGAGAGAGAGAGGGAGAGAGAAGAGAGATGGGGGAAGAGAGAGGGAGGTAGGAGAGGAAGGGAAAGAGAGGAAGGAAGAGAGAGGGGAGGAGAGAGGGAGGGATATAGAGATGGAGTTGGAGGGTGAGAGAGGGAGGGAAGAAGAAATACAAAGAGAGAGCAGAGAGCGAGAAGTGGAGAGAGAGAGGGAGTGACAAGGGAGAAATAGAGAGAGTATGTGTATGTTTGGGGGTGAGATAAAGAGAAAAATAAGGAGAGATGGAGGGAATGGGGGGAGAAGGAGAGAGGCAGGGATATAGTAACATAGTTGGAGGGTGAAGAGAGGGACAGAGAGGGAGATAGAGAGAGAGATAGATGTGGAAGAGAAAGGGATAGAGGGGAAGGAAGAGAGTGACGATGTGAGAGAGTGGAGAGGGAGGGAAAGAGAGATGGAGTTGCAGGGGGAGAAAGGGAAGATGATTTCTTGCACTTGATGCATTGATTTCAGTGTGGACGGTGATTTCTAATGTAAAGTTTGATAGATCAAGAGTAATGTAAAATTTTGATATGGTGATTTCTAATCCTATTTGATTGCTTGCACTAGATGCATTGATATTAGTGTAGATGTTGGTTTCTAATCTTATTTTCTTACTTGCACTAAATACATTGATTTCAGTGTAAGTATAGATAATATCAAACTCTAGATCCAAATATTTAGCTTGATCCATCTCTCTTTCCCTCCATCTTGGATCTAGGGAAGTAGATGGTGATTTATACTCCTAGTTGATTTCTTGCACTAGATGCATTAATTTCAGTGTAGATGTTGATTTCAGTGTAGAGGAGGAGATATGGAGGGAAAGAGAGATGGAGTTGCAGGGGGGAGAAAGGGAAGATGATTTCTTGCACTTGATGCATTGATTTCAGTGTGGACAATGATTTCTAATGTAAAGTTTGATAGATCAAGAGTAATGTAAACTTTTGATATGGTGATTTATAATCCTATTTGATTGCTTGCAATAGATGCTTTGATATCAGTGTAGATGTTGATTTCTAATCTTATTTTCTTACTTGCACTAAATGCATTGATTTCAGTGTAAGTACAGATAATATCAAGCTCTGGATCCAGAGTAATGTATTTACATAGGGAGGAAGAAGTGCAGAGAGAGAGGGAGTGACAAGGGAGAAATAGAGGAGTATGTGTATGTTTGGGGGTGAGATAAAGAGAAAAATAAGGAGAGATGGAGGGAATGGGGGGAGAATGAGAGAGGGAGGGATATAGTAACATATTTGGAGGGTGAAGAGAGGGACAGAGAGGGAGATATAGAGAGAGATAGATGTGGGAGAGAAAGGGATAGAGGGGAAGGAAGAGAGAGAGGATGTGAGAGAGTGGAGAGAGGGAGGGAAAGAGAGATGGAGTTGGAGGGGGGAGAGAGGGAATATGATTTCTTGCACTTGATGCATTGATTTCAGTGTGGATGGTGATTTATAATCCTATTTTTCTTGCACTATATGCATTGATTTTAGTGTATATCTTGAGAGAGAGATAGAGTGTGTGTGTGTTTATTGGGGGAGGAAAGAGGATTGGAAGGAAGAGAGAGAGAGAGAGAGAGAGAGAGAGGAAAAGATATAGGAAGGTAGGAGAGGAAGGACAAGAGATAGGACATGAGAGAGAGGAAGAGAGTTATGGGGGAAGAGAGAAAATTGGAGGGCAAAGAAAGAGAGAGAGGGGGGGAGAGAGAGGAAGGACGAGAGAGAGGAGGAGAGAGGGAGGGAGATAGAAGGAGAGATGAATTTGGAGTGGAAGAGAGGGAGGGAAGGAGGATTACATAGAGAGTGAGGAGTGAAGAGAGAGAGATGAAGTGACAAGGGAGATATGGAGAGAGTGTGTATATGTTTTCAGGTGAGATAAAGAGATAAAGAAGGAGATATGGAGAGAAGGAGAGAGGGAGGGATATAGTAACATAGTTTTAGGGTGAAGAGAGAGGGAGATATATATGTGGGAAATAAATGGAGAGAGAGGAAGGAAGAGGGAGGATGTGAGAGAGTGGAGAGATGGAGAGAAAGAGAGATGTAGTTCAAGGGGGGAGATAGGGAAGTAGATGGTGATTTATACTCCTATTTGATTGCTTGCACTACATGCATTAATTTTAGTGTAGATGTTGATTTCAGTGTAGAAGAGGAGATATGGAGGGAAAGAGAGATGTAGTTGGAGGGGGAGAGAGAGAAGATGATTTCTTGCACTTAATGCATTGATTTTAGTGTGGATGGTGATTTCTAATACTATTTTTCTTGCACTATATACATTGATTTTAGTGTATATGTTGAGAGAGAGAGACAGAGAGAGAGAGAGTAACATAGTTGGAGGGTGAAGAGAGAGGGAGATATATATGTGGGAAAGAAATGGAGAGCGAGGAAGGAAGAGGGAGGATGTGAGAGAGTGGAGATATGGAGTAAAATAGAGATGTAGTTCGAGGGGGAAGATAGGGAAGTAGATGGTGATTTATAATCCTATTTGATTGCTTGCACTAGATGCATTGATATCAGTGTAGATGTTGGTTTCTAATCTTATTTTATTACTTGCACTAGATCCATTGATTTCAATATAGATGTTGATTTCTAATCTTATTTGATTACTTGCATTAGATGCATTGATCTCAGTGTAGATGTTGTTTTGTAATCTTATTTGATTGTTTGCATTAGGTGCATTGATTTCAGTGTAAGCACACAAAATTATTAACAATGTACATTAATATTTGTGTTATAGTAAATCAACCTATTAATATTGAAGAGAAAGAGAGACAATGTATGATGTTTAGTACAATAGTTCAAGCTAAATATTTAAATGGTTTATTATCTCAATTGTCCTTTTCATATAATTGATATGAAAAGATGACAAAACTAACAAGAGTGACAATAAGAATAGTAAAAGAAAATAATTTGAGATTGATCACAATGTAGAATTTTTGTAATTGACTACTCTTATTATTTTCATTTTCTATCATTCAACACTATTACATTGTCACTTTGCATTCAAAAAAATTATTTTGTCATTAAAGTTATTAACAATATTTATCATCTGAAAAAACCGAGGTAACTAAGAAAATTTTAAAATTAAAACGGCCAGATAAATACATATTTGGCATATATAAAATTATTATATTTATATTATATGTATTTGCATATTATTGGTAAAATTAATCATATTTTCGATACATTTTCCTTGGCCGCACACGACTGAAACCAACCTAGATCCATCTTAAATTTGGATCTATCAAGCGCCGAGAGGGATCAAATCTCTCGAGGTGCAAGCCTTTCCTCAAGTTTTGCACTAAAAAAAAGAGGTTTGCACCTCTAGAGATTTGATCCCTCTCGGCGCTTGATAGATCCAAAGTTAAGATGGATCTAGGCTGGTAGAGAAACATTGATGAAGTATATGGTTAGTAGTGTAGAAAGACCAATAAATTATCCTATGTACTCTACACCTACTGACATGGATTCATTCATTTTATGTAACTCTGAAAGTGGTATTGAAAACAATACTGAACTAAAAGAGAAAAACAAAGCACCAGACAACGAAAACATTTTTCATGAATTATTATGGCACCTAGATTTTGATGGTTCAGTCAATAAATTAGGAGCAGGAGGTTGGATACACAATATGGAAAACAATCATGTAGAAGGTCATGCTTTTAGACTGAATTTAAAATGTACAAACAACATGGCTGAATATGAAGCTCTTATTTTAGGACTGCAGATTGTTAGGAATTTAAGAGGTAAAAGAGTGTCAATTATGGGAGACTCAGAGTTAATTGTGAAACAGAGAACTGGAGAATATTATGTTTATAACCCAAGATTAAGCCGATATAGAGATACTGTTTTCGATTTGATTAAAGAACTGCTGGAATGTGATTTTTTTGCAATCCCAAGAAAACATAATATACATGCCCACTGCTTAGCAACTTTTGCTAGTACCTGTATTCTGCCATTTCAACCAAATCATAGATATAATGTAGAAGTTGAACACATGTCTACCATTCCAGACAATCTTAAATATTGGCAAATTTTCTCACACGATGAACAGATTTATCATTTCATGAACAATGAAGGAGAATTTCAGGGTTGTATTATAGACATAGATTGTACAGTAAATCAGAACTTAGATAGTGAAATTGATTTAAATAATGTAGATGTAAATAACTTAAATTTTGCTAAACCTACTAAATTTAGTCAATTAGACATAGATAATTTAGAAAAAGTAGAAATTGAAGAGTTAGTAGATGATGAATATGATATTTTAAACCTCAAAGACAACTTTTTACCTAAGGGATTAGCACCTTTAGAAGATTTGTTTGACTCTAATGATGTTTTCAAAAAACCTAAGATGGAGCCATTAAGATATGATATTGAGGAATGTAATATAGGAACAGAGTTAAAACCTAAGATGATTAAACTTTCAAAAGCCTTGCCTCAGGAAGGAAAAGTAAAACACATAGCTCTGTTTAAGGAATTTTAGGATGTATTTTCCTGGAGTTATGAAGACTTAAAATCCTATGACACTAGCATAATACAGCATAAAATACCCATAAAAGAAGATAAAAAACCCTTTAAACAGAAGCTTAGAAGGATCAATCCTGTTTTGGTGCCTTTAATTGAGAAAGAGGTAAAGAGAATGTATGATGCCCAAATAATTGCACCAATCAGATATTATGAGTGGGTTTCTAATCTAGTTCCCACTAGGAAAAAGACAGGAGAAATCAGACTGTGTGTTGATTACAGAAAATTAAATAAAGTGTCCTTAAAAGACAACTACCCTCTGCCTAAGATGGATCACATTCTAGAAAGGGTGGTTGGCTCTTCCAAAATTTCATTATTAGGTGGATTCTCTGGATATAACCAGATTCTAGTCCAACTAGAAGATCAATCTAATACTGCTTTTACTACTCCATGGGGCACTTTCATGTATGTGAAAATGCCTTTTGGGTTAATGAATGCAGGGGTCACTTTTCAAAGAGCTATGGATATATATTTTGCAAAGGAAATTCATGAATTCCTTGTAATTTATTTAGATGACATTACTGTATTTTCAAATACTGATAATGAACATTTAGACCATCTCCGACAAGTCTTTCTTAAATGCAGGAAATTTGGCATCTCTCTAAATCCCAAGAAGACTTTATTTGAATTGGAAGAAGGTAAATTCTTAGGACATATTACATCTAAAGAAGGAATTAGGATAGACCCAACTAGAATAGAGGCCATTTTAAACATTATTCCTCCTAGGAATATTAAATAATTACAAGCTTTCTTAGGTAAAATTAACTTTCTTAGAAGATTCATCTCAAATCTAGCTGAAATAATTAGAGAACTAAACAATATGTTGAAAGAAGATTCAGTACTTAGATGGGCTGTTGAGTCTAAGCAATCATTTGAATCAATTAAACAAGCCTTAACAAAAAATCAGTCCTAACTTTAAAAAATAATTTATTATTTTTTCATTTTCTTCAGAACACACTATTGCTGCAGTTTTACTGCAGAAAAATGATCAGGGCTATGAGAAGCCCATTGATTTCTTTAACAAATCACTCAGAGATGCCACCTTAAAGTATAACATAATGGAAAAGCAGGCACTAGCATTAGTGAAGGACATCAAAGACTTTAGAGTGTACATTATTTATTCACATATCATTGTTTATGTTCCAAACGTAGTTGTGAAGGACATTCTAACACAGAATGGGCCTGATGGTAAAAGAGGCAAGTGGATTGCTACAATTTTGGAATATGACATAGAAATCAAACCCACCAAACTCATAAAAGGTCAAGGATTAGTCAAACTCATGGCTGAATCAAATTGTCATGCTTTAGATATTAATTTTATTGCCCAAATAGATGATCAGGAAGAGATGGCGACTCTAGAGATCAGTGAAGCCTTTTCAGACTCACCATGGTATGCAAATTTTATATTTGTATTACTAAATTTACAAGCTCCTCCTGGATTATCAAGAACTAAAGCTAGATTTTAAAATTGAAGGCAATAAAATTTTGTATCATAGACAATGCACTTTTTTGGAAAGATCGGGGTGGAATTTTATTGAATTGTTTGCTTAAAGAAGAAGCTGACAACGTTTTGGAAGAATTTCATGCAGGTGACTGTGGGGGACATCTCTATTGGAAGACTACTACAAACAAAATCTTGAGAGCTGGTTTTTCCTAGCCTACCTTGTTTGCAGATGTAAAAAAGTATGTGACCTCCTGTCACAAGTGCCAAATCTTTGAAGGAAAGAAAAAGCTGCTACCCCTGCCCTTAAAACCCATCTCAAAAAAAATGTCATTTCAACAATGGGGTCTTGACTTCATTGGTGAAATTCACCCTCCATCCTCAGCCCAACACAAGTGGATTATGACAGCCACAGACTATTTCACTAAGTGGATAGAAGCCATACCTTCCAGGCAAGCCACTGACACTGTCATAATCTTATTTTTAGAAAACAACATACTCTCAAGATTTGGATGCCCCCAAAAGATTATAAGGGATAATGCAGTTGCATTCAAATCCAAAAATATGATTGACTTCTATCATAAATACCACATTACCCTTGGCCATTCTATTGCATATTACCCTCAAGGTAATGGCCTTGCTGAATCCTCCAATAAAAGCCTTGTGAACATCATCAAGAAATTACTAGAAGACAACAAGAAAACTTGGAACAAGAGGTTAGTTAATACCTTATGGGCATATAGACTTACCACTAAGAAATCTATTGGTACATCCTCTTACCAACTTTTTTATGGGATGGATGTTGTTTTTCCATCTTCCTTAGGAGTATCTGTAATGAAGATAATCCAAGAAATACAAGTTGAGACCAATGATATTCAAAGAAGAATTAACCAAACCATACACTTGCAACAAACCAGAGAAGAGGTTTATCTTAAGTCTCAAGTTTTTCAAGACAAGATTAAGAAGATTTTTGACAAGAAAAGTAAAGAAGATGATTTCTATATAGGTGACAAAGTTCTAAAGTGGGATTCAAGGAGAGAAGAGAAAGGTAAACACGGAAAATTTGATTTCCTATGGAAAGGACCTTATGTTATTTATGGTTACAGAGGTAACAATGCTTTCTTTTTGAAAGAGATGGATGGATCATATCTGCTAGGTGGACCTGTCAATGGCAGAATGCTGAAGCATTACTACTCTTTAGAATAGCAAGTAGTTAACTTTGTTTATTTCAATCATTGTACATAACATTGCAGATTTTAGATTGGATTGGATTGGATGTTTTCCTAACAAAGTTGAAGCCGGAGAGAAGCCCCTAAGCTTTAAAGGATAAAATATCATAAGTATGAATAATTGCAGAGCTCAGAAAACATTTCCAAGGCCATCATAGTCAAAATTCAAAGGCTACTAGTCTCAAAGTTCTTGACATTTCACCAGGAAATGCCATCCCCATGTGGAGCCACTGTTAGGGTCCTATAATAATAGGATTCATAATTTTTGAATTGACTTTAATTAGTCTTGTAATATGTACATACTTTGCTTTTGCAAATTTTTTTCCCATATAAGAAAAATAAAATAAAAAAATGTAAAGAGGGTAAAAGTCCTAAAAGAAAAATCAAAGGACTTAAAAGAAAAATAGAAAAATGGTCCTCAAACACAAAAAAGAGATAAGAATAAGACATGAAAGTGATGCAAGTCAAAATGCCACTATTAGTTATTTTTTACTGCAAAATAAATGATTATGTGCAACTTGTTCAAAATTCCATAATCCATGATGAATTAAATAGCTTAATCTTGACCTTTTCATGCTTTAAATTTCATGTTTATAGATAGAGAATAAATATCTTGCTAAACAGTTTAATCTTGGTAGATCAGTAGTTAGGTAGAGAATAAATAAGGAGCTCAACAGTTAAATCTGAGCCCTTGGACAAAATAAGGTTAGAGTTAGATAGTTTCCTGTTTTAAAAGAAAAATGGATAAGGCTTTGCAAGCTCAAATGCACCCATGTAAATAAAGGAAAAAATGGTAGAATAAATGATGGGTAGGAAGAAAGCAGTTTCACAAGGAATGGATAAACATCATTTGGCATATTATTAATTTCCCTGCCCACAATATGTTTCAGTACTAAATCCTTCAATTATAAAGACTTAGAGCATTTCTCTGACTTTTGGTGGGACTGGACCCACGTCTTAATGACTGATTGGCACCAAGGTATTGGATTCCACCTCATTGAAACCCTTCCCCTTCATAAAAAACCCTTTTCCCTTAACATCACTCATTTTACCCTACTAAAACCCCTTTTCCTAAGTCAAAATGCATATTCACCTTTGGAAAAGTAAAAAACCCCTAAAAATGCACTTATCTTAAGTTTTCAAGTGTAAAATGTTAATATTGCCCCCCCACTATGAAAATATCGCCTAAAATAATGTTTTAACACTATCCTAAGTGTATTTTATTTCCCACATTCATTTCATTATTAACATGCCAATATAATGTATTAACTCCTTTATATACACTTCATCCCGTAGTATATTAATTCATTTTTTATATTACATATCCCAAACCATGTTTTACTTTTTAACCTATGGTGTATTTTCTCCACGTGATGCATTTTTCTCGCTCCCATAGGTTAAAATTATTTATACTATATAAATAACCTGCCCAATGTTTACATTCCACCTATATGCATTTCATTAGTTAAATAACATTAAACCCGCCTACCAATTTTACATATGAAATTTATATTAAAACTATGTTTTAATATATAAAGTTCAAACCCGCCGCATAAAGAACTCCCAGGCCCCACGCCCATTACCATGTATCTTCACCATTAAATCTCGACCGTTTTCTCCACTCCTTTAGATCCAACGGCGCATATTTCTCATCACAAATTTGATAGTGCGATCTTTAAACAAAATGAAATTTGTGATAAAAGTTGTTTTGGGCCGTTCTCTCTCCTCCACGCGTCAGCTTTGTACTGGATCACATCCATTCCAAAAATACCATTACCACCTTTTAAACTTTTTGAAAACCACTTAGTGGTAATTCTTTCCCTCGCGCCCAAACCGCCGATAATTTGAAATCACTGGTAGTTAATACAATCACTGTTTAAACCAAATTTATTATAAAAACACAAGAATGTATGCATTTCAAGCCTTTTGTTACTCATTTTGCTCGTAAATTCCTTCATACTGAGAGAAATACGTTACTTCCATTGTTTTAGTGGATAAACCAACATAATTCAACCAAATTCTTTGTTGTGATCACTCAAAATCCTCCAAACTGCATTTAAAGGCCAGAACAAGCTTTTTAAAGCTTTCCACACACAACAAACCCTTTTCCGCGACAAATTTTGAATTTTCACAGGTATTATTCAGGAAAAAGACCTATCCATCCATCCGAAATAAGTATACTTTTGAATTGAAACCTTTTTTAAGCCTGTATTCCTAAGGAATTGATCAGAATTGGATCAAGGACCTAAGGATTAGCTCAAAATTAAACATTACAGGATTGGGTTGAAACCAAGATGGTTGCATAGGTCTCTTCTTCCTGATTTCGGTGCCACAAACGGTTCGAAAAACGGACACCGTATGAAGAAGTTATTGCACTTTGAATACCGAGTGGGTCCGGCAGAGCACGGAGGGGCCAGCCCTCCTCCCATGGAACCTCATCATATGACCAGTGTGGGAGCTTAATGTTAAGAGTGCTTAAAGAGCATAATATCAGGTTAATTAAGCTTTAGTTAAGTGGAATTTAATATGGCGTAGATTCTGGAGGCGCTCCCAAATTTAGGCGGAATTCCACTTTTAGTGGAGTTAACTGGCAGTTGCCCCACATTTAGTGGAGGAAATTGGGGCAAAGTTGTTTTGGTCATAAATCTCTCATTATTGAACGAAATTGGATGAAATTTTAGTCAATTTTGGGTCTTTTTGACCTCTTGAACACTTTGGGATAGGTTTCAGGTTGAATGGAGGTGATATTAAAAGGTTTTTGCTTCAGGGAAGATGAAGGAGCCATTAGGGCCACCATGAGACAGAATCAGTTTGAGGCCTAGCCAGGGGAGCTAGAGTCCTTTTCCAGAGTTCCAATAGACTAAATTAAATAATTTAGATGTTATGAATCTGATGAAATGGTTTTCAGAGCCTGTAGAGAATGTTTGAAGGCCGAAAAGCTTCAGTAAAGTTCTAGGGGCCATTAGTGCTAGCTTTTGCCAGCAACAGTGCAGGGCTTAGCCAAAGCTGCTTGAGACCATTTGCAGCGAACTAGTGGTCATTCTTGACTGAAAATTTGATTCTAAATCTAATGACATAGGTTTCAGAAAGTTTTGATAACTTCTAGAGGTCTAAAACTCAGCAGAGAGGTTTTCTTTGACATGAGTGCCAAGGGGTGCCGACAGTGTATGGAGGCGAAACCAGAGCAGACGGAGGCTATTTTTGATGAAAAAATTGTCGAAATTGGCTATTTCAAAAATTTTGGAACCAATGGAAGTGGTTTCAGAATATTCTGAGAACTTATTCAACTCGATAAGTTGATGGGAAGTTTTGGGCAGCCCTGGGCAAACCGTGGAGAATAGCCTATTTTGGGGAGTCATGATGACAAAGCTCTGAGTCCCAAAGAGCCGAGTCATGATGACAAAGCTCAAAGGAGACATAGCCCACGAGATTTCGGGTGAACTCCTAGATTAAAATTTTTGTTTTGTTGCATTATGTTGCTGTCATACATGTTAAATTACAGCAAGAAAAATTGAATTTAAGATACATAAACATTAAAAACTCATACACCACTTTCAAGTAAATAATTACGCAAAGTTGTCAAGTAAAAGCTAGATAATTTTAATTTAAACTGAGTGGTAGGTTATTGAAATACATACAAGTTATCCAGACCATAATCAGATAAGGTTGGTATCAGAGCATAGTTGCTTGCTTGACAGAGCACTTGGTTCCTTGATTGTATAGCTTGAAAGGTGTTTAAACAGTGTAAAAGATTGACTATTTTACTGTTTGCAAACTAATTGTTGTTTGAGTTTGCTTGAGATTTGGGGATAGCTACTGATTAGCTAAGTCTTGGATAGAACAAAACGGAAGAAAGGATAAGGCATATTACTTACCCCAAAGGACCTCAAAGTCACCCGTGGAACACAAACCCTCTTGACGATTGTTTGTTAAGAAGCTCTTGGGGTTTGTTTGTTGTTTGGCTACTTGAATAAGAGTTGGTCTTTTCAACCATTTGGTTAAAAATGCTTTGTCATTTGTTTTGAAAAGCTTTGAGAACTTTGTTGAAGTTCCTTTTGTTCATTGACATCATAATGACAACTTCTACAAGTGAAGTTTCCTCCTTCACTAGATTCTTCGATGATGATATGAAGTGTGACTTTATTATATTGAAGGACATGATACAGATTTTGTTTGAGGATAAACGAGAAAGCACTGAACTTCATGAACAATTTTTTGCCATGAAGGAAGAGAAGGAGAAATTATTCAAAGGTTGCATGATATGGAGAGGCAAATCCATCAATCCCAAGAGGCTTTGACCAAGAAAATGCGTGAGGAAGAGGTAATCCATTCTAACTTGTCTTCAGTTTCCTCATTAGAAAGATGTGTTGGTTCTTTCGAAAAACATACAAGGGGAATAGGGTCCAAGTTAATGATTAAAATGGGCTATGAAGGCAAAGGATTAGGCAAGCATGTAAAAGGCATGGTTGATCCCATTTCAGTTGAGGAACAACCCAAGAATCTTGGTCTTGGTTATGTGCAATTTAATGGTGAAGACTCCAAAGCCATGAAGGCATGTGAGGCTATTTCAAAGAGAACTTTTATTCCAAGTTCTAAGATGCAAATATGTCAAATTTGTTTCAAAGATGATTGCCATTGCTTTAAGCCTTTGTTGCAACAAGAAGATGGTAGACATGCAGCTTATGGCGAGCATGCAAGTTTAGACAGTTTTCAAGACAAGAACGATGATGTTAGTCTGAAAATGAAAGCTGTAGCCTCTACTAGTTCATCTCCTCAAGAAGGCAAAAAGGATGAACATTCAAAGCGTTACAAGAGTTATAAATCTTCTCATGATCAATTTGATTGTGTTTCTGCAAAGCATGATAATTTTACATGCTTAAATGGAAGAAATATTTGTTGTACATATTGTGGTGGATTTAACCATGTTGTTTCGAGATGCTGGATGAGAAAGAAAGATACAGGAAGCAGATGAGGCAAAGACAACTTTCAGATAAGGTGCATAAGTTTTGCACATATTGCCCAAAGAAGGGACATGATGTCTCTCATTGTTGGACTTTGCATCCAACTAGTCGTCCAAAGCACCTGCAGCAAGAGTACAGAAACATTGGTGCAAGTGGAACTGCGGATTCCATTATTCATGTGAAAATGGAAGATTCACATGAGGAAGAGTTGCAGCAGCAAAAGTCGCCATGGAAGTGGCTTGGAAAGAAGTGGATGGACTTCTTAACACAGTAAGAAATACTCCTTTGTACATATGCACATTTCGGTTGTATGTATGTATTTCTGTTGAAAAGTTTGATGCAAGATTGCATATAAATGCGGTTCAGTTGAAGGAATTTCCTTGTTGTTGCAAAATTTCACCACGGAGGTGTAAAAGATGAGTATGATACTCATATTGCAGCAATATCTTTTACTTCAGCTCTTATAGTCACCCACATGTTTTTTGGGATTATGTACTTGCATGGAAGTTGTATGTGTAAATAGCAAACTGTAAATAGGTTCATTGTACATTGATACATGCACATGTGTTTTTCAAGATGTATCATGTTGTTTATCGACTTGTGTTGATTGTGTCACACATGTTTGTCGAGTTGTGTCGATTGTGTTGCACACTTTTTACATTGATTTTGTGTCAATTGTATAGCACATTTTATGAAGACTTGTTGTTGATGTCACATGTTGCACGAATTATGTTTGAGCCACCTTGGATCATTGATCAAGGCAGCGATGTACAGTTTCCTTTTTCAAATTTCTCGCCAAAAATTTTCTGAGTGAGTGCAAAAAAGACAGCTCTTGACAGGAGGACAAGTGCATTGAGTAAAGGAAGTGTGAATTGCTTTCTAGCTGTGGTTAAAGGTCACTAGCCATGCAAGGCAAGTGTTTGGAGGCTGAAGAGAAGAGGGTGCAGTACTCTCATTTGTTGTATAGATAAGTTTTTAGTAGTCCAAGAGAGCTTTTGGGGTTGAAAAGCTTCTCATTTGGGAGGCGTGATTAGAACTGAATCAATGACCTAAGGATTAGCTCAAAATTCAAAGTTATAGGATTGGGTTGAAACCAATATGGTTGCATAGGTGTCGTATTCCTGATTCCGGTGCCACAAAGGGTTCAAAAAATAGACACCATATGAAGAAGTTATTGCACTTGGAATGCCGAGTGGGTTCGGCGGAGCACGGAGGGGCTAGCCCTCCTCCCATGGAACCTCATCATATGACCAGTGTGGGAGCTTAATGTTAAGAGCGCTTAAGGAGCCTAATATCATGTTTGATATTTAATTAAGCTTCAGTTAAGTGGAGTTTAATATGACAGAGATTCTGGAGGCACTCCCAAATTTAGGCGGACTTCCACTTTTAGTGGAGTTAACTTGCAGTTGCCCCACATTTAGTGGAGGAAATTGGGGTAAAGTTGTTTTGGTCATAACGCTCTCATTATTGAATGAAATTGGATGAAATTTTAGTTAATTTTGGGTCTATTCGACCTCCTGAACACTTTGGGATAGGTTTTAGGTCGAATGGAGGTGATATTAAGAGGTTTTTGCTTCAGGGAAGATGAGGGAGCCATTAGGGCCACCTGAGACAGAATTAGTTTGAGGCCTAGCCAGGGGAGCTAGAGTCCTTTTCCAGAGTTCCAATAGACTAAATTGGATAATTCAGATGTTCTGAATCTGTTGAAATTGTTTTCAGAGCCTGTAGAGAACGTTTGAAGGTTGAAAATCTTTAGTAAAGTTCCAGGGGCCATTACTGCCAACTTTTTTCCAGTAGCAGTGCAGGGCTTAGCCAGGGCTGCTTGAGACCATTTGCAGCGAACCAGTGGTCAATATTGATTGAAAATTTGATTCTAAATCTAATGAAAAAGGTTTTAGAAAGTTTGGATAACTTATAGATGTCGAAAACTCAGTAGAGAGGTTTTCTTGACCCTAGTGCCAAGGGGTGCCGACAGTGTATGGAGGCGAAACCGGAGCAGCCGGAGGCTATTTCTGATGAAAAAATAGTCAAAATTGGCTATTTCAGAAATTTTGGAACCAATGGAAGTGGTTTTAGAACATTATGAGAACTTCTTCAGCTCGAGAAGTTGATGGGAAGTTTTGGGCAGCCCTGGGCAAACTGTGGAGAATAACCTATTTTGGGGATGATGTGCTTGATTTAAGCAATTTATCAGTTGAAAATTGGTGTCTAATGTTTTTTAGATATATAAGTAGTGGTTTCAGTGATAGAAACAGAATTTTGAGGGAGTTTGTGCCATTTAGAAGCTCAGAGTAGCTTAGTGCACCGATAGAAGGAATCGTGTCAACAAGAGTCTAAAGATGTTTGCAAAGTTTGGACAGCCATTAGGGGGATTTAAATGGTATTTTCAGTCCTTTGGATCATTTTTTTATTCATTGGAATTAAGTATTTACTTTGTAAAAAACTTACCATAATCCCAAAGAGCCGAGTCATGATGACAAAGATCAAAGGAGACGTAGCCCACGAGATTTTGGGTGAACTCCTAGATTAAAATTGTTGTTGTGTTTGAATGATTATTTGCTGCATTATGTTGCTGTCATACATGTTAAATTACAACAAGAACAAATGAAGTTAAGACACATAAATAGTAAAAAGTCATACACCACTTTCAAGTAAATAATTCCACAAAGTTGTCAAGTAAAAGTTAGATCATTTTAATTTAAACTGAGTGGTAGATTCTTGAAATACATACAAGTTATCCATACCATAATTAGATCAGGAATATCCATATTGCCTCAAAAATTCATCTCTGCTGTAAACCTGAGCATTCCCACAGTTTCTGAAGTTGTAATTTGTTTTTAAAGAAAAATCTGATTGATTTAGCCATCTATAGACTTAAGAAGCCCTCTGAGTTATCCAAAGTCTTTCTACAAATACTCAGAAGCCCTTTTTTCATAAGGTTGGATGTTTTAGGATTGTTTTCATCAAAGAAATTTGCAGAAAAACTCTTGATATCTTTTCTTGAGTCTATAAAAGTTAAGAAATTGGTTTTTTAAGCAGAATTGACAGTTTGAGTCAAAGTAAACAAAATTATACCTATTGTAGTCCAAGATAGAATCTCTGTTATACTTAAATTCCTTCTGTAAATAGTTTAATCTTACAGTAGTGTGTCTCAGACCTAAAAAAAGAGTTTAAAAGCATCAAGAGGGGTTAAATTTTTAAAAACAAACCCATCAATGGCATCCAAAAGCACAATTGTAATCAATCCACTACAACCTCTTGTTGTAGATGTAGAACATACCCCATTGGTAGATGTGGACTACAAAATCACAGATCCAATGATTGAATTTAACCTTCTTAAGCTCCACTGCTGGAGCCAAGAGAAATCTTTGGACCAAATAGATGATGTGCTTGTTTGGGAGCCATCAATGCCCTGAAGCCATCAAATTGTGCCAAACTCATTATTCCCTAGATCAAAGAGCAATTGTCAATTCTAAGAAAGAAGTATTATTTACCATAACAGCTGAATCCATAAAACAAATGCTTCAGTTGCAGCCTGAACCCAATGCAGTCCCTTTGTCCATTGAAGCTCTGATAAAGTTCTATTTAGAGTTATATTTTCCCAAAAGATTTCAAATCTTTCAAACATTCATGTCGTCCTCTGTAGAAATCCCCAAGCTTAACCCTCCATATTCCTCTTCTAAATTCCTAGAAGGAACCAAACACATGATCTCAATGCTATCTTTTATCCTTGGTTACTTCACAGATGAACATAATGATGCATCTATAATTAGCTTCCTTTCCATTTTTGTGCTTGGTCGACCCCCTGCAGTCATCCACAATTTTGCTGAGTATATTGCTAATAGCATCCATGAATATCTTGTTAAAATACCTACTGAAGGTGTCTTTAGTTATACCTCATTTCTCTTCCATATGTTCCTCTACTTTCAGTCAGACAAATTTCCTATAGCTCTTCAAAAGGTGGATGTAGAAGGAAATGCACAATTTATTATATTCTGGACATCCTTGATAAGAAAGGAGTCAACTGAGTTTACATATGCATACTTCACACATTGTTTCATTCATCCATTTGTAAATATGTTTAAAAATACTATGCAACCTAGGATCAGTGATGAAATCAAAAGATTTTTACAATTATTAGAACAAAGTAGGACAAGTGATTGGTATTTATACCAAAATCACACTGAGATCAGACTTTATGGGACAAACCTCATTCCTTACAAGTTTCCAAAGTCTTTACCAATGAGATTGTTTGCTTTAGAGTATATAAGAAATATTTTGAATTCAGATTCAGTAAATTTCTTGGCTGCAAAGAAGAAAACCCAGTTTAAAGTAAAGAACCAAGTGGGTCCATTTATATGCAATAACAGAGAAGCATGTATAGAGGCAGAAAAACAGTTGTTAGAGTGCAAATTCAACAAAAATTTTCTTTGGCACTATGATCCCTATGGTATAATAAGAAAAATTAGAGTGAAGTGTAAATTAACTCCTTACATTCATAAGAAGAAGTTTGACATTGAGAAGTTTTCAAACCAAACAGAATGGTTAGAAAATACACTGGTAGAAGCTGATAAGCAAAGTGATACTAGTCACATTTTGGAGACTCCAGCTCAGGAAGACAAAAGCATAAAAATAAATAGGAAATAAGGCTCATATATTACTGAAACTACCTCAGAAACCAAGTTTAAACTCAGGTACATCACGAAACCAAAGGTCAACCCTGCAGATAAAGAAAGAGAGACAGTGGAAATTATAGATACAGAGATTCCAGAGAAAGACACTGTGCCTTCCACAGTGATTGTAAATGAACAACAACCTACCACTTCCAATACAAAATTGATCCAAAAACAATAGAATGTGGAAGTATCATCATCAAAACAGATAGAGGAAAAATATATGGATATTAAGGAAAAGTATAAAGAGATTAAAGCCAAAAATGAGGAAATTAAGAATGAAATTTATTCTCAATACTTGAAATAGACTCCAGGCATACAAAACAGGCTACTTTCAGCCTTTGATTATAAGAATAAGAAATTACTTATGACAATGCTTCAACCTACAGTGCAAACTCCAAAAACAACATCTGACTATAAAAAGGTTGATTTTGAAGTACTAGTCCAAGAAATTCATCCCTTGGACCAGATTGAATTCCATAAGTAGAGTTCAGAGATGATATATTCAACAATGTCTACAAAAGAAATGAGTGCTCAAAAGCTCCAGAATACTTTGACAAATGTGAGAGATCAGCTCAAGGTTGAAAAAGCTTCATCATATTCTAAAGATACCAGAAGCAAATCTTTAGAGGAATTAGTGATTGAAGTGGGTTATGATCCATCTAATGTAAAAGCTGCAAAAGAACTAGTAAAAAAGAAAAATGCTGATATAGCAGCACTTAGAAAACAGTTGAAATTACCCCTACAGAGCATCCACAGGCCAAGGAGATTGTACAGGAAGAAAATCAAAAGGATGAGATGATGAATCTCATATTACAGTTGAAAACACAAATTAAGGAGATGGAAATTGAAATGGACAAATTAGTCCAAGAAAAATAAGATGCCAAAGCACAAAATGTCCCTCCTACTATAATTCTTGTGGTAACAACAGTAGTGCCATCCACTCTAGCAGAAGAATTAACTCCAAAGGTTCCATTGGCTACAACAGTGCTAGTAACTTCATCTACCACTTATGCCACAGAGTCTTCTACTACAACAATCCAGAAATCAGATGAGGCTAGCAAATTAATAAAGGCAATGGAGGAAATGTCCATACAAAATCATGAGATAAACAGGTTGAAGGAGCAAATTAAGAATCTTGAAGATACCAAGAATTTAGCACAGATTAATGCTAAAACTGAAGAACAAAAGGCTAAAAGGTTAAGTGAACAACTCAAAAAGTTAGAAACAGAATTGACCTTAAAAGAGCCTATGGCACATATCAAAAATCAACTATGGTCCAATATCATTGAATCAGTGAATGATACTTGGCCATCTATAGAGGTGATTTATGAACAGAAGGATTTGCTCAAAGCAGCTAAAGAAGAAACACAGAAGACCAAAGAGGAACTAGGCACCAAACTTTAAGAAGCATTGGAAATTATTAAGTTCCTCAATTCTAAAAATAAACAAGAATTGGATGAAAAAGGAATAAAAGACAGGACAAAAACCATTCTTGAAGTAAGGAAAGTAATTTCCAAAAAGAATTTGATGAAACAATTGGAGGAAAAGTGCCAAAATATGGATATGGCCATCACAAGATTCATGGTGAAATTTGACACTTTGAGGCAAAAGGGCCTTCCAAATCTTCTAGTAATCAATGATAAACTGATGAAACAAGAAGATTATAACAAAAAGATAAGGGAATTTTCCAAAGAATAGGTAAACAAATCAGATTGGCAAGGGATCCCAACAGAAAAAGTTTTGCATAAAAGTATTGAAAATTTGTTTTACTTGCAGCATGAAGTAAAACACCTTTTTGTGGTCAAGCCAAGCTTTGAAAAATACACTGAAGCTGATGAAAACTTCAGGAAACTCATAAAGATCAAATTACCAGAGGCAGAATTGTGGGAGAAGCTAACATAATTGCTGTAAAAATCAATTTGCAGTAAGAAAAGATGAAAACAGAGTTTCTTTTTTTACTCTAATAGTAAAGAGATTTCAAATAGTAAAACAATTTTCAGCAATCAAAATCAACAGTCAAAGTGTATCAGGTTAAAGGGTATCAGTTGAAAAAGTGTATCAGATGAAAGAGGAAGACTAAAACAGATTGAAGATCAAACTACTAGAGTGAGGGACACCTCAGTTGTCCAACTGTAGCCCAAATCCAAACAACAAGTTATTTAATTTCAATAAATAGGACAACTAGCAATTTGTTAGGCAGTTGTCACTATCTTTTTGCAAAAAGATATTTTATTTTCCAAGAAAATTTCCTAAGATTATTCTAGGATATTTTGTACTAGTTTTTGTATAAATAATTCATCATTTGAAGTATTGAGGGTGGATTAATTGTTGAAGGTTTCTATAGCTACTATATTCTGAACCTAAGGGTTTTTGTATCTAGATCAAGTCAACATACTGGATCTCAAGCAATAAAGCATCATATTTCAGGATTCATGTGTTGGGCCACTGAAGTGAAGTATTTTGTAATGTTATTTGTCAATTTTCTTATGTTTTTCATCCATTCATGAATGTGTTCTAAATTTTAATGTGAAATCAGGAATTGTTATATCAGAATTTTTTAAAAGCACTCTGTTATTGATTGATTTTCATTTAAATGTTTTCTACTGATATCCAGACTACGGAACCCTTAGTTTCTTCCTAATTTCGATTGACCGCTACCTTTTCACTCCTTATCCGGATTAAAGAATTCTTAATTTCTCTTTATCCCGATTAAAACCATTTCACCATCAGCCTTTGGAGATCTAAAGTGACTATACTATCTTGCCCTGTGAAAATATCCCTTTAAACCTTGATACTGATCTGTCTACTTGACACATTGACTCCATTTTCCCAATGTATTACAGATCCACAGCTATCCATCTCAGTAAGTGATTTTCCCACTAACTTAATCAAAACCCCAAAACCAATTTTCCCTATATAACTAGCCTAAAATCAAATATAAAAATAAAGTTAAATCTTATAGAGAGCCCTCTCTGAGCATTAGGAAGGCTAGATCGTAAAGATTAAAAGTAGGTTTGTGGTTACCTCTGATATTCTTTAAACTATAATAAAAAATCTCACAAATTTGAGAATTATTAGAGTGATAATAGCTAGGAGGGGTCAAAATGAGTTCTTGTTGATGTGTTTATTTCTATATCATTTTATTGTTTTTATTTATCATCTCTAAACTTTTCATGAAGTTCTAGGCAGAGCAATGGGTTCTGGGCCTGAAAAGGTGGCTCAAATCCTGAGGACACTGGCACAAAATTGAGGAATTTAGTTCTTGGACGCTGGCATGTAGTGTTATGCTTGTGTCAATGTCTTCTTTGACGCTGGCGTGCAACCCTGTGCATGCGTCTATGGCTAAAAGAGATCAAAAGGTGAGTGTGACCCATAGGTAAGAGGCCTGAATTGTTGGGTTACCTCTTGGGGGTGTTGTTGTTGTACAAGGTCTGTAGTTTGTGTTTTTGTCGGTTCCACTTCCTTAAGGTCACCTAGGAGGTTGAATCTCATTTTAGTAGCCTCTCGTCACATGTTTACCTTGGTTGGTCGGTTACTGGGGTAGATGTGGGAAGAGGGTGTTACACATTGCCTTTGCACTTCTTATTTCCATGGTTAGCACTATAGGAGGGAGCAAACTCCCTCCTATAGAAAAGTTACTTCAAGGAACCATCACCTCGATCAATCAACGAATCCTTGCCCTGGTAAGATTGTAAAAAATCCAAGCTCGAACTAACAATAATGATCCTTAAGGAAAGTTTCAACTAGTCAAAGTCCTCGAGGAAGCTACCTTCCAAAAGTAGCCATAGATCCAAAGTTTGAGGTGCATTCCAATCAAATTTGCGAGTACATTCAATACATGAAATATCATGCTTTAATTGGAAAATTCCTAGGCATTTGGCCCTCATAAAAATCCCTCGCCTATTGGATTCAACACAAGTGGAAGCGAAATGGATAGATCAAAATGGATCTTGGGGAAAAAGGTGTTTTCACCATAATCTTTTATAATATGGAAGATCACATGAGGGTTTTCGAAAATGGTCCATATTTATTCAACTCTACAGGATTATATTTTAGGTTTTGGATGAAAATATTTGTTCCAAACAAAAAGGATTTTACATCATCTCCTAGTTTGGATTTGCATGTACTACTTGCCCAGAGAATTATGGGATGAAGAAATATTAATAGGCATAAAAAATGCTTTGGGTCATTTTTTCAAAGTCTCATAAGTAACTAAACAAGCAAGATATATATCTAATGCCCAAATCTATGTATATATGAATATATTACAACCTCTTCCTATGTTGATTGATATCTACTATCAAGACGAACTATGGAAGCAAACTTTTGTCTATGAACATATTTTGTTATGTTGTTGTAGATGTCAAAAATATAGGAATATCTACATACATTTCCCCATACTGGTTCTTGAGACCACTCGATATTAATGCCAAGTTACAGATCATGATGGCTTCTCTAAATCTATTAATTGTCGTCATGGACCCAAGCCTCCACTCCCACAAACACATGTTGGAAAAAACCTTGTTACTAGCAACAACTTTGAACCACTTGTAAATCTCGAATCCCTGGCCCCTCCTCTGAACCCCTCCCCCCAAAGATAAACATGTCTAATACTAACGACCCCAAAGAATTCTATGAGTTTCTTCCTATTACCTCCTCACAACCCTCGAATTCAAATCCTCGAGAACCCTCGAGGAAATATTCTAAGTTTCCACACAATAAAGGGCACCAAAGAAATGGATTTGGACACTCTCAACCTCCCAACACATGGAAAGATAAAGACCCAAAATCTTTCCTGAAGCATCAAGTCAAAATATTATACTGAGCCATTTTCAAATCAAGGCAACAAGTCCAAAAAGCGTCAATGGGACAAACTAGTGCCAATCCTTTAGGGGTTCATGTCCAACCTATGGAAGAGACTACAAAGAAACACAAGAATGAAAGGAAAAAAGGTTGTAAAAATCAATCAACAAATTGTAAAATAACTAGGAAGCATTCTTGTTAAATCAAGTCGAATAAATTTTATCTCAAAGGTTTATCCCTCCACCAACTCATCTCCCCCATGAATATAATCTCTTGGAATATTAGAGGCCTCAATTGAAAGGGCGAGCAAAGGCTTCTCAAAGACGAGTGGTTCATGGAACCTCCAACCTTTTTGATGATTTAGGAAATTAAAACTTCCTATGAAGTTGCTTGCAAGTGTAAAAAGAAATGGGGTTGGGGATGTCAATCAGTAGCTCTTGATGCTCAAGGTCAACCCTAAGGTCTTGCTATCATCTAGAACTCTCGAGAGGCATCCATCCTTAACATTTTTTCTTGTTTCAAAATTCTCACATATAATTTCAACTCATAGGATTGTTAGAAATTTGATTTCTTTCAAACGTCTATGACCCTTCATTGCTCAGAGACAAGTCATATTTTCTTAACTCCATCAAGTAGCTTAGTCTTCTCATCTCACTAGCATCTCGGATCTTGGGGGGATTTCAATTTGGTAAAATATTTATAAGGAAAAGAAGGCGATGTTAGAAATATAGAAGCAGAATCCATCCTCTTCCAAGATGTCATGGTTTGGATCACTAGCTGATCAAATCAGACATTGAAATCAAGCATTTCCCCATAAATAGGCCTTTTCACCTAGAGCATTTCTAGCTCCAACATATTGACTTGGAATCCATCAGCAAGGATTGGTGGGACAAACTAGCTAACTTGGAAGGATCACCCATGTTACCCCTACAAATGAAATCGAAGCACATTCAATATTAGCTCAAAACTTGGAATAAGGAAAATTTATGGAACATCACTTAGGACAAATAAAACTTGGAAGCCCAAATGGAGAGGATATAGTAAGAAGTAATTCACTAAGGAAGTTCACAAAGGACCTCAAAAAGGAGGAAGTGTGTACTCTCACTATGCTTAAAGAAAGAAGAAAATGGGAAGAAATACTTTGGCAACTAAAATAAAAAATTATATGGATGAAGGAAGGAGAGTAAAACATTGCCTTCTTCCACAATACGACACTTTAACATCAACATCACAATCATATTTCTTCCTTAAATAACTAGGTATCTTTCAAAGGTTCAAGATCATGAGGACATGGCTAATGTGTTGGTTCAATATTATAAAGAGCTACTATCCAACTCTAAGCTAAACCACTTGGAGGTTATACAAAAAATAATTCAGCACATTCCACCTATGGTTACCAAAGAGAAGAAAAAGGCTCTCTCAAGAGAGATATCTATTGAAGAAATGGAAGAGGTAGTAAAATATATGCCCCAAAACAGGGCCCCCGGACCAAACAACTTCACTACTGACCTTTTTCAGGGTTGTTGGTCAACAATCAGACACGATATTTGGCAAGTAGTGGAGGAATCAAGGAGATAGAAAACCATCATGAAATCTCTTGACACTACCTTCTTCACTTTATATCTCCAAAAGGGATAGAGTTTAGGACTGTAGTGGCTTTCGTTTCATTGCTCCATGTAATTCAATATACAAAGTGATCACCAAAATAATAGCCAATCACCTCAAACCCATCCTACCTCAGCTCATTTCAGTGGAACAAATTAGTATTGTGGAGGGACATCAAATTCTGGATGGTATAGTGATTGCATATGAAACTATTCACTCTTTAATATCCTCCAAGAAACCAGACATGCTTCTGAAACTTGATCTTTCTGAGGCATTTTACAAATTCAATTGGATTTATCTCTTCATCATTCTCTGCACCTTTGGCTTCAACCCTAACTAGAACTATTGGGTCAGAAGCCTTATCTCTTCAACATTCTTCTTTATTTTGCTAAATATATCGCCTGGTGCATCCTTTTCATCTTCTTATGGTATCTAGCATGGAGATCCAATGTCACATTTTTTCATTATTATAGCAGTGGAGGGTATTGGTTGAACATTTAATGAGACAATTGAGGAGAAAAATATCAAAGAACTACATCTATTTGGTGACGATCTCCCTTTATCACACCAAAAAATTGTGGATGATACCTTGGGCATGGGTGTTCCAAATATTCAATAAGCCAAAGGATTTTCTCAAATTTTGGAGGATTTCTCTCTTGCCTCAAGTATGGAAAGAAATAGAGCTAAATCTCATATATTTTCTTTAATATGTCTTTGGTTATACAAAAACATATTGTAAAGATGATTGGTTTCCAAATCAACAAATAACCAACAAAATACTTGTAGAAATTATACAACATATATGTATATTATGGATTCAACTCGATCTAACAATGTATTAAAGCTAGATACTGAATCACTTCTACAAATCAATTGCGGAATTGAAAACATAATCACCAATCACATGAAGTAAAGAAGAATCAATCGAACCACAACAAAGATAAGTTACCGGGGAAACCTTGCTGCTCAAAACCCCACTATCTTATATTGTATATTCCACAAGGAATCATGAAATAATTACAATGCAATTCTTATCACAATAATGTCCTGCAATTTGACTATCGTCTCACACTAATCCAGACAAAATCGGGCAAATAATCAGCCAATTCTCAGCCTGTCTTCAGCTTTCCTTGCTCACACAATTCCTGATGAATGCAATACCTATTCTTTAGGAATTTCAACCTTCCTCAACTGCATTGAGTATCATGGGCATCCTGTGGTGTTTTAACTGCATCTGGGCAGTCAACTAATATCACAACTGATAGTCACACCTCCCTTTCACCTAGATCTCAACTGGGTCTCCACTGGAACTGACATGCATGCAAATAATAATAGTAAATCCTTAGTTGCATGTGAGATCACTGATTCTAAATTAAATAATATTTAATTCACTTGATCTCTCACTAGTGTATCAAACTGTTACAACTAGCACAACTGAGTTTAACTCACTTAACTGAGTTAAACTGATTACAACCTGCATTAACTAATGCACCACTGCACTTCGAACTCTTTTACAACTATAATTACTCTGCATGCCTCACCAACTACCCTCAACTCTAAATTCATGATTTAACTGAGTTTATCACACTCAGTTAACTATTAATAGCTATTTTGAGATTAGATTACATTTTATTGTCTATCTTAATTAAGGGATAACTAAAATAGACGTGCACCAAATTTAGTCCACACCATGTAGGTGATGCTAAGACCCGTGGTCCCACACTAGTGTAGGTGCTTCTTGGACCTCTTGGTCCCACACCTAGTGTAGGTTCTGCTTGGACCTCTTGGTCCCACACCTAGTGCAGGTGCTGCAATGTTGTTTTCGGAAGCAAATTTCATTGTTTCTTGTTGCAAACTTCAACATTCCCTCTCAATAAGAAAGGAATGCCCTTGCATGCATCATGCACCTCTTGCATGCGACATGCAACTGTTGCATGCAACACTTCTTTAATGTTTCTCACATATGCAACTCTTGCATGCAACACTTCTCTAGTGTTTCTCGCACATGCAACCTTTGCATGAAACACTTCTGAAACTGAATAGCCTCCAAACAAATGAATCAGTATGATGCATTTGTCATCAGAGTTTTCTGACTGCTGCTAGCTACTGCACATGTCTATTGGATTCTCTGCACTGTTGAAATCTGCATCCGTGCACTCTACACTGTTGCCAACTCTTATCTACGCTCCAATATCTGACACCTTTCAATCTGATTTCTGTCCTCTTGACATCTGACTGCATCAATCTAACTGATCCTGCTACTGCTTCTCCGTGGGCTCCTCGTAGACAGGTTCGATCCATGAGAAACACCATATCTACGACCCTGCCCAAATTTCTTCTTGGGATTAATCTTGCATGTCGCCCCACCTCACACCTAGAGGTATAGTTGCATGCACTCCCTCTGCCCATCTGGCTCAAAATTTCTCTGCTTGAGTGGTTTCTGCCACTACATGATCCTCCGCATGTGGCTACTCCACATCTTGAGGTTCAATCTTTGGAACGAAGGGTTCCTCATCTGCATGCAAATCAAGCTCCCTCTTAAGGGACAATTTCTTGGCTTTCTCACACTTCCCAATGGTTGGAAGCTCTATAGAAATCACATCTACATCAAGTCTATAGAGATTCTTGACACGAATCCCAATATTATTGGCTTGTCCTGTTGCTTTGTGTTGAAGGAAAAATTTTCCTTCACTGAAAACAACATCATAGCCTCTATCCTTTAAAATTGCAACTGAAACTAAATTTTTCTCCAAGCTTGGTACATGCATTACATCTTTTAATAAAAATGGTTTACCTGACTGTCTCTGGAAAGTAACTGTACCAATCCCGATAACGCTATACCTTCCTTAGTCACCCATTTCGATATGCATCTGGATGTCCTTCTCCTCCAAGCTACTGAAAAGTTCTTTGTTTCCCGTCATGTGGAAAGATGCACCACTATCCAAGTACCACCATGATCCCACCGCACTTGAAACCATGCATGCGATTAGTGAGAAGTCAAGCTAAAATTGTGAGGCCAAAGCCTCACCATCTACAGATCCTGAAGCCTTCTTGTTCTTATTCTTTTATGGACAATTAGTGGCATAATGTCCATGCTCGTGACAATGAAAACACTTCACTCTTGACATGTCACGCTCCTTGCCTTCTTCACCGGTCTCATATTTGGAATGAAATTTCTTTCCTTTCCCCTTCTTTGCCTTGGCAACCAAAGCACAATATTCTTCATCATCATTTTTCGATGAAGATCCATCTCTTGTATTCCATTTGAACTCTTCTTGCACCAAATCCAACCAAAGTCGTTTCCAATCTAGCAGCTTTTCCCTTCCATTGAAAAAGTCCTGATAAATATGCCAACTCTTGGGAAGTCCTAGAAGAGACAGGTTCACTAAATCATCATCAGCGATAGTAATTCCTACACTCCCAGGCTCATCCTGACATTGGACAAACTTTGTTAAGTATATCGGAATATTGTCGTTCTACTCCATATTGATCTTCCTGAGTTTTCCTTCAGTGCCAATTTCCTATGGTCACTGCTGCTATGAAATAGATCTGTCAAAGCTTTCCACATTGCATATGGTGTCGCTTTACCATGGAGACATGAAACAATGTGGTCTTGCACTCCCTCCAGTAATATCATCCTTGCCCTTGCCACTTTATTTTGCCATGCATCAAGATTTTCAGCATATGTCACAGCGGGTTTAGGAACATCATTGTCAATGAATTCCTTCAAGCCATTGTCTTCGAGTACTACCTCCATCATGTATTTCAAAGAAATATAGTTAGAGTTGACCTCGAGTGCATACTCCAATCTCAAGCCATTGAAAGCCATTTAGATCTTGAATCAGCTGTAGCACCAAGAAAGTCTTCTGCAAATTCAAATTCTGTTCAGTCACAAACTCAATTGCTTCTTCACTATTGTGATTTCCTATGCTCTGATACCATGTAGAAATTATACAACATATATGTATATCATGGATTCAATCCGATCTAACAATGTACTAAAGCTAGATACTGAATCACTTCTACAAATCAATTGCTGAATTAAAAACACAATCACCAATCACATAAAGCAAAGAAGAATCAATCGAACCACAACAAAGATAATTTACCGGGGAAACCTTGCTGCTCAAAACCCCACTATCTTATATTGTATATTCCACAAGGAATCATGAAATAATTACAATGCAATTCTTATCACAATAATGTCCTGCAATTTGGCTATCATCTCACACTGATCCAGACAAAATCGGGCAAATAATCAGCCAATTCTCAGCCTGTCTTCAGCCTGACTTGCTCACACAATTCCTGATGAATGAAATCCCTATTCTTTAGGAATTTCAGCCTTCCTTACCTGTGCTGAGTATCATGGGCATCCTGTGGTGTTTTAACTGCATCTGGGCAGTCATCTAATATCACAACTGATAGTCACACTTCCCTTTCACCTAGATCTCAACTGGGTCTCCAGTGGAACTGACATGCATGCAACTAATAATAGTAAATCCTCAGTTGCATGTGAAATCGTTAATTGTGAATTAAATAATATTTAATTCACATGATCTCTCACTAGTGTATCAAACAATTACAACTAGCACAACTGATTTTAACTCACTTAACTGAGTTAAACTGATTACAAACTGCATTAACTAATACACCACTGCACTTCGAACTTTGTTACAACTAGAATTATTCTGCATGCCTCTCCAACTACCCTCAACTAAAAATTCATCAGTTAACTAATTTTATCACACTCATATAACTATTACAAGTTATTTTGATATTAGATTACATTTTATTGTCCATCTTAATTAAGGGATAACTAAAATAGAGATGCACCAAATTTATCCCACACCATTGTAGGTGCTGCTAAGACCTGTGGTCCCACACTAGTGTAGGTGCTGCTTGGACCTCCTGGTCCCACACCTAGTGTAGGTGCTGCTTGGACCTCCTGGTCCCACACCTAGTGTAGGTGCTGCTTGGACCTCCTGGTCCCACACCTAGTGTAGGTGTTGCAATGTTGTTTCCGAATACCACTTTCACTGTTTCTTGTTGCGAACTTCAACAATACTTGGGAGCACAATTTGTGGATAGTTCCCTCAAACTTAGTTTATTGGAGGAAATCATCAATGAATTCAACAACAAGTTAACCAACTTGACCTTCTGATCGCTAAACTTGGCGGGAAGACTAGTCCCCCTCTAGTCAGTTCTACAAGTTTTTCCCATATTTTTATGTTATGCTCGGATGACTCCCTCCTTCATCCTTAAATCAATAAAGAGCCTGCAGTAGTCTTTCCCATGGGGAGGAGAAAAATTGGAAAAAATGGGTACTTGTAACTTGGGATAAGATCTGTAGACCCAAACTGAAGGGAAGTTTGTGGTTAAGAGACCCTTCAACTTTAAGTACATTTATGGAAGCTAGGTTTTGGTGGCATTGGCTCCAAGGAGGTCAAGACATTTAGAAATGTATCTAGATGAGAACATATGCAAAGAACATTCCTATTGGGAAACTCATGAGAATTCCTTTCTCCCAAGAAGGCTCCTCCATTTGGAATCAAGAAAAAAAAAGGAATGCAATTGATACAACAACACTGCTTCTAGGAAATTTGTGATAGAAAGATAACCATGTGTTGGGAGGACTCATGGAAACAAATTTGAAAATTCCAAGACAAAAATGACTTAAGGGATTTGTGCCTCCACACAACTTCCCTAGGCCTTCACAAATGCAAAGACTATTGGGATGCCTCTTACTTGGATCAAAGATGGAGACAATGGTCAATTCTGAGGGAATGGAACAGTAAGCCTGGGGAGGAGACTTGCTCAAACATTTGGTAGAAGCTTTAGTAAAAACTCATCATGATATACAACTTAGCCAATAAACCATCATATGGATATGGACCAAGCATTTACTTTTCTATCTATAATGCTTATAGCCTAGAAGAAATTTTCAAAGAATTGCCAAAATATTCCATCCAAAGGTGCATCCAACAAAGAAATCTATGGTTGAAATATTCCATGATCCTATGGCTTCTAGTTCAAGGGAAAACCTAACTTGGGACAACATTTAGAAGCATAAGCATGAGGGCCCCTCCCATTGTTATTTGTTCCTTTAGGAAGCTAAAAATGTGGAGCACCTCTTCAATAGGTGCCCCTATTACAATCATCTATGGAGTGATCTATAAGCTAGCATGAAGAGATCAGGCCTCGATCCATCCAGTATCTCTTACACCATTAAAAATCAAAGGGTTCAAGCTTTCAATAATCCTATCTTTAACTGCATTTCGACTCTCCTTCCATTCCTGCTCCTTTAGGCTATTTGGGAAGAGAGGAGTCATCACATATTCAAGAACCAATCCCTCCCTCACGACACTGTTCAAAAGCATCCAAAGGAATCAATTGCCACACAATACTAGTCAAATAAAGACTTGTAGGCCTGAGGAGAGGAGGCCCTACTACTTAATAATTGGTTCCCTACTCTAAGAGTCACAATTTCCATCTCTCTTTGCCTTGCTATAATGTTAATTCCCTCCCCCCCCCTAATTTTATAAAGCTCAATTTTCATGGTGCTTCAAAAGGTAACCTAGTCGAGACATGCTATGGAGGTATCTTCAAGGATCATTTGGGATCCCATATCTACATTTATTCAAGCTATATGGGATATAAAAAAAACAAAAATAGAATTTAAATACTTGGAAGAGTTGCTATTGATTTCCCAGACTTAAGGCCACACTAAACTTATGATGGAGGGATATTCTCAACTTGTTATAAACATGATCTACAAGATCCTACATGGCACCCAGATCAATAAAATATCTCGCAATCAAAGACTTGAAAGCCTAATCATATGAGTAGCATCACTCCTTCCTTCCATTCAACCCGCTCCCAACCCTAAAAAAATGCTTTGTATTCTAACTATCTCAATTTATTACATTTTTTATGCCCTAATCCTTAATACATCTCATCTTCTTAATTCTCTTAAAATAATTTAACCATCTCGTAATCATCATTATTCATCTTGAAACCCTATCTCCAATTAGACATAACTCTCTCTTAACTATCATAATTATCTCTAATTATAATTTGTTACTATTTTTCTCTCCCTTAATAAATTAATGAATTAGGATTTTACATTTTTTAAAATTAATAATCATAGTACTTTAGCACAATTAATTTTCTCATCTCAACATTAATATCTATACATTTTCATTCATAAATACAACATAATTCATTTAAACATCATTATTTAATTAATTTTTTATAAATCTAACATTAATATATTTTTTCATATTAACTTATCACAATTTTATAAAATCCCTTTCAATAACCTATCCTTTTAAAAAATATAGAACCTTTTTTGAGTTTACTATAAATAAATACATAATCGATACATAAATGAATTTATTAATTAAAATTCCCTTACTGAAATAATTAAGTAGGACTTCCTTAATGAATTAATAAATTAAGGTTTTATATATCTTAAAATTAATTATCATAGTATTATAATACAATTAATTTTCACACCTCACCATTATCATCCACACATTATAATTTATAAATATAACATAATTCATTTATATATTATTACTTAATTAGTCCTCAAGTCTAGCATCAATATATTTTTTCATATTAACTTATAAATACCTAACCAATACCTAAAATAAAATAAAATACTTAATTAATTTAAATTCTAAAATCAATACCTAATTTAAATTAAAATTCAAATATAGCAGAATTTACTAAGAATAAATAACTCATGAATTTTGAAACATGTCGGTTCTTTTTTTCCTCACCCACCGCTATTTATTCCTCATTCTTTTTTTGAGATCTCTCTTCCTCACATCTCTACCTTGATAATGAACCTCGGTAGCAGGTTTGAAACGTCGGTAAAAGCGAATATACTGATGTGATGGATCCGGAAGACTCTACAAATCATTAATCGCAAAAGTTTGAAATTTGAAATTGGAAATAAAATTGCAGATAAGTTAGCCAATTAGGGATGAATCTCGTCTGCTTCACATATCTCCTCCTCATGGAAATCCTTTGAAGACTCTGCCCCTCAAGCAATAATGTTGGGCCATGGCTAAGCAAGAGAAATCTCCCTGACCTCTCTCTTTCTATATTATTCCTTCATGCTCTTTATATGTATCTCTTAGTCTATAATTGGCCTTTGTGGCCCATTTTTTAGTTTTTATATCAACAACTAGAAATATGCCCTCTTTTCTTTTGAAGAGGTTGATATTATGGTTCTAGTTCAATTTTCTTAGTGATAGACCAACCCATAACTTCATGACTTAATATTTACTTCTTGTTTTCTGTGAAGACCTAATTTAGGACTTCTAACTAAACCAATATATCATTGAAATTAAACACACATGAAGGAGAATAACATATTTCTATCTCAACATTTATTTGATGATAATATACAAGTAAAATTTATTTACAACATATTTTTTTATTTTTTATTTTATTTATTTATTTTTTAAATTTTATTATTTATTATTATTATTTTTTTAATAATTATTTTATTTTATTTTATTTTTTATTTTTATTTTTTCTTCTTTTCAGTAATTTATATAAGTAATTAGCAATCGAAGAATACTTGTATCACTAGCTTGGTTGAAATGCTCTCGATTTTTGTTGAGTCGCTCCTGCTGGGCTACCCAACTAGATTTACCTCCCAGCCAACTAGGAATGAATTCCTAGCCCAGAGAACCTCCACAGGCTCCCTAGCCCTCTGAGCCCAAGTCCAACCAGCTGTAGTGTCTTCAAGTGGGAATCAAAACCCTCCAACTCCAAATAATACCAATAATCCTTCACAATGCCAAACAAAACCAAAATCCTTCACAAGGCCAAAACAATACCAAGAATCCTCCACAATGCCAAAACAATACCAAGAATCCTCCCCTCCACAATGCCAAACAGGACCAAAATCCTTCCCCTTTCCTCTCATCCTCTTTCCCTTTTATATATTTTCCTCTCATCCACTTCAACTACTTGCCATTAATTTCATGACTACCCCCCTCATCCTTCTCATTTATTAACATTAACTTTCCTACCATATATAAATATTTTATTCAAAAATAAATGGGAGAAGACCAAAATGTAAATTGAGATGACATATTGGATGTGAAAAATATAGATATTTGATTTTAGAATTAAATGAGGGAAGACCATACCTTATCTATAAGTTAAATTGAGATGACATATTGGATGTACAAAATCTAGAAATTTGATTTTAGAATTAAATGAGGGAAGACCATACCTTATCTACAAGTTAAATTGAGATGGCATATTGGATGTATAAAATCTAGATATTTGATTTTAGAATTAAATGAGAAAAGACCATACCTCATCTAAGATTTGATTTGAGAAGACATATTAGAAATGAAATAAATAATAAAGGTCATACCAGTAAAAATAAAATAAAATTACAATTTCACAAGTGTAGACATTACTCAAAGATTATAAGTCATTATTTACAGATTAATTAAAATCTAATCAAAATTTTCCTTATGGGATCAAGTGGGGCATTACATACACCCCTCCTTCAGAAAACTTTGTCCTGAAGTTAGAGTGAAAATGACACAATGATTTTGAAAATAAGGCATAACAAAATAGAGATAGATTTAGTAGTCAAATTAAGTCAAGCAGTGATACCACCTCCATCAAGAGTCCCCAATATAACTTATAACCTCCTATCCTTCCTAACCTACTTCCACTCCCATCCTATCCGTCCTCTGTTGCAATATACTATGGCATCAGCTATACCGATCTAACCACTGATAAAACCAATATGGCGGAAGTGTCGACTATATCGACCTAACTTCCCCAGTAGAAAACTGGAAATTATCATCACACATCTAGGGGAGCGTGTCCATCACTGCCCTCCCAAGATTCCAGGCTTGGAGGTTACAAGGTGGGAAATGCCTCCATCCCTCCTCAACACAAGGGTTAACACCCTAATATGGACCACACTACAACGCTGGTTGGATACTTGTCATCGAATAATCCAGTCAGGTAGTCTTGTCACCTGTATCATTTACACTTTACCCATGTCATAATAGTGCATATCAAGTAGATACAAAATGTAATAGAACAATGTACATCATACCATTCTTCGTTGGATATGTCAACGTTTCCCATTGGGAGCGTAGATCTTGGTTATCATATAGTTCTTTCCAATCTGCAGGTTAGTTCTCATTCATGCATATACATAACAACCAAAAACATATATAGATAAGTGATCTTAATCCTCATGTTATGAAGTCCAACATCCATGTCCTAAATTTGTACTTCATAAGACATACTAGAAATAACTCTTAGATAAATCACAATTTTGATAAGTCATTCATTAGATAAATCATATCTCCTTAATTCACACATCAAACAATAATAACTCTGAGAAGTCATACACTAGATAAATCATAACCCAGCAAGTCATACATTAGGTAAATCATACATCAAATAAGCCATACATCAAATATTTTATCAACCATACCTAATATATCTAATTATTTGTATAAGTAGTTTCGTTTGTCCAACTAAAATGCAACAATATTTCATAATGTTCATAAAATAACATGGAACTGCCAATAAAGTCTTAGCATATGTAGTTATATAAGTCAAAATGGGCATCACAGATGCTCGAAAAGTGAGGGGTAGTCACGACGTATAGTCCTTGCATCCTCCCAGGTAGAAGATCCCGGGCTATACTTGTTCCACTGGACCTTAACCTGGTCCACCATGCGACGTCTGAGATGTCGAACCCTATGGTCCAATATGCGTAATGGTTCGACCATTACGGTTCCCACGTCTGAGACCTGCAATTCCCTCCAATCTAGTTTGTGAGATTCATTAGAAACATAATGTCGTAAAATAGATACATGAAAAACATCATGAGTTTTATGCAAATGGGGTGGAAGTACAAGACGATAGGCAACTGGTCCATTCTTCTCCTTGATTCTAAAAGGTCCTATAAACCGAGGTGACAACTTTGTCCCTTGCCCAAACCGTATGGTGCTTTTGTTGGGTCCATAAGAATAAAAACTCGGTCCCCTACCTCATAACTACGATCAGTCCTATGTGCATCGACATAACTCTTCTATCTATCTTGAGATTCCTTTAACCTTTCTCAAATCTTTCTTACCTGTTCCTCCATTTATTGTACCAACTCCGACCCAACTATTACTCGGTCCTCTAACTTTTCCCAACTCAATGGTGTCCTGCATGGTCTCCCATACAGAGCTTGATAAGGAGGCATCCCAATGGAACTATGGTAACTATTATTATAGGACAACTCTACCAATGGTAAGTACCTTTCCCACTGAGTCTGATTATCCATGACGTACATCCTGAGCATGTCTTCCACAACTTGATTTACTCTTTCAGTATGTTCGTCTGTTTCTGGATGATATGCAGTGCTCAGGTTCAATTGAGTCCCCAATACTGACTGCAAACTTGTCCAAAATATAGATGTAAAGAGAGAGTCTCTATCAGAAATGATCTTTGTGGAAAACCTGTGTAGTCGAATAACTTCACTTATAAAAACTCGTGCCACATCAGTAACATCATAAGTATCTCTCACTGGGATGAAATGGGCACTTTTGGTTAATTTATCAACTACAACCAATATAGCATTGTGCCTTTGTGAAGTGAGTGGCAAACCTACAACAAAATCCATATAAATGACCTCCCATTTAGACATAGGGATGTCATGCGGTTGTAGGAGTCCTGCTAGATGGTGATGATCAACGTTCACTCGTTGACATTCAAGACATTTGGCGACAAATTGGACTATGTCGTGCTTCATGCCTACCCAAAAGAAGAGTTTCTTCATGTCAGCTTACATCTTCTTCACTCCAGGATGTGCACAATAGAGTCCTCTATGTGACTCTTTAAGGATGATTCTTCTTATACTCTCTTCCTTAGGGATGTACATTCTTTCTTGAAATCTCAATAGTCCATCTGGTTCAAGGACATAACCCTCAAATTTTGGTTCTACCTTCTTCCCACTTTGGAGTGCTGATATAAATTTTAGATACCAACTATCTTCAAAGAGTTTTTCCAACACCTGTTCCCTTAAATTAACCCTTAAGGGTACTAAAGAGAAGGTTCGTGGCCTCCTGCTTAGTGCATCTGCCACCACATTCTCCTTTCCCTTAATATATGAGATCCCAAAATTGTACTCACTCATGAATTCACTCCACCGCCTTTGTCTAGTGTTCAAATCTCTTTAAGTGAAGAGGTAATTCAAGTTTTTATAATTAGTTCTTAACTCAAAGCTTCTCCCAATGAGGTAGTGTCTCTAGAGTTTTAAAGCTAACATCACTGCTGCTAATTCTAAATCATGGGTAGCATACAATTCTTCATGTTTTTTCAACTTTCTAGATGCGTAAGCTATTACTCCGCCTTCTTGCATTAACACTGCTCCCAATCCTTGCTTTGAAGCATCTGTGCAGATAATGAAGTCCTTTTCCATGTCAGGCACTCAAAGGATTGGTGCACTTGTTAGTAACCTCTTTAGTTCGGTGAATGTAGTGTCACATTCATCTGTCCATTCATACCTAACCCCATTTCATTGTAATGTGGTGACGGGTTTTGCAATCTTTGAAAACCCTTCCACAAATTTGCGGTCATAACCTGCTAGCCTCATGAAGCTACGCACCTCATGAGCATTTTTCGGCACTGGCCAATCCATTATGGCCTTTAATTTTTCTGGGTCAACTGAAATCCATTCTCTTGAAATGATGTGCCCAAGATAATGAATTTTATTTTGAAAGAAAAAACATTTGGACACATTTCTATACAATTGATTTTCTCTTAAGCAGGTTAGCACAACCCTTAGGTGCTCTTCATTCTCCTTTTCATTATTGGAATAGACCAGGATCTCGTCTAGAAATACTTGCACAAATTGGTCCAAATATTTCCTGAACACACCATTCATGAGACTCATGAATACTGCTGGTGCATTGGTCAAACCAAATGGTACAACTACGAACTCGTAGTGCCCAAACTGAGTCCGAAATGTAGTTTTTAGGATGTCACCTTCCTTGATCCTCAATTGATGCTATCCAGATCGTAGATCGATCTTTGAGAAAACTGTTGCTCCCTTCATTTGGTCAAATAGGTCATCTATTCTAGGTATCGGGTACCTATTCATTATTGTGGCTTGATTCAAGTACCTATAATCTATGCATAGCCTTAAGGACCCATCCTTCTTCTTGATGAAAATTACTGGTGCACCCCAAGGTGAAATGTTAGGTCTAATAAATCCAAGTCTAAAAGTTCTTTTAACTGCGTCTCCAACTCACAAATTTCTGGGGCTGTCATCCTGTAGGGTGTCTTGGAGATTGGTTCCGCATTAGGTTTCAAGTCGATTGTGAAATCGATCTCCCTCATAGGTGGTAATCCAGGCAATTCCTTAGGGAAAACATCCTTGAATTCTGACAAAATTGGGTACTGACCTAGGGAGGGTCCTTTCTGGTCGCTTACAACCTCAACCACATATAGTTTACAACCTTGTCGGAGACAACATTTTACCTACATTGTGGAGATGAATCGTAGGGACACTCCTCTCTTGATACCATAAATCTCAATTGTCCTACCTTCATCATCTAGACAAATCAACTTCTTTTTGAAATAGTCTACCAACGCTCGATGAGCTTCTAGCCAGTCCATTCCAATGATTACATCGTATGTCCCCAACTTTGTGACGTAAGCCTTCAACTTAGTTGTACACACCCTGAGGTTCACTTTGAAATTGGTTAACACTAGGTCCTACTGCTTGTTTTATCCCAGAAGCCATTTCGACTTGTTTAAATTCATCGTGCTCATAGGCTGCCAACCCACATTTTTCTAATGCAACTAGTGAAATGAAACTATCTGTAGCATCATAATCAAACAAAATTTTAACTTTTATATTGTTTATCATACTTGCGGTTTCTACCACATCAGACTGGTGTTCAACTTGATGGTTATCAACTGCTGCATAGATTCGATGGTGGTTGCTTGCTTCCCCCATTGGTGCTTTTCCTTCTCTATGGTTTTTACCTATTTGTAACTCAGGACAATCACGCTGGTAATGAGGTCCCCCACATCCCCGACAAGTGATGTGAGGTAGACTCCGAACAGAATGTTGTGGAGTTCTTTGGAAAGAGATCCTTCCCCTGAGACCCCTACCCTTGCTCGTGGCTCTTCGTGTCTGATTGTGATTTGTATGAGCCCTTGAAGTTGCCGGTGAAGTTGTACTGGTAACCATTGAAATCCCCATTGTTGGCATTCTAGGCACAACCCTATTTCATATGGCAGTGGCCTGAGACTTCCTCCCTTGGAGAAGGTACGAGGGGCCTTCCCCATAAACCTTGGTTGGTGTGGAAAAGTGGTTTTGCTTCCACCTTTGAACTCAGAGTGCTCTTCAACATAACGAGCATGTTCAACAACTTCTGCAACTGAGGATGGTTTCCACATCCATACCATTTCCCTAATCTTAGGGTTCAGTCCATAAATGAAACGATCTGCTTGGCGCTGATCAATGTCCAATTAGGAGACATACTTGACCAATTCCATGAATCTAATCTCATATTCCTCTACTGTGCGATTTCCTTGTACCAAAGAATGGAAGGCTCCTACTTGTTGTTCTTCGTAAAATGCTGGTAGGTACTTCTTCATGAATCTCTCCTCAAATAGTTCCCTGGTAACTGTGTCGGGAGTGAGGTGTAGTTGATGCTCTAAGTTACCCCACTAGTTCAGGGCACTATCTCTGAGTTGGAATATTTCTATTTTAGCTTTTGAATTGGAATTATAATCTCTTAGTGCAAAGCACCTTCTCATTCCCTCTAACCAGGCTTCTGCTCGTTCACTAGCACGACCTCCAGGGAACTCTAAGAGCTTAATCTTTTGGAGCTCTCTTGTAATGTCCTCGATTGGAGGTCCTCTATCAGAGTCTCTTGACCCCTAGAGATTTCCTAACCCTGATGGAGGGTGCTCTACTTCCACCTCAGTTGTTTGGCGCCCTCTTAAGGTATCGTTAATTGCTTCCAGGGAGCGTAAGATAAGAGCCAACTTTGGCGATGGCAATGGGTTATTTGTAGGAGGTCCTTGTGATGACCCTCCTTGACCTCGATTTCCTCGCGTCTTCACCATTTGAAAGGTTCAATTATCTGTATCATACGAGACTTATTAATGCAACTTAGGATTTGTTCGTCCCTAGTTGACTCACACACATATATAATGATAGGTATAAGTTTTTCCCTTACTATGCTTGTAATCAATTATTACAAATATCGATCAGATCCCGAAGGATCTCCTCTCATGTGTGAGATCCTAAAATTTTCTCTTAATACTAACTAGGTTACTAGTGAAATGCACTTGTCATTCATGCTCTAATGCTTTATTAACACCAAATTACTTTCTTTAATTACCATAATTAATGAATTGGCTTAATATACTCAAGAATTAGTTCGCTCTTGGTGGCTTTTTAAAATGCTCATCTAGAATGAAATTTGGAACTATTCTTGCGTACTCACTAATAAAACATTAATCCTATTTCAAGTAGTAATACAAAGAAGAGATTTTACATATTTCTTTCTTAGACATAGAATTATCAAAACCATTCAAGGCACAATCATCACAGTATTTACCTTGGAAACTAAAATGGGAAACCAACTCCAATGGTTGTTAAGCTTTTACTTGGACAATTCTTTGACTATAGTTCTTTGGCTCTTTGAGCATACTCTCCACTCAAATTGTTCTTTGAGGATGAAGGTATAAAATATAATGGATAAGGCAATAAACTTAAAATTTCGCTTCCTTTTTATTATATATATATAATCTAATTTACTTGTCATTTATCAAATATTTTCCATTTAAATGTGAACATTTATTGATACCATGCATAAAAATGTTTGAGATGAATAAATAAATAAATATGTGTCTTTACTAGATATCCATGATATATATTATTATTATTATTTTATATTTTTTTTTAACCATAAATAATATAGATATTACCAAAATAAAATCTAAGTATTCATGGAATAAATCATGTTATCGAAAGATATCAGAATTATTATGTAAGTCCGTTTGTTATATATATATATATATATATATATATCCTTTGGACCTTGTTAATGCATGATGTATTGCGACAAAATTTTCAGTCCCATTTGGTTGTTAATACCTTTAAAATTTATGTGAATTTTCTCCCGCCAACAATGTAATTTGTGACTACATTCACCCAAATTTGTTGGATTGGGATTGCACAACTAGTCAACGAGGTCACTAAATTCACACTTTGAAATTTCAAAAGATATTTTGAATTCATTTGATCATTATCCAAGAGAAAAATCAAAATCGTTCCTCATTTTCATTTGGACAGTACATCAATATCATTTGTACTTACTATCTCGCTTACATTACATTTATAATCTAACTTACAAATGTTTTCTTTGTTGTGTTTTTACTGAGTGGTTTGAGCTACTCTTTTTAATTTTAACTAACGTTGGTCTGATGTTTTACCATTTTTATTGTGAATGTAATGATTTGTCTCGGATAAAATTTGGAGAATAGTAGTAATTATAAAAGATTACAATGTCCAACTAATGACAGAAAAAAATAGGCAATGGGACTGATCAAAGGACATTTCCTAAATCGATGCTATCAAAAGCAGATAAAGGTGATGTCTAAGTGATACAGGAGTGACGATGAAGGGGATGAATACGATAAAGACATAGAGGATGCTTAGGAAGGGATTTTACGACACTCGAAAGAATACTTTGGAGAACATGCCAGCGTAGATCTACATTCTGGATACATTTTACAAAATATTTGTGCCAATAATTCGAACTCTAAAAATTCCAAGAATCAGACTGTTCAACTACATGGTTTGAGCAGTGTGGAAACCATTTCCGAAGACGTTCTCAACAAGACTCCAAGCTTTCAAAATGATATATTTATGGAGCAACAAATGTCATGTAGATAAGAAAGGTCAGCAGAAGAGATAGAGGATACATAAAATTTTAATGACTGCAATGATGATTCAGTCATGTTTCAAAGTCGAAACTCAGAGCGAGAGCAACCTTTTGACTTTGAGAACAATGGTGCTATATGGGTACCACCTGAGCCTGAAGATGTTGAGGATGAAATAGAGACTAGCATGATTGATGAAGATGGGAGTCGGGGTTTAGCACGCTCATCAGGAAGTTTTTGCAGCAATGAATTTAAAAGCAAGGCAAGGTCAAGTGAAGAACATAGAAAAGCTATGATAACAGTTTTGGATGGACATTTCAGAGCTCTTGTAGCACAGTTACTAAAGGGAACAGATGTATCTGTGGGTGAGGAGAATTATAATGAGAGCTGGCTTGAAATAGTCACTTCATTGTCATGGCAAGCAGCGACTTTTGTAAACCCAGACACAAGCAAAGGAGGAGGAGGAATGGATCCCGGGGGATATGTTAAGTTCAAGTGCATAGCTTCAGGGCGTCAAAGTGATAGTAAGGTCATTAAGGGCTAAAATAAACTACAAGAGAATGTAAAACCACATGATGAATGATAAAAGCTGAAAACCAAATTTCATTTAGATAAAGGCAAGGTCGAAGTATCTACCCAAGAGAGCTAAAAGAAACTACAAGAGAATATGCACTACATGATGAATGCTAAAAAGCTAAAAACTGAATTTTCTTTGCATTGCAAAAGAGAGGATGTCAATACCTGCTGGAGTTAGCTCCGAAAGCCAAGGATACCGAGACACAGGCTTCTCATCGGACTCATCAATCAATTTGAAAAATCTGATACACTACCGGATGATGTCTTTAGGGGAGTACGCAAGACTGAGGGGCCCTGGTTATATGATCGTGGCGGAGCACAAGAGCGAGGAATTCAAATCTCAATATCCATGGCCGTGAGGAAGAATTTCATGATGGATGACAGGGTGCTTGACTGAATATGGAGATTAGCACTCTGTTCATGGAGATCAGGCTCTAGGATCTCCAAGAGCTGATCCGTTTGCTGGGCTGGTGGTGTGTGCCCTGGGGCCTAGAGCAACAACTCCTTAAGGGTCTTGAGGATGCTGGTTGACCCATTTAGGGGAGGAGTCGAGAGGTAGGTTGATGTCTCACTGATGTCGTATCTAGTGACATGGATATCCGTGTGCCATTGGCTACTTCCATCCTATGGGACAACCGGGAAGAAAGGGGTAATCCTCCTGAAGGTTTTGGGCCAGGTTGGTACATGTACAAAATAATACCAAAGGGCTCTGATTCCATACCAGCAACAAAATTTCCAGCAGGAAGACTAGTATTGGAAGACAAATAAATCTTACAGGGATAAAACTGCAAATGAACTGAAAGAAAGAATGCGAATTTATGAAAACTATGCATTAGCACATCACTATGAACCACTGGGCCTTGACATGTCTAGGGCAGAACCATATTCAGAAGCTGAGATTAAGGCTGCGTGAGGGCAATGATGAAGATTATTCCATTTCCTTAAAAAGAAAAAAAATCACATTCACATTTTCTTTATATATATATATATATATATATTTTTTTAATTTTTTAATTTTTGGATTGTTTTTTTTTTTAAATTCGCAACGGTTCATGGGTTTTAGGCTTCAGATTTTGAAGCTGGGATGTGATACCATATGTGAAGACCTAATCTAAGACTTCTAACTAAACCAATATATCATTGAAATTAAACACACATGAAGGAGAATAACATATTTCTATCTCAACATTTATTTAATGATAATATACAAGTAAAATTTATTTACAACATATTAAACAATATATATATATATATATATATATATATATATATATATTTTTTTTTTTTTTAATTTTTAATTTTTAGCAATTTATATAACTAATTAGCAATCGAAGAATACCTGTATCACTAGCTTGGTTGAAATGCTCCCAATTTTTGTTGAGCCGCTCCTGCTGGGCTACCCAACTACATTTACCTCCCAGCTAACTAGGAATGAATTCCTAGCCCAGGGAACCTCCACAGGCTCCCTAGCCCTCCGAGCCCAAGTCCAACCAGCTGTAGTGTGTCCGAGTGGGAATCAACACCCTCCAACTCCCAATAAGACCAAGAATCCTCCACAATGCCAAACAAGACCAAAATCCTTCACAAGGCCAAAACAATAGCAAGAATCCTCCACAATGCCAAAACAATACCAAGAATCCTCCCCTCCACAATGCCAAATAGGACCAAAATCCTCCCCCTTTCCTCTCATCCTCCTTTCCTCTCATCCACTTCAACTACTTGCCATTAATTTCATGACTACCCCCCCCATCATTCTCATTTATTAACATTGACTTTCCTACCATATATAAATATTTTATTCAAAAATAAATGGGAGAAGACCAAAATGTAAATTGAGATGACATATTGGATGTACAAAATCTAGATTTTGATTTTAGAATTAAATGAGGGAAGGCCATACCTTATCTACAAGTCAAATCGAGATGACATATTGGATGCACAAAATCTAGATATTTAATTTTAGAATTAAATGAGGGAAGGCCATACCTTATCTACAAGTTAAATTGAGATGACATATTGGATGTATAAAATCTAGATATTTGATTTTAGAATTAAATGAGGAAAGACCATACCTCATCTAAGATTTGATTTGAGAAGACATATTAGAAATGAAATAAATAATAAAAGTCATATCAGTAAAAACAAAATAAAATTACAATTTCACAAGTGTAGATATTAGTCAAAGATTATAAGTCATTATTTACAGATTAATTAAAAGCTAATGAAAAATTTCCTTATGGGATAAGTGAGGCATTACATTTTCATACAATACAAAATATTTACCCAAAAAATTTAAAAATAAATGAAATATAAATATGGATATTTTATTTTATTTTATTTTGAGATTTAGAATAATAATATTAATATATTATAGTACAATTATTTATTTATTTTTTAATTATAAATTTTTTATTATTATAGATTTATGTTTAAGATTATTTACGTTGACTTAATTTTTTTAGATGTTGTCATGTAGATATGCATAAATCCTCTTAATGTTTGAGTAACCTCTTTTTATATCTAATTTACCAATTGATTTTATAGCTAAAAAAAATCATGTATCGATTTAGTTTTGTAAATTCATAAGCTATGGGAAATTTTAGACTAGTGATTACATATTAATCATATAAAATCCCGAAACATTAATAAAAAAACTAAAACATAAAATAGATTTCTTCAAAATCTATGTTTTTACATGTTTCAAACATTAAGTTTAGGCAACAAGGTTAGAAGTCATTACAAGAATATACTCTTTATCAACTCAACATGTCACATGAGAGAATTGAGCTCGAGCGAATAAGATAACAACATTTTTCCCAATCACCTAAGCTACACATAATTGACTCTTAGTGATGTAAGCTGAGTATAATATGCATTTTAATCTATCGTTAAACATAACATTTGAGAGAGACTATTTATTTCATTTTTACACTATATTATTATTTATTGTATATTTATATTTATTTCAGTAATTTAGATCATATAAAATATGTTAAAAATTGTTTTAGCGAGAAAGTTTGAGATAAAAAATGGACCTCCATAGAGATATAAAAAAAATTATAAGTTAATCATTTATGCAAAAGGTATATTACAAGTCACTTCTTACACTACAAGCTATGGCATTGTGGTTAAGTTAAATTGAAAATATGTTTAGAAATAAAATTAATAAAAAAGGCCTCTATTAATATGATTAAAGATGAAAATATTTTTGGATATCAAGAATGAGTTAACAATTGCACCATTGCGATGGCGGTTCCATGAATTTCCCGCTGCCTGAGCCCGCACACAACTTCCGTAGCCTGAGCCCGCGCTCAGCTAGGGTTCCCACACGTAGCCATGAAGGTTTTGAGCTCGCCCCAGGTTCCTCCTCCCCCTCCTCCCCCAACTGCTGAGGACGCGTTCAACCTTCTGCTGGCCAAGTTGCCGAAAAAGAAGACATCTGAAGCTGCCAAGTTCGTGAAAAAGTTGGAGGATATTCCAGAAATATCCCTCCCCCCAGAGGGTCTAATCCAGGTTGCTTTGTCCCTGGCAGATCGCGCCCTAGTGGGACAGTTCACTGGTCTTTGGCCCTCTCCAAAATCAACGTAGAACTAGGTTGTCAAAAACTGGACACCGTTGATCAAGGACAGTGTTACCTCATATTTCTTGGGGAGAGGCTATTTTCTGTTCGAATTCACCTCAAAAGAGGATAAATATATGTTATTTCGGAATGATCCATACTTTATGGGACCTAAGGGCTTGTACCTCAATAAGTGGACGCCGAATTTTGACCCTGCAGTGGATGTTCCAATGGCCATCCTAGTATGGGTTAGGTTGCTGAACCTCCATGTGCATTGCTGGAATTGGGACTCTCTGAAGCATATAGGAAACGCCCCGGGTAAATTTATTGATCGGGCCAATAACAAGGACCAATATGACTATGCCCGGATATGCGTCGAGGTTGATCTAGAGGTGGGACTTCCGAAGGCAATAAAAATCAATGTCAGCAGTTGGACTCACGTGCAAAAGTTAAACTATGAGTAGCTTCCTTTCAAGTCCTGGAAATGCCATGTTTATGGTCACTTTGCTAGGGGTTGCCCGAGTAATGGAGAGGCGGAGAAAGGGAAGGAGGAGGGTTGGAATCAGGTCAAGAGGTCAAATATCTCCCATAAAACCCCCAAATATGGGGCCCCAAATGGTAAAGGTCCTCAATCGGCTCCTTCTCAGCAAGCTCCTCCTTCGAATGGTCATGAAAACAAGTTTGGGCCCTTAAGCTCAGCTTCCGAGGAAGTCCAGGAGGTCGAAATGCCAAAGAAAGCGACCCCAGACAAAGGGACCCCCTCAGGTTTGAGGCAAGGAGAAAGTGCCTATGAAAGACCTAAGGAAAAACATGCAGAAGTTGAAGAGGAAGAAAAAGACTCGGAGGAATTAGAGGAGGAAGGAGAAATAGGGGAATCTCAAATTTTGGCTAGAAGATTGACAAGAGGCCGAAAATCTGCCTATGAAAAGAGAGAACAGGAAACCTACAAAGATAAGCTCCAGGGAAGTCAACCAACCCTTAAGAAACTCTTGGCTAAAAATCCGAAGATGACAAGAAATCAGGCTCAGGGCTCCAAGGGAGCTCATCACTCCCAAAAAAGTAAGTGATGAAGGTTGTCTCCTAGAATTGCAGAGGTATGGGGAGTAAAGTGAAAGAAGAAGCCATAAGAAGTCTTCTAAGGAGATAAACCCCAAACATTCTTCTAATCTAGGAGACAAAAATGGAGGAAAAATACTTCCTCCAAATAAGCAAGAAATTTTGGAATAAAGGTACTGGTCAGGCTGTCTCTGCTCGAGGAGCCTTGGGCGGACTAGGCTCTCTTTGGAATAGTAGCAAGTTTGATATGATCACTGAGACCCTAAATACTCATTGGCTGTTCTTGAAACTCCAACATCTTGACACTAAGGAGGTCATTAGTCTCTTCAATGTGTACGTTCCAGTAAACGTAGGGGAAAAAAAAGGCCTGCTGGGACTCGATAAGAAATCTGGCAGAAACAGAGCATCTAGAAAACACCATCATTGCTGGTGACCTAAATCTCATCTTGCTTTTGTCAGAAAAGCAAGATGGCAGCATCATAAGGGATCTGGCAAGGGAGTGGGTGGAGGATCTCATGTAGGACTGGGACCTACTCGACATCAAGCCCTCTACTGGTAAGTACACATGGTCAAATAAAAGAGTTGGTCCTGGGCACATTGCTGCAAGGCTAGATAGATTTTTGGTTCAAAGTTATTTTGTCCTTTTAGGATTAGAGCCTAGAATGCATATTCTCCCTTGTAGTGTTTCAGATCATAAACATATCAATCTTGAGTTGCTGGCCTAAAAAGGTCTTGGCCCCATCCCATTTAGATTTAGTCCTTTATGGGTCAAGGATACAGACTTCGTGAATAGGGTCAAGGAATATTGGAGGATGCCTATCAAGGGTTCTTCCTTCTTCGTTTGGGAGGAAAAACTTAGAAGAGTTAAAGTTGTTCTGAAAAGTTGGGCCAAAACCCTCCCCAATCCAGCATTTGAGAGAAAATATGCTCAAGACAGTCTTGAGCTCCATAAATTTCAAATGAAAGAAGCATAAATTACAAAAGAAGTCCTAGACAAGGAGGCAGAATTACAACATAAATTTCATAAGGCATGCTTGTCGAAGGAAGAATATTGGAGACAAAAAATCTCATAGTCTTTGGCTTAAAGCGGGAGATAGAAATTCCTCCTTCTTCCACAAACAAGCCTAAGCGAGAAGAAGCTTCAGCTCCATTTCAAAAATCAAGGAAGAGGCCATAACCCATAAGTATTTCACGAGCATTAAAAAGGAAGCTTTCTCTCATTTTAAAAATCTTTATAGTGAAGAAGGGGTGATGGATCAAAACTCTAAATTCCTAGATGTGGTCCCTTCCAAGATCACCTCCAGGATGAATCAACATTTGGAAGCAAAGGTCACCAAAAAAGAAACAAAGGCTGCTCTCTTTGCCATGGAGACTGATTCTGCTTTTCTTTTCCTCATCCCCAAGGAAAAGGGTGCCAATGATTTCAACAGTTTTCGCCCCATTTCTCTTTGTAACATTAGCTACAAACTGATAACCAAGGTGATTGCTAATAGATTGAAAAGTATCCTTCCTTCCATTATCCCAGAGAATCAAGGTGGATTTGTACATGGGAGGCAAATTGAGGATAATTTCATCTTAGTTCAAGAGGCGATCCATTCAAGTCTGCAACGTAAAGAAAAGGGTATGGTTGTCAAACTAGATCTGGCAAATGCCTTTGATCGTGTCAGACACAAATTTCTCTTGGAGGTTATGCACAAGTTTGGGTTTGGGACTAATTTTATTAATTGGATTTGAGCTTGTATTTCTGAGCCTTGGATTGCCCCTTTGGTGAATGGGAGAGTAGCAGACTTCTTCAAAGCTTCGAGAGGGCTTCTATAGGGGTGTCCTCTTTCCCCTCTCCTTTTTGTCCTTCAAGCTTCTGTTATAAGTATCTATTTGGACAAGAAGCTGTTAGAACAAGAGATTATGGGCCTTAACATCGCAATAGGAGTAAAAAACATAAATAATTTTTTGTTTGCCGACGATTCTATGTTGCTGGGGGCAGCCTTTGTTCGTTCGGCCTCAAGGTTCAAAGAAGTGCTGGATGAATTCTGTCATGCTACTGGAAGCATCCTAAATAAGGGGAAATGTCATATTTACTGTTGGAACACTCCTGCCAGCGTCCTCAATTCCATTTCCAGATGTATGGGATTTTCTGCCTCATCCAACTGGTCTTCGTTCAAGTATCTGGGCCTCCCAATCTTCCAAAGAATTGCCTACAAAAAATATTGGCTCCCTCTTTTAGAAAAATTCAAGCTCAAGATCTAGGCTTGGGGCTTCTCGTGGCTCAACCTTACAGGTAAGTTAGTTCTCATTAAGGCCATTCTTAGCAGTCTTCCTATTTTCCAATTCTCTGTTATGCTGGCTCCTTTGTGCATTCTCAGGAAAATGGAGGATTTCATCCGAAAGTTCTTTTGGAAAGGCGGTAAACAAAATGAAAACATAATCCCTCTGGTTCGTTGGGAAAAAGTCTCCAAGCCTCTAATGGAAGGAGGTTTGAACTTCAAATATCTCTGCACTCAAAACGTGGCAATGGGAGCTAAAATTATTTGGAGACTCATTGCTCCTAATCTTGGTTGGGCGCAAAATGCCTTATGGAAGAAATACTTCTCCGGTCAAATAAAACGCTATATAGATAGTGCCGACACTAAAATTGGATCGCATTTCATCAAACTCTGCACTAAAGCTATTCTGTTGATCAACCTGAATGCGTTTTGGATCCCGGGCAATGAAAAACAAGTTAAAATCTGGGAGGATCGTATTATGAACAATCCCCCTCTTGGCGAAATTATCTCTCTCCATGCGCTACGGAATTGGATGTCCTATGCCGGCTTTAACACCCTGTGGGACATTTCGTGCTGGAACGACAACAACTGGCAAAGTTGGAAGCAGCTCCAGGTGCCCGTGGATCTAAAGAAGGACTGCATTGCCTTATTTGCGCTCCTAAACGGTATGGCTTCGATCCATGCTAGGATTCATGAAAAATGTGGTTCGGGTTCTAAATCGGGTAGCTACACTATGTCTATGGGATATGAAAAACTACGAGAACAGCTTCACGTTCCTCCTAATCCCGTGACATGGAAGGGGCTTTGGAGCCACAAAATTATACCTAAAATCGACTTTTTCTGTTGGCTCATTTGTCACAACAGAATCTTGACAGATGACAGGTTGAAGAAAAGAGGATTTTATGGGCCTTCTAGATGTCAAATGTGAAACAAAAATGAAGAGAATGCTAGCCATATCTTGCTGGAATGCAAATTCATAGTAGAGATCTGGCAGGGGCTTCTGAGCCCTTGGAAAAACAATTTTATTCTTCCCATATCCATCTCTTATTTGTTTGCTAATTTGCTGCACAGTTATCCAGGCGCACTCCCTAAAAATGAAAGTTTTAAGGCCGCCTGGCTCTCCTTGCCAAAGATCATTTGTTGGAAAATCTGGCTTGAGAGGAATAAGAGAATTTTTAGAGACAAAGTGCAGGATGTGAAACTCATAATGGTAAAGATTTTAATTTCCAGCTGAAAGAAAGCTTGGGCGATTAGCTTAAGGATTCAAACTTAAGCCAATAGGACCTAGAATGGGGTGACATGATGGGCCTCCAGTTTTCTGATGTAGTAAGGCAAAGCAAGCCAGTCAAAGAATGGTAAATTAGATGCAATGAGAAATAATTTTCAGAATGGCTTATCAAGCAAGCTTGTCGTACTTTATTCTTTGATGGGGCAGCAAAAGGTAACCTTGGGAAAGCTAGAGCAAGAGGTGTTATCAAGAACATTGAAGGCATAATCGTCCACAGTTTTTCCTGGGGCTTGGGTCATAATTCTAGCATTCAAGAAGAAGTGTTGGCTCTGGTCCAAGGCCTCAAGGAAGCCAAGGGTATAGGTATAAAAGAGGCAATTGTAATTGGCGATTCTCAGTCCATTATAGAAACCATAGTGGACAATTATGTCCCTACAGACTTCAGATTTGCAAGAATGTTGACAAGAATCAAAACTCTGGTTAAATCTTTTCAGAGTGTGAACTTCTTCCATGTCTTGAGGGAGAATAACAAGGATGTCGATTTGGAAGCAAATAAATTAGTTGTTCTTTCCGCCGGCACTCTTTTAAGAGACAGGGATGAATAATGGGATCCCATATCTTAAATCTTCTACTTTCATGTTTTATTGCATTTTACTGAAGCAGTTCGTTTGTATCCACAAGTTAGGGAAAATTACAGAGATTGATTCAATAGCTATATGTAAGAACCATCGGCTTTTAAGTATCTATGCCTTTGAGCTCCTGGTAGGAGAGGAAATCTGGGCTTTGCCCTCACTCTTTGTAATCTGATTTGAGGCATTCATGCCATGGTTTTAAATATAAATCAATATCCGTTCCTATAAAAAAAAAATGAAAATATTTTAAGAGATGTGAATTATTTTTAATAAAGAATGCAATACTCATAAAGTAATATTCATGTAAATGGATAAATCATATTGACAAAGATTTTTTGACGACACCTACTAAGGTGAGGAGCAAACTTGTGGGATCATAAGTGTTATATTTTTCATTTGTCATTTATATCACATTCAAAGCTAAATGTGTGAAAGGCAAAAACAAGTTGGTTGAGCTCCTAACTTTACATTTCGTATGGAAAATATGAAATTGGCTTGAGATGACGAGGGTGTCAAGGATATTCAAGTCAATGGTGACTCAATGCTTACTATAAATTAGATGCAATATTCTATCAACCTTGAGTAATGTAAATCTTTAGAAAATTAGATCATGTCTCAAAGAAATAGTAGGTGATTACAACAATTTTTGGAATTGTCATGTCATATGGAGTAAAACCCACTCATCAATCAACTATTTAAAGAAGGCGTTCTCCTTCAATTTGGCATGATGATATATACATACTTTCAGGAGGGTACTACTTGGAACCATAAGTCGAGAATATATTTTCTATGACATTTTTCTAACTTTTTATATTTTTTAGAGTGGAAGAATGGGTTAAATTTTCAAAATTACATATATTATTGTAAAAATAGGACTTTGGACTATGGATTTCAATATTAGTAACTTTGATTCATTAGCTCAAATTATGTTATTGTAAGGGTATAGATACTTAGAAATTTGATCTCGATATAACTCATAAAATGAGGAAGGTCAATAATGTTTATAAAGATATAGACAATAAAAAATTAACAGAGTAATATTCATATAATAAATAATATGTATTTTTAATGATCTATAAACTATCAAGGATATTCCACTAAACCAATTCATCACAACAAATTTGATAAAATATTTGAAATCTATACAATGAAAGTTAATTTTCCTTGAGAGCTCATATTATTTAATAGTTAAATTTATGCTTAAATTAATAAAATAGTTGAAATATGAGAAATAGCGAATGAAAAAAATTACATATATGCACCATCCATGATAGACACAAATTTTATTGTGGGAAATCTTTATTGGAGAAGACCCAGCTAGAAGGTGAGCCTGCCCTCTCTATATGGAAATATGCAAGTATAAAGGAATAAGTACTCTCTATGGAGTAATATGAGAACTATGGTTTGTAAGGCTACTACAAAATTGTAACCTCCTCCATTATGCTCTATAACTTCCCACTTTTAATTGCTCTACTCAATTATGGAACAAAATACAATAGTATCGAATGAAATCCCTACTCCTAACGGCTCAATATTTAGCATAGTCTAATATTCAAGAAGAGGTAAGGTTTGACTTCCTCAACCCTTAATTTAAGTTATGGTTTGGACCTTCTAGAGTCTTCTTGAAAATCCATACGTGGATAGCCTCATTTTCACGAATAGTGGGGTCGACATGGCATCATTTTGTACCATGGTGGTCAACATGGCACGTCAAATTATGGGAGGGATAACTTTTGCATATGAACTTTGATTGACACGATTCTTACACCATTGGAAAGGTCCCTCAATAAAGACAAATGTCCATGAATCTACATTAAATCAGTGAAGTTTTACTCCAAAAAATGTCATCTAATGCCTTAAAATGACACATGAAGGTTTTAGATCCTAATTCTCAAAATTGGGACCTACCATTAAAATGACCCTACAAATTGATTCCTCCAATTTTTTCTACTCTAAAAACATTGAGATAGATGTCAAATAATATAATGATCCAATCTAAATCATAAACATATATTTAGTTTTTGAATTTATAAATGTAAAGTGTGACTAATTAAAAACAAATACATAATTCATAACCTAAAATTATATCAAAAAGTCAAGCTAACATATGAATTTGTGGTTCCCACATATTTATGTATTAGTTTTATTAATATATGAATAAGAGGATAAATATTTATGCATTAGTAAACTAATATATGAATATGTAAGTAATTATAATATATTGGATTATATATCCATGTTATAAAGCATGTATTCATATAACTTGGAGCCATATATTCATATATTAGTTTAACTAATCTATAAATGCATGGTTCCCACTTATTCATATAGTTAAAACCACATATTAATATATGGGTCTTAGAATATATCATATGTATCAAAATTAGTTTAAAAAAAACCAATAATATTCAAGATGGTGATGTCATCCTTGAGGATAAATGTCGTTAGAGGGAAAGGAATACATTTTTTTCTTTAAGCATATTTTCGACTTATATCATTATATATTTATTCAAATTTCAAGAGTAGACACCCATTGGATGCATAATTAAAGTCCACATATTATGTGTACTCATTTTTCATACTTTTGATAGACCCATAGTGAGATAAAACGACAATACATGAAGACACATGTTTTTTTCCTAAGAAACACATTTTTTTCATGTATTCCCAATTTACCCCACCACATGTCTATTAAAAATATGCAGAGTGGGTACTCGTCATATGTGGAATTTAACTCTACATCCAATGAGTACCTACAATTTGAGTAAATGTGTAAGAAGATAAGTAAAAAATATGATGAAAACAATTAGTTTTCTTTCTTTCCTTTTGAGAATTCATAACTCTTATTTTATTGTTTTTCTTAGGAAGCCCATTTTAAACCTCAAATTTCTCTTAATTAAAAGTAAAATGATATACAATTATGTGGGAACGATGTATTCATATATATTTGTGCCCATGTTATGACCAATGTATTCATATATTATTTGAGAAATAATATATAAATACATGGTTCATAACATAAACATGTATTCATAAATTAGTTTGACTTTCAAAACATATCAATTTTTATTATTATTGAAATATAAACATTTATTTTTACATAGTTGTAGCCAAGTTAACAATGGATAGATAAGACTTTCTAGTGTTTCTCAAGACAAAATAAGTGGTTCATTGTTGCTGCAAAAATAAGTTTACAATGGAATATATCATATTCATTCCAAGTTTTTTTTGGCTAATAACATGTTTGGCAAAAACACCTAGAATCTTATTGATATTGAAAAAACATAGAACTAACAAAAAACATGGTTACTACTTGCTCCATTATGGCCAATGTTTGAGGGGGGAGTTTTGTTGTTCAATTTCCATTAGTTCCTTAAGTTTATGAACCATTTGATCTTCTCTAAGACCAAGCTAGATAGAATTGTCCAATATTCTATTTTTTGCAATTATGGATAAATAGTCCTTATAAAAATTTAGAGCAAGATTCCGTAGAATATTACATCATGCTTCTAATATGTCAATCCTATGTGTTTTATGAACCAGTAAACTCACAATATTTGCATGTTAAGAGGACAATGATTCTTGTTTCCATGCACTTTTGTTGTAAGTAAGAATATTGAAATCCTATTAGACTAAATGCTTTCTTCATGCCTTCTCTAAATTGTCCATTGTCCTAAATTCTAAAATTTCTCTATACTCCATGAGTGATATCCCTATTATTTGAGCCAAATAAGACACGGTGTATCCAAAGAAGAGGTCTATATCTAATAGAATATATGAACCACTCAAAACCTTTCACTCACTTTGAGACTTAAAGACAAAATAAAATTAGATCCCAAGTTTTACACTTGATGTGTCTCGATGAAGACAAACCCATGAATACACAAATGGAAAATGAAAATTGGGTAGAACTGAAAATGAAGCCCATAATTTAGAGAATGTTTCCCATGAATAAAGTAATAGATTCCTTCACCATAAGCCAAAAATAATACCATTTCCATCTTTTTGTGAATAATCCTCCCTTTCAAAAATTCGTAAACGAGAACTTACATGCAATCTAGGTGTAGAGTTAAAACTAACAAGGGGGTCGTCCACCTCCAACTCCAAACTACATTTGCAACCAATTCTAGCATGAACTCTCCATTGTCCCACACAACATACAATGTCCAAGGCATTTAATAACTGGATCATTGTAAATTACATGCATGTTGTGAACACTAAGGATTATCCTTGATATCCCATGATGATGCAAATGAGTTGATGTGCCAACTATTGGTTCATGTGAAAATTTAATGATGATTGATTTTTCAAACCTTTTTAACCTTGGGGATAATTAAACTAAAATGCCTCGTATTTTTAAAATATTCACCTATGCTTAGTTTAATTAATTCTTTAGCCCATAGATTTACTATACAATTCAATTCTCACTTCACATAATAATATGAATATTCAGAAGAGCTTAAGAGCTTGTTTTTTTTTGTTCTTTCTTTTTAATTCAAGAAATGGTAACTATCAATTTGTTATCCAATTTAACTTTTTCCTATAATTGATTTGATAACCACCACGGGGTCCCCTATGACTCTCAACGCCTCAACCTTGGGTACTTTGCTCAATTTTATACCATGTAAAAGTGTGCATGTGTCAGCCCGATTGTTTTAAGCGCCACTAAGACTCCAAAGTGTAAGTCACACCCATTTTGCCTCTGGGATAATAGAGAATCCACCCACAGTTGTCACCCATTTCAAAACATATCCACCTTTAATGATCCATGTTATGTTATATTAGTTTTGAATATGTACATATGTAATGAGTTATGATTTTATTTATTTAATTTGGAATATAAAATGTGAATAATATGTGAAAATTTATTTATTAATTTTTTGGATTGGTATTTTACTTTATATACATTCAAAATTTTTTTACTTTAAAAATACTTCACTTTATACTCATATTAATATTATGAGTATTTTTTATTGCGAGTATTTTACTTATAACATTGTTAAACTTCATATTTTTTTGTAGTGTATCCTACATTATTTTACGAAATGTGACCACTATGATAAGCCAAAAGTGTAATTATTTTTGTTGTATGTGGCCATGATAGGATGGTTTAGGGTCATGGCTAAGCCTTTAGTCCCCGTTCTTAAGGTGCTTGGCTTTATTTCTTTGACCAATTATCCCTTGATGGTCCTAACTCCCATCATGTCAGGAATTTATGTTTTGGGTAAGTATTTGGGCATATTGGGGTGGATCTACTAGGACAAAATATTTACGAGAGCCTTGATTATTGTTGATCATTGTAGCACCAAATAGGATCTCTCACACAAATCTAAGTGTCTAGATGTGCAGAAGTCATCCAAAGCTTCAATCTTAGAAAATTCATTTCGATTAAAGGATCAATTAAAGTGAAGTGCTTTTTTATTAAAAAAGTGAGTTTAATCTAATGAGATGCAAAGTTTTTTGCATTAGTGAATTAGATGAATCTTACTTGTTTATCTCAAGTGAGGTGAGATCTAAACAAAACCATCAATTACTTTATATATTAGGGTTATGGATTAGGTTAATAACTCAACATTATAAATTCAAGACCAGGTGAAGGAAAAATACATAAGAAACCTTCAATATTTGATTCCTGGAGGATAATGATTCTAGGATATCTTAGTAAAGGTGAAGAAGGAATTTCATCTAGAGATTAAGTCCAAGGGAGGAGAGTGCAAAGGGGTAGCAAGAGAGGAAGACCCAATAACCAAAGAAATCAAAGGACTAATTTATGGGTTTTCGTATAACAAGCAGGTAGCTTGATCAAGCTTACAAGCAATAATACAAGTCAGTCGTACAATGCATGAGCAAGTTTTATAATGCATAGAAAGGTTGTACATGGGAAGGGTAGAACTATAAGGCACACAAATAACCATACAACACGCAGCTCAACTCACTTATGTCATGGAAATGGTTGTATGAGGTGCAAGAAGGGTTTTACATGCTGCGTGGGGGCTATACAACATGTAGACAGGTTGCATGTAGGTCTTATAGGGCGTGCATACTAGGTAGGAAGGGGGTTTCTTCGACTAGAAATTCTAGATTTTGTTGTAATTGTATTTTTTCCTCAGTGGGAAATTTATTTCCCAGATTGGGAATATGATCTGGATGTTGGGGGGGAGGCAAGATCTGAGTAATTGTCGCACCCGGAAGCAAAGAAGAAAACCCACGCAACAAACCAAGCTAGAAAATAAACTTATAAACTATTTTTTTAATAGTTAATAATGATGATTGCAACTACATTGTGTTCGACCATTTTTCCTCTTACAAAGTGAGGTTGGTTATTTATATCCCTTTTTTAGTTACATTACCATGGGCAAATACCATGGGTGGGCAAATACCATGGGTGAAGAATATGATGGGTGAGTTATTTAGGGCCTTTAGTTACATCACCATGGGTTAATTTCCATTCAGATCATTCTTCCCCCCTTAGAAAGAAAAGGTCCCCAATGCGTGAAGTTACCTTCAAAGAAGCCTTTATCGAAGATGAGTTGTGGATGACCAAGTGTTGTTGAAGACAAGGGTTTTGCATGGTTGACACATAACCAAGGGTTTGTGGATGACCCATAACCATGATGCACGAAGATTTGAGGATAGAGATACCTTGTAATGCTTGCGAGCCAACTATGACATTGACAACATGTGGCCAAGCAAATGGATTTTGAGGACAAGGGTTTTGTGTGGTTGACCCATAACCATGAGAAACGAAGAGCTAATGATATATATACCCTGTATTGCTAGTGGGCCAACTGTGATGTGGACAGTGCGTGGTATATCAAATGGAATTCATTAGCAAATGGTTTTGTGTGGTTGACCATTAACCATGATGAACGAGGGTTCGAGGATAGAGATACCCTGTAATGAACCTCGAGATCGCTTGTCGATCTATCTAGTAGAGATATGGTGGCTTATCTTTGTAGGTTCTCATAAGACCCATAACAATAAATCTATCAATAAATCCACATGCTTCTATCATACTTAAGAAAAATGCCTTTTCTTGGTAAGCCATCTCAACCCTATGAGCTGAAGTTGGGTCTAATCCTAGTTCTGATGCTCTTAGCATGATATCAAATATGAATGTTCTGTTGGTACAAAATTTAGGGAAAAATAATTGAGAGGAAAGACCAACATAAAATGTATAACATAGTTCACACAAACAATGTCATTTCGAACAACACTGTAAGGAAATCCCAAGTTGGTGCCAAAATCGGCTAGGACAACATCCATAGTCCACCGCGAAAAGCTTAAAGTATAATCCACAATATATGGTAACAATCTTGGCACTTGGATGGTGCCATTGGAAAACTTTACAATCATGATACCAACCGTGGTCACAAAAAATACAATAACGAATGCAATTGATAACAAAGAAGTGAATTTCAAAAAATCCACTCTCCTGAAAGATACCAATGAAGCCACAATAAGGACTATGGTGAAAACTAGGACCAGAAGACATCCATTCCACTAATGAAATCCAAACCATTCTTCAAGTATACCAGCATGATGTATGCCATTTGTTGATGTTCCAGGTAGCACATCACCTATGATAGGCATATAGACAATAATAATGCCCAAATTGTTAATAATAATACAAATATGCAACAATAACTTCCTAATTCTTTCAAATAAGTCTCCCATGATGTAGCCATACAAAGTCAATGTCCCGTCTCATCAGACTTAAGAGAATGTTAATAGAAGCATATGTTACCCAAAAAAACAAAGATAATGAGCATTTTGTCAAGTACCAATCCAAGACCTTTATAGTAGTAGGTAGAGCCATAAATCTAGCTCCCATCATCGTAGTTGATAGATTAAACACCGGGCTAGAGGAGGCACCATTGAATCCTTCACGCACAACATCTAGTAATAACCTTATGAAGGGGTTTCGTAACCACATTATATCAACATACAAGAAAAAAAAATTGTAATTTCATTTCAAAATTTTTGCCATGACATGCTCTCTATCCTTGTACCTCAAAAGTCCATTGTCAACAAAAACATAGTGAAGCTTGTCTCCAAATGTTGTGTGTATAAGAGTTATTACAACTGTAGAGTCCAAACCACCCGACGATGCACAGATGGCATGGTCCATAGGTCGAACCATTCCTCTCGCTAATAGAAGATCCTCGAGTTTTCAATCAGCTATGGTGCCACAAACACTAAAAAGAAAATGGCATAGCGTCTCCATCCCAAGCACTAAATGGGTCACCTCCAGATGGTAATGAAGGCCAGATAATTTCTTGTGGGGATTTTCAAAGACGACTCTGGAATTATGTAGAGTTGTGGCCACAACCACAAAGCCTTCATGCAATCTCATGACCTCGTCGCCCTTAGGGAAAAGGGGCAGGAGCGTGAGAATGATCAACTCAAATTTTATCAGGGATGTATAAAAGAGCTCGATCTTGTTGACTTCTTCGCTTATGAAAAGGCTGAAGGTTCCATTAATGATGGCTTGGGATTATTTCACTATCGACATCGAGTTGGTTTCCAAGAAATTGTTGATGGGGACGACCGAGTGATGCTTCAAGTATGATTTTCCCTTCTTGTCGACACTGATGATGGTGTGATTGATGTTGAGCTCGCGAATCTCTCCCATGCGGAACTCAACATTTTTTTTATTTTACAAGAAAATGTTGTAAACCCCGCAGTGACCATGGTTTCTCATGATGACCATGATGCAATCTTCTTGAGAGGATGGACTGATGTGTGTGGAATTTCAACATCCTTTGTTTAGAGCTGCTCACTAAGGTTATAGAGAACTTTAATGAGGGTTTCTAAGAAGGGACACCTGTTTTAAAGAATTATCACCACAAATTCTTTAGTGATTAAGGTATATAGCCAATGATTTGTTTGGGACCCCTCAAGTCCACGATTTGGAGAAACTGGAGATCTCCCAAGGACTCTTGATAGTGTGCCCTTCATTTGGTATCTGATATGAAGTTGTTCCTCGATAGTATACCCAATAGCAGAAGCCCCACAATACATCTTGTCTATTGCAAGATACTCCTTTCGAGTGACAACATTTGGAGCCATTCTATGACAGAAAATACTTGGATGTGTCACACTACCCCTTGTGTCTCTAATCCATATCCATGTATGATTCAAAACAAAATTGCAATTCCGACCAAATAACAAACCCCATATCGATCCCAACAAACCACAATGACACCGAATGGGAAATGGAAGGCTATACACAATTTACCTAATCGTGGAACAAGATACCAAATCCATCAAAACTTCAGCATACCTAGGTTTGAGGACTCGACCATATAGACACCATACGTATTCTGCACAAACATGATTAAAATCAGAAAATGTAAACAACTAATGACAAAGAACCCATGTGTGACACGAGCTCTCATTCTTATCATTTTGTGGGTTAGGTGAGAAGTTTCCAAAATGGTATAGATTGAAACAATTTATGGTTGGAAGCCAACAAATTCACTTTGGAAATTCATATAAAACCCCGATTTCCATGGAATCACAACCTTCTTTGATACCACTAATCCAGATCTTGAGGGGCAAGATCTCACTGATCCAGATCTTGGGGGGGCAAGATATCAGTAATTGCGGCATGGGCAAGATCTTAGTAATTGCGGAATCTGGAAGCAAAGAAGAAAACCCATAGATACATCACCCCAATTGGGGAAGGGAATTGAACGTGTGATGAGTGCTATAACAACCCACCTCATAACCGTTTAACCAAGACCCCACGAACAATACCATGGGTGAGTTATTTAGGGCACCTTGCACTTTGAGAATTTAATTTAATGAACAATAGATTTTGAGTAGAAATCCTCAATGTGCATGTTTGAATGGTATCAGAGGTTTCACTCTGAAAATTAGCCAATAGTCAGATTGGTGGAGGTTGTATGCTTCAAAGGGAGGTTGTACTAGTCAACTTGTAGTAAATGCGTTCAGGGGATTGTCCACCAAAACAAACAGAGGCACCTACACAAAGAATAACCAACAAGAAATGATCCTATCAACTTTGTGAGTCCTCTTTTTACAAAAAAAATTGCCATGGGTTTTGAATTCTTTAGCTTTTCAAAATACCTCTTTTTGTTGTTTATGATGATATTTTCCTATATTTTCCCTATATTAAAATCTACAACATGGGTTTTGATCACGAGTATCCTGAAATGGTGAGTTTCCTACTTGCTTGTCCTGAAACAATTCTGAAATCCCCAATCAACGCAGACAGTCTCATAGTTAAACACAGTAATAATTGCTAAATTCACCTAGTTTCAAGTTTTAGAGATTAAATCCACTATTTTAGTGCTCATTAAGGTCATTTGGATGAGATCTCATCCCTACAATAGGTTGCAATTAATTTAGAACAAGATTTTTGGGTATGTTGTTGAATTTTTGCTTATAAAGGCAATGCAACTTAACTTTCCAAAGTCTGCTATTATTTTGAGAACTCCCATTTGGATTTGAGAGATTGAATATGGACTGTAGACATGTTCTTAGACATTTTGATCAATTTATGGAGTGATTTTGAAGTTTCAACCTATGATTTTAAATAAAGTGTACTTTTGAAGCGGTGGAAGGGCCCCCACCATTGAAGCCAATAAACTCTTTCATTATTGTGCGTTAACCTAATATTTTTTTTTTTTTTTTTTTTCATGTGGTTTATTATCATGTATTTCATGTTTATATGTTATGATTGCATCTTGTACTATTCATATTTAAAACTAGTTATGAAACTAGTTTCTTGGTCATTGTGTAGATAAGCTTTAAAGCTAGTTTTAAACACCTTGTTCATAAGTGTTATTTACTGATTATTTCATGGTTGTAATACTTACTTTCTAAATATTTCAATGTTTTTTTATTTTAAACTTGGAAGCACCTCTCTATTAATCATATGTAAAGCATGTTACAAAATATGTTTCCGGTGATCTCAACCTGCCCATAGGAATCCAGGTCTGTTGGCCATCGATCAACATCATAGGCCATCCAAAATTGAAATAGTTTGAGCATGTCCAGCAAAGCTTTCAAAGCTACCATGTCTACTCTATATACTATCAAGCTAGTCTGACTACTATAAATGAAAATGCTAGCTGAAATCATTAAAAAAAATAACAAGAATTTTCATGAACACCATGACTTGCATAAGTTAATCATTTGATGATTCTATCGGTATCCTTCGCGCTTGATCTCAGCATCTCTTGCTACTGCATAATTTTCAGTTTCTTTTTCATACATTTGAGATGAACATTCTGGTGGTATAGTTTCACTTGGACTGACTGTATTTCCTTTTGAATTACATACATACTTGGTTCCTCTTGTTGGGGCTGCTAATGTCCTTGCTGGAGCAGTGCTTCCCTCTGCTGTTGTGTATTTGTCATGGCTTTCTCTAGTAGACTTTTCATGATCCAATAAGTTTGGATGACCTGTTTAAATAGGGTCAACCTTCCTCTAGTATTTCCCGGGTCCACTACCAATGGTTCCCATTCTTCCACTTGGATTTGTTCCTTTGCTGCCTTTGCCTTCAATTTGATTTCCCATTTTGAAAATTTTGCCTTTAACTTAGCTGGTGAACCTTCACTATATGCATGCAAAAATTTCTGCATGTTTTCCTCCCCTGTTCACCTGCCTCTCTTTTTTGGCGGCCAGTTGGTAGATGCTAAAGCCTTCAGTTTCACCTTGCTTGGTTTGCCACGACCACAACGACCCTTCTGGCCCTCCGCTGCTTCCACCTTCATTCTCATAACCTCTGGATTTTCAAACTGCTGCAACTCCTCCGGTACCCTCTCCGAGGCTAACTCCAATAGAGTGGGAGAGAGAGGGGAAAGAAATTTACTCTGACCTTAAAGGAATTCATATTCAGAAATCATGTTAGGATCATTTTTTTTATACAACCAATACCTCGCTTTTGATCTTCGCAGTATGCCACGCCATTTCCAACTATCTAGGCCTGACCGTGGACATGGTTGATACCCTGTGATCTCTTGGTCGGTGCCTTGAGGTCTATAACCGGTGCCTCCATTATTTGAAATTTCCATGGACAAAAGACTCGACCGTCTACCCGAATCCTGACGTGATTAGTTTCCAGACATTGACTCCATTTCAATTTCGACACCTCAGGGTTAAACCCTAGCATCAATTCCTCAAAATTTCCCCACTCATTCAATTGGTTTAAATAGAAAATATCAACCCTGCCTTTATCTCATGTCCGCCTTCTATGGTTCCCCCTCACCTGGACTTCCAACAAACCCGCTTCTGGGAGAACTTTACCAGCCTTCGACTCCCTTGAATCTCCCATCCAAACCCCCCAATTGCGGAATTTATCATAATGTAGAAGCTCTAGGGTTGATGTTGCCGTCTTTCCCTGAGACCCAATTCCTCCCTGCAAGGACTCCCTAGACTCTCCCACCCAAATCCCCCAATTGTAGAATTTCTCAGAAGGCAGAAGCTCAGAGGTTGGTAATACTAGCTTGCCTAGATACCCAATTCCCCCTTGCGAAGGTTGCGTGAAACAGACTAGTGGCAACAAGCATAGGAGGACTGACAACTTCCCTATTCCTAATATTATAACCCCATGCATAAGCACCCAAGGATACAACCAATTTCTCATAGTTTCATGCCCCATGAACTCCATTTCAAGAAAAAAAAGGGCTTGCACTACATACCAAGACCTTCGCCTTTCCGTTGACCTGGTGCTCTTGACTCTGTTGCGCTACTAATGTCATTGGTGCTAGAGCTCGTGTGCCCTCCTCCTTTACTGCCTAAGTCTCCCGCTGCTATGCAAATGTTTTTGCATGCAGAGCATGCCCCATATCATATAACACCTGCCGGTACATTCCCTCGCGGCGTCCTTGTTGGCCCGCTCATGGTCTGGCAACAATAAGTGTTCGCGGCATGTGGCAGTGTTGGGTAGCCCGCCCACCCCCCTTTCCCTGCTGCTTCAGTGACATTATTTTTGTTCGCGTGTGGGCCATCTTCCACCCTCGCACCCTGATCAGGGGCTAAAACTTTCAATGTTGTTTTAGTGTAGCTATATCAATTGATTCTTAGTATACATTAAATAGCCATTATAAACCACGTATCATTATATTGCATAACAACCATACTCATTCATTATTGCATTAACAAAATACATCTTGTATTGTAGGTATAAGTGTATTTACAAGTCTTATTTATCACATATTAGTTTTTGTTTAAAGGATCAACCTGATTGGAAAAAGTGACCAAGGCATCGAGAGTTCCATTCACCAACTTGCTAGGAGAAGAAGGACCCAACCTCTTGAGAACTTTTCCATTTAATCTTGAATTTATCAAACAACACAATCCTTGCTTTTTATTTGTTGTTTTTCTTAGCATAGAATGATGGTTTGAGAACATAGTAGCTAAAGGGACGACTAGAAGACTATCAGTGACCACCCATTTTCACTCTCACAAATGGGGAAGGTTGTAGTGCATTCTTAACCTATTAACTAGTAGTGGATCAAAATTGACTGGATTGATAAAATACTATTAGAGTGTTCTCTTGCCTCCATTGACAATAAATTCCCTAGTGTATTAATTAACCTTTTGGATTCAAAACCCATTTGACCATTTTTAGTTCCTAGGATTTGAGTGAAAGATTTATATTTCAAAAATAATTGCATAGAGAACTTTGATTTGTGTGAGAAATCTCAGTATATGCCCAATCCAAAGTGTTCTTAAGTCGAGTCAATGTGATTTACATTTCAAGCTTGTGTCATTAGATTAAAAGTTTACTTTCATGCTTCCTTAACTTAGTTCCTAGTTTTGGATTAGAATTTAAAACCAATTTAACTTAACTCATTACATATTATAGTGTGCTTCAAAGTTTACGAACACTATATTGATATAAAAATCATGTCCTGCTATAGATCTCTAGATTAGACTAACAAGCTCCACAAAAGATACTCAATGTAAGTCAAGCAATTAACAAGAAAGATAAGTATGATTTAGCAAAGTCACTCCTCCACAATGTATTTTCTCCTCTCTTGGATGAAATTGAATGTTATATTTGTAATAATTTTAGGCACAAAGCAAGTGAATTTAGAAGCATACTCATGAACTCTCCTATGCATCAACAATGTCAAAAATAAGAATACACCAAGAGGTGGAAAAATAAATTAGAAAAATATGAAGAATGTGGACTTGCTCTGTATGCTCAAAATCAAGAAGGTTGATGATATATTGATAGTGGGTGCTCAAAGCTCATGACACAGGACAAGAATAAATTACTTTCTTTAAAAGAAGGCAAAGTAGTAGGTTTCACCTTTTAAAATGATGCACTCACCAAGATAAGAGGTAAATGGATTGTTAGTCTCAATGAAAAGACTAAGGCTCAAAATGTCTTATATGTTGATGGTCTGAAGAAAAATATTCTTAGTGTAAGTCAACTGTGTGGCCGAGGTTAAGAAATAACATTTGACCCCAAGGGATGTAAAATAATGAAAGCATATTCTAGAAAAGTGATATCGAAAGCAATTATAGCTTCTAGCAATGTATGTCTTTGATGGAGCCAAAGAAAATTGTTGAATGAGAAATGTGGATGAAAGTTGGTTATGGCATAGAAGAATGGGACATATGAGTTATGATAATTTGGTAAAAATAAACAAGAAAAAAATAGTGAGGGGCATGCAAAATATATCAAAGCTAAGTAATTCCATATATTATTCATGTCAGTTTTGGAAGCAGACAAGGGTCCACTTCAAGACAAAAAAATATTCATTGACTAGAACACTTGCACTAGTTTATATAAATATGCATGACCCTACAAGAACTAAAACCATAAGAGGAGAAAGGTACTTCATACTTTTCACTGGCGATTATACCATGGAAACATGGATCATGTTACTTAGTGAAGATTTATAATCCCTGAACAAATTCAAGGTATTCAAAGCTCAGGTTGAAAACAAAACGGTTCTAAAGATTTAAGTGCTTGAGATCTAATAGAGGAGGAGAGTTTACTTCGAATGAGTTTGGGGAATTCTATTGAGTGCATGGAATCATAAGACAATACTTTGTAGCAAGAACCCCCTAATAGAATGGAGTGTTGAAAGAAAAAAAATATTAATACAATAGTTGGAAAGAGCTATAATGGATGAAGAAAAGGGCCCAAAGACCTTTTGGGGAGAAGCAACACAAACAATTGTCTACATATCAAATATAGTTCAATTCCCTATGAGGTGTGCAGAGATAGACCAATGTTAGTCAATCATATAAGAGTTTTTGGAAAAAAGTGTTACATCAAGAGGATTGGAGATAATTTGGGAAAATTTGAATCTAGAGCCAATGAAGACATATTTATTGGTTACTAGTCAAGAAGCAAAGGGTATAAGTGCTATAATAAAGGATTTTGAGAGCTAGTCGAATGTATTTATGTGAGGGTAAATGAAGTATTTACACAAACAACAAAGCCATAAAGAAATGGAGCATCAAAAAAAGTAGTAAGCATGAATCTAGAAAAGGAAGAACAAGAAGAGAAAAATGAAGGGAGCAAAGATGGCACGTTAGTAGCATAAAAATCCATCTAGGTATGTGAAAAAATACCATCCTAAATATAAATTCTTAGAAGCAGATAATTAGGATTCCAAAAAAGAAGGAAATTAATCAATACTCCCAAACATGCAAATCTGACACCATTGTCCAAAATAGAACCCAAATGTTTAAATGAAGCTAGCGAAGAAAAGCATTGGGTTAGGGTTACAAATGAAGATCTAGAATAGATAGAGAGAAATGACACATGATAACTTATGCCTAGACCAAAAGAAAAAAAATATTATCGACACCAAGTGGGTCTTTCGAAATAAGTTGAATGAAGATGGATAAGTAGTGAGGAACAAAGCCATACTAGTATGAAAAGGGTATGCACATGTAGAAGACATTGATTTTGAATAAAATTTTTCACCTGTTTCTATATTAGAAGTATCAAGGATGTTCATTTTCATGCCTCAAAATATTCAAAGTCTGTCAAATGGATGTCAAGTTTTCATTTCTAAAAAATGTTTCAAAAGAAGAAGTGTACACAAAACGACGAGAAGGATTTCAATTGTTTGAAGATGCATATTAAGTATGAAAATTAAAGAAAACACTATGTGGATTAAAGAAAGCTCCAAGATAATGGTATTCAAGGTTTGATAGATATATATAGTAGCAAGGTTTTAGTATAGGCACAACAGACAATAAAATTTATATTAAATCTGATAATGAGAGTTTATCAATCATTGTTTTGTATGTGGATGATATCATTTTTGGAAGTGACGTGGATCAAATGGGTCAAAAATTTGAAACATACATGCAGAAGCAGTTTGAGTTGTCCATGCAAGTAGAATTATCATTCTTTGGGTTACAAGTTTCTCAATTAGATAAAGGTGTTTTCATCTCTCAAACCAAATACCTAAAAGAGTAACTAAATAAATTTGGCATGGAAGACTGTACACATGTTAGCAGACCTATGGTCATAGGGTGCAAGTTGAGAAAAAATGATGAATCCGGTGATGCACATAATACCATATATAGGTCAATGATTGAAATCCTTTTATATCTAACATCATAAATACTTGATATAATGTAAGTTATGGGATTGATTTCCATATTCTTGTCAAACCCTAAGGAGATTCATGTGAATGCAGTAAAATTATATTTAGATATTTGAAGGGAACTATTGCTTATGGCCTATGGTATTCAAGGAACACACAATTCAACTTAACAACATACAAACATGTTATGACAATCCTTTTTACTACCTCTCTTGTAAAAGTCAGTATGAATTGTGATTCATGTAAATATTGTGGAAATGCAAACAATGACTGGGTTAGAGGAGTGGACAAAGATTTAGAGATTTGAGGAGGAGTTTCTTGGGAAGTGATTAAACCCAAGCCACTGCACTTATTACACCACCTATATCCCCGATGAATTTGTGACCCTGCTAGTGCAAGCATTGAAGCAGAGTATGGGCCGCTTGGGTAAAGAACGAGCTCATACAATCCTGGTCCTCATGTAGCACATTGTGTGGTAAACACACAAGAGATGGGACATGAAGAAAATGAAAAGAAGATGGGAGGGAGAAGGGGAAAATATGAATTTATGTAAGAGTATGCTCAATTGGGAAAAGAGACAGATGTGAGAGCGGTATGCTCTGATGTGTAGAAGAAACACAAAGGAGGTTGTTGAAGAAATTTGTATGCTCAAGAGAAACAACACATGGATAAGTCTGATGTGAAGTGAAGACAAGATAAAAGTGTTGGCTTTTGTGTAGCATATGGAGCTATTGCCGCATGCCAAGAGGCCTCCTAAGTTGACCTAGAAGAATTATGTAAATTAAAATTAAAATTATATTTTTTGGGCTTCATGTGGGCTTAAACAGGACAAGTCAGCCCCACCATGAAAGGGTGTGTCCCTTGGTCAAATTCACCCCTTCAAATTGTCTATATATACATGATGTGATACTTCATTTGATCACCCAATTCATTGTCATTGTCTCCCTCCTATAACAACCACATGTGGGAACATATAGAGGACGAATTGACTAAAGTTTGGAATTGGATTTTGGCACATATTTCTAGAAAATTTAGAATTTTGTCACACTCAGAAAAATAAAAGCAGAGTATATCACAACCAATGTCGCAAAACATGATGTAGTGTGGTAGAAGCTTCTTGCAAGACTATTTGATCAGATCACTTTGTCCAAGACATGGTGCAAAAAGGATCAGTAAGGATCCAATACGTATCCACTATCAAGCAAATTACTGACATTCTCACCAATCCTTTGTATAGAGTGAAATTTGTATACTTGAAAAATAAGCTTGGCATGGTGTATAATGTCTCCCTCGTTTAGAGGGAGTGTTGATGTCTTTGTGAGATCAAGTAGACCATCTCCTGAAGCCATAAAGGAATTTGGCTAGGTCACAAAGGAATTTGACTGGGGGAGATGGATACATTCACCTGAGAAGTCAAAAGGACTTGGCTGGGTCATAAAGAACTTTGACATTCTCACTAATCCTTTGTATAGAGTGAAATTTGTATACTTCGGAGATAAGCTTGGCATGATGTAGAATGTATCCCTTGGTTAGAGGAAGTGTTGATGTCTTTGTGAGATCAGGTAGACCATCTCCTGGAGCCATAAAGGACTTTGGCTAGGTCATAAAGGACTTTGACTAGGGGAGATGGATACATTCACCTGAGAAGCCAAAAGGACTTGGCTGGGTCATAAAGAACTTTGACTAAAGGATATATATGTCATTCACTTGAGAAGCCATAAAGGATTTTGGTTGAGGGTGAATGGTCCAAGGGCATATTATCTCCTGAGAAGCAAAAAGGAGTTGGTTGGGTCATAAAGCACTTCGAAAAAATGAGATTGATACATATTCCTAAGGAGACACAAAGGATTTTTTCTAGAGGTAAAAGGCCCCAAATACTCACGTTTCCAACTCTAGGATGGAGTTATCTATAAACATACATCAACATAGCAAGCCGTGAACTTTTCATATGGAGGACAAATTTCAACTAAGGGGAAATTTGTTGTAGACAAAGAGAATACCTTCCTTGCTAAGTAAGAGTGTCGATGTTTGTGTAGCATTGGGAGGTATTCCCACATGGAAATAGGTCTGTTAAGTTTTCCTAGAAAACTTATGGAAATTAAAAAAAAAAAATTCTATTTTTTTGGATTCATGTAGGATCAAAAGGGACAACTCAAACCCACCATGAAGGGGTGTGTCAGTTGGTTATATCACCCATTTGACTTATATTTGTGTCTGTGTGTGTGTGTTACACTTCATTTGATCACCCACTCATTATCATCATCTCTCTTCTATAACATCCACACATGGGAGCAGTTAGACGATAGATTAACTAAAGTTTTTACTTAGTTTTTGGCATAGATTTATGTGATATTTCTAGACAATTTAGAATTGTAAACCTCGTTGAAAAATAATTCTCCCACAAGAAATTTTTTTGGGTTTCATCCCAAGTTTGGGTTTCCTAAGGAAAATTTGTTGTCTCTATTGTGGATGGATTTCTCTTTATGATCTTGATTGTTTCCATTTCATTTACTGTTGAAAATTTATATGTATAATTGCTTAATGATATCAATAATATTAGAGAAATTGTTTGAATATCATTGGGTAGTAATTATTAGACCAGAATATTGGTTTTTACTATGCATATTGTAGAAAAATCAATAAAAAGTAGGTGAAGTCACTGTGTGTTCTAGATCTTTGCAGGTTTTGCAATTGGAATCAATGTGTGCTTTGGATTCCTTAAGTGTTTAGCAGGTGGAGATACTGTGTGCTCTGGATCCTTGTAAATAGGTGGATACACTATGAGCTATGGATTCTTGTGTGATTTGGTTTCCTAGTATTGGCGTGAATTCCATTGAGCACTTAACTCCTTAGAATTTGAATCTGGCCCTGGGGTGTTTAGCTGCAAGGAAAATTTCAATGTAGTTGGCCTATGGTTGGGTGAAGAGTTGAATTCCCTCCCTTAGTTGCTAGTCATTCAAGTTGTGTTGAATATTAAAAAGAATTAACACACACCAAAAACACACCAACAACATAGAAACACAAACATACACTAGACATGGCGGAAAAGGCTTGAGAGCCTCATGGCATTCCTTACATATTCTCTATTATTAAAAGAATGTATTTATACAATTAAATAGATGAGGAAGTTGTCTCAAGATAGTGTGTCTATCTTGGACATCTTGGTTGAGAAAATATCTCAACCACACACACTAATCTAGGAGTTAGGCCTAAACTAACTCCTAATCAAGAGGAACTAACATAATCTACATAAACAATTATAAATCCGAAATATATTAATTTAATTAAATATTGAAAATTAGGATTTTATGCCTAATTTTCTAGATTATGTTAGTTCCTCTTTATTAGGAGTTAGTTTAGGTAGCTCCTAGATTAATGTGTGTGGTTGACATATTTTCTCAACCAAGTTGTCCAAGATAGATGAATTATCTTGAGACAACTTCTTCATCTATTTAATTGTATTATTACATTCTTTTAATAATGAAGAATATGTGAGGAATGCCGTAAGGCTCTCAAGCCTTTTTCTGCCATTTCTGTGTCTCTGGTTTTTTTTTTTTTATGTGTGTTTTATGTATTTTATGAGTTGATTTATTTTCTACAAGTTGATTAGATAAGTGTATTTACTTTTACATATGTGAATTGTGAATAATGAATGATGTTGTTATGTGTTATAACCATGTGTGTATCAAAATTGTTAATGGAAGAAAGGGTTATTCCTATTTGTCTACAATGAAATGCCTATGTGGATGTTCTCATGGTAGGGGCTTGGAGGCCTCTGTGTTTGTTGATAGATTCCTAAGTTGCAAAGCTATTTGCGTGATCATGTATCAATGTTTAATGTGCTCAATTAAAATGTTACAGAGTGTGGATTTTATTATTTGACATGCTATGGATCTCCTGGATCATTAATTGTTAAAGATTGTTGTTTGTTTTCCTGGTAATGGATTGATAATGGTGCAATGTATGATATATTAGTGGATTTGATAGTATTGTGTGGGATCCATTATGAGGAATGATATGATGCCACTATGCTTGAAATTACAAAGTAGTGTTAGCCATGGCTTGGTTTTTTTTCGTGCATGTTAGTAAGCATGTTGATAGCTTCATTAATGTATTATTACTATGTTTAATGTGTAGAAAGTTAGCGTTGGGATGAGGGTTTCATTCCTGTGGAATTTCATGTTTTGAGAAACACTGGGCTTCAAGGAAAGCTTGGGCTAAGTCCTTAGAAATTATTACAATTTATAAGTATGAGTACTATAGAAATCAGTTTGGTATCTGGGGTTGGATAAGTCATTGTTGGGAAATCGTATCCAGGTTGGATGTAATTTAGGCTAGTGGATGTATCTGAGAGTCTGAGCATCCGGGTGGTTTACGCTTGTGCATTATTGAGAATGCACCGGATTGAAAATGATATATATATCTCGAGAAGGACGTAAATTAAAGGTAAAATATGGTAAGGGCCTTGCTTAAGTGGACCCTGAAGGTATATCATTTGGTAAGTAAATCTAGGATTTGGGTGATCCAAAAGGCGGTGCTCGATGAAAAGTATTTGCGAGCTGGATTGGGTTAAAGCCATTTTTTTTAAAATTGTGCAAAGTATCCAGGGTGGGTGCAGTGTGGCAAGATAAAGCGCATAATATTGAATGTGTTAACTCATGGAAGTATCCAACCATCTAGGGTAAAAGACATGGTACACACCTTGGGGAAACCTAGATGGTGGGCTAGGTCTAGATAGACTTGTGGAGATGTGGTATTTGGGGGTTTGGGGGTCGAGAGAGTTTGCCATGGTGCAAATTTCGTGCACACCCAAATATCCCCTAAAGTTGGATATAAAGGGAATTATTGATATTCATGAAGGGGATAAATTTAATGTGGTCTGCAAATTGAGGTGAGGTGGAAAGTGCAATTGATGTATGGATATGGTTGTGTGGATGACACATGAGTGTTGCAAATGTCGGTGCTACATGGTAGCATCTTGTGATTTGGAAAGGGTTAATTGATCAATATTTGAAAGGGCATAACTATCAATCTAGAGATCGGATTGGGATACAATTTATATCACCAAAAATATCTCGAAGAGATGAATGTGATGGTGCTTACCAAAGTTAATTTTGTAAGCTTTGGAGAAGAGGAATTTTGTAACACTATATTCATAATGTAACCATGGAGGTCAAGTTAGTTAAAAGTAACACCTTCCATCAACTTGGAAAATTTAAAAGGGGTGGGAGGGAGTATTACATATGCATATTGGGCATGTAGAGTTGATGACAGAAAGAGCACAAGTGGTGCAACTATTTTTTGGGTAATTGCTTAGTGTCATGGATAAATAAAAAGAGAACTCTATTTTATTATTTACAGCTAAATATGAGTACACAACAATAGCCACATGTTGCACTTAGATCCCATGGATGAAAAAACTTTTAAATATATCAAGGTTGAATATGATCACCCTATACTGATTATGTGTTTATAAGAATCTTGTAATGCATTCCAAGACAAATCATATTCCTATTAAAAAAATATTAGACTCGATTATTTTTCTACTAAAGAACATATGCCAATATTTTCACTAAACCTCTTTCCAGGGAGCCATTTGAGTATTAAGATAGAGGTTGGGGGTGATATCTCTCCCATCTCATTAGTTGTGTAAGTATGAAGTATGACATCTCGTCATCACATGTTAAGAAAATGAGTTGTTGGAGAAGAATGTTGAAATGAAAAGATTCTATAAGTTCATATACCTAGAAGGAGTTATGTTGGTCATCAAACCATTCATTGGTGAAAACATATTAGGTGGAGATTTCCCAACAGGAGAAGCATCAGTTCAGGAGAGAGTTTATAGTCAAGAGAAGCATTAGTTCAGGTGGAGTTTAGAAGAGCAATCATGCATAATCAATTAATCTTAGACATGCATAACCAACATTCTATGTCATGAAAATAGTATTAATTTCTATTTAAAGTTGCATATACAACACTTTTCCATTCATGTCAAAGAGGGAGAGTTAATCTGCTTGTCCATTGGAGCTGAGAGCGACGTGCCAAAGGAGACTAATGGTTGGGTTCCTCCTATGATAACATTTTTTCTTCTATATTATCTAATTTTTCCTATAAAACTCCTCATATTTCACTCCTAACTTTGTCCAAACCCTACATTTCTATCTCAGGTATACTTATGTTTATTTTTACACTTGTATCTTTTGTTTAGAACTAAATAACTAAAAGGATTAATTGAACATAGCATATGGGAATGTATGGTTTGAGTAAATATTTCAGTATGCATAATGCGTTTGGTTTGCTAGAGGTAGTTTGAGCTACTGATTCAAGATTGAAAGTGTTTGATTACATGATTATATATGGTTTCATATGCCTCGGTTGTGTTTCAATAGAATGATACTTGTAAGCCTGTTATGAACTATCATTTTGACCAAAGACCACCTTGGCTACACTCAACTGCTAGATGGACACATTCATGAACATGATCGAATGCCAAATGGGTGCACTCATATTCTTAATCATGTGCACAAGTTTCAATATTAAAGGAAACTGTTACAATCCAAAATAGATCCTGTTGATTGATTTGCACATATTTCAGGGTAGAAATTCTATTATTGGACCTTGTAAATAACTCTTGCACGAGCTCTAGCCTATTCCCAGGAGGAGGTTATCCAACTACGAACAAAGCTTCTTATGATCCTGATATATAGTGACCATCTCATATTGTTGCAACTATGGTAATAAATTTAGCTACAGTGAAGATGCTCATTCTTGATCAATTATAGGTTGTGGGAGATCATTTGTTCTAAAACACGAAGTATATAATCCGTAAGATTTTCAAACTATCTATAGGGCACATATCTTGAGGATAAAATTAGTATGGGTTGGTTGAGCCATGACTAAAGTTGATATATGACGTACCAATTACTTTAATTTTTCTTAACCAGTTAGCATAGATAGGGTCGAACCCCTAGTGAGCCTATTTTATATTTTGTGAACTTTATATAAAGAGGAAAGCACTCATAGCACAAACACTATTATTAATGTTGTTATCATTCATTTATGAGACATAATACTAAGCTTGTTGTTAGGGTGATCAAAGAAGGTCTAATTCAATATTTGTGCTCTATGCTCTGGTATGTGTTGGTAGTTGGTTTAATCTCATTGCTATGTGATAAGTAATTAAAAGAGCAGAGGCACGAACCAAGCCTTGAGTTGGCCCACTCAAGGCACGATCACGTGCCATAGTCATTTTTGTTTTATTTGCATAATCATTTTTGTTTCATTTGCATAGTGTTGTTTGTTTATAGTTTGAGTGATAATTGAATAGCCCTTGCTTGTTGTTATTTATGAATAGAATTTTGGTTTTCATCTCTTGACTTATATATGTTGTGTGAAATTTGAAAAGTTGCATTTTTTTAATACATTTCATTTGATAACATAGTTTAAAGTTCTATGTATAGAATTTTAATGATTTTCTTCCGATTTGTTTAAAAAGGGATTGGTAATTAGTTTCATTTAAAGGGATTATAAAATAGTTAAATTGATACAAAATCAAGAACTACAATAAAAAAATACTACTTTCATAACATTGAAGCCGCATTGAGCTTACCTATTAAATACTCCTAGGTAACTGAAGAGCCAACAAGATAAAAGTTATGAAGTAGAACCATTTAAATGAAAATTCCATTCCCATGCATTTAGCATAGGTAATCTTAATAAGCGAGAAATATTGTAATCTGTGCATACTACACCAAGGGCCTCACAAGTTTACTAGATCGGTTGACAATTAAATTGTCGATGTATGATTAGTAATATTTAAGACCAATAAAAACAATTGTCATTTTTGGCACCATTTTCAGGGAGGTGCTCAAAGAGTTAAGACTTATCACATAAACAATACAAAGGATATGAGGCCTAAAAGTGACAAAGTGGGTTGTAATTACTCCTTTTAGTAACCTATGTACTCCTTTTACTTTGCATTGTATCATGATAAATGCATTTAAAACATCATAAGTAGGAAAAATTAAAAGTCTCTTAAAACCCAACACGTGGTATAGTGGGGACCACTCCTAATAACGCGCTGGCAAGCCCAAAAGGGAATCTTCCAAAGGTCAAATTTTCCCATAGTACAGTGAGGCCACCATTAGAAGGGGAGACACCAAAGAGGAAAGAAACTCCCTTTGAAGAGGAATTTGAGAGTTCAAAAGAATCTAATAAGGTTTAGGACTCCAAGAGTCCAAGGGGAGAAAATATGGTTGAGGAGGAATTTAATGAACCTAAAAAACAAAAACCCATCACCTTTGAATTCCCCCTTCAAGATCCCGATGCAATAGTACAAATGAAAAATATTCCTCTTTTTTTCCTTCCAAACTTTCATGGCCTATCTAATGAAGATCTCAACACTTTTCTGCTTGAGTTTGATGTTCTTTGTCGCAGTTATGATTATTCAACAAATTCCCTTCAACTCAATAATGCCCTTCTTTACCTAGACTCAAAGCAATGTTCCAAGAGGCAGATGGGGAGACTGAGCAAAATTTATTTTGTAACTAAGAAAAAACCCTATCCTCCTCAAAGATCTTTTCCTCCTGATCCTTCACAAAATCTTACTTTCCCTTCTGGATGATACTTTTTGTGTTTTGACCACAATGGAATCCTTAGGTGCAGGGTCAAGGGTGGAACACATGATGGAGAGGGCCCTCATCCTTTGGGAACATGATGCCACCTCAAACACACTCATGACAACTTCAACTACCATTTAATCAACGCACTCGTACTCAGCAGAGACCTCAATTGCCTTCCCAACCTATTCCAAATCCAAATAATAACAAGATGGTTTAGCTCACCTACAATACTAGACTGTATCCCTTTCCTACCTATCCTATTTTAGTTGTGGAATGTAAAGACATTCATTTGTGCTTTGGGAAAGTTATTCAAAGTCACACCTATCCTATTATTCAAGAACAAGATGAGTAGATAACTTACCCGAGCCAATATTGCCTTCTTCTAATCATGAACAACCACTTGAAAAAGAGTCCAATTCCATTCCTTATCGAGAGAGGCTATGGCTTGAAAAACCCCTTACTCAGCCTAAATTTGATTTTTTAGGGGAATTGAGAAATGTATGTGTAAAGATCCCATTATTTAAAGCTATCAAGGATGTTCCTATTTATGCAAAGCCCATTCAAGAATTTTTCTTGAAAAATCCAAGAATAAATAAAAGAGACCCCAAAACAGTACAAGTAGTTGGGAAATTAGCTAATTTAATGTCAGGCAAGGTCTTTAAATTGAAATACGATGATTCAAGAACTCCTATTTTTACTGTGTATATAAATAATACCACTATATCTAACACCTTGACATATTTAGGGGAAGCTATTAATGTCATGACCAAGGAAACCCTAGACAAGCTAAAGCCTACCCCAATTGTTCTCTAAATGGCTAATAGATCCACTGTAAACAAGAGGGGGTATTATAGGATATTGTTGTATCAATATATTCACGGGAATACCCAGCTAATTTCATGATCCTCTAGCCCAAGAAAAACCTTGGGGGCTACCCATTAATTGTTTGGATATGCAAAATATTATAGAAAATTTATAAAAAAAACTTCACTAGGGTGGTTTCCCCATTGTTTCGCCTCTTGAAAAAAACTGTTGAATTTTAGTGGGATGATAAATGCCATTTAACATTCAATACTCTTAATAAAAAAATATCTTCTGCCCCTATTCTTCGAGGCCCTAATTCATCTTTACCCTTCCACATACACACTGATTCCTCAGATACAACCATTGGGGTTGTGTTGGGTCAAAAGGAAGAAAAAAAGCCTTATGATTATACTATATCAGTAAAATCTTAACTCTAGCCGAATTAAATCGTATAATAACCGAAAAATAATTTCTTGTTGTGGTTCACGCCCTAAAAAAATTTCATCATTATATTACAAGATACCTTGTTTTTGTATGCTAAGAAAGATTTCGGTGATAATCACATCAGAGAAAATTTTCTCTGATGTGATTATCAGTGATATATTTCTTAGCATACAAGTTATGGGTTTCAAAAGCCTAAATTCTGAGAATAGCCTATTTTTGTACATACTAATCACTCTACCATTCGTTATATTTTGAATAAACCAGTTACACATAATAGAGTTACCAGGTGGCTTCTCCTCCTACAAGAATTTGATATTAATATTATTGATAGACCGGGGAAGGAGAATGTTGCTGCCAATTTCATGTCCCGACTTCGTCATGATAATGAGTTTGTTTCGGTAGAAGATGATTTTCATGATGAACATCCATGTGCATTATCTACTAATATACCTTGGTTAGTAGATATCATTAATGACTTGGATACAGGAAATCTTTCACACCATTTTTCACGTAGAGAGAGATAGAAGGTCATCAAAAACAATGTCATGTACTCTTGGATACAAGGGAACCTATTCAAAATTTGTTGAAATTGACAACAAGAAATATTGAAAATGGCATCAAAAAGGGATTCTAGTTTAATTTTCCCTTAATTAAATTAGAAGGAAATTGTAATTCCACATCACATGACAACTTTTACAAGTTAACTGAGTCATGAAGACTTAGTTAGCTCAGTTAATTCGAGTTGAGAGTGAAACTAGAGGCATGTAGGGTGTCTCCTAATTTTTAGGAGCCTTGGTTGAATTTATTTTGAGTTTTAATTAGTTAACTCAGTTTATTTGATTTAAAAACAATTTAACCAGTTCTAACTGATAGATGAGCTAGTGAGAGGTCTAATGAATTAAATATGATTTAATTCACATGCAGTGATCAATCAAATAATTGATAATTCGCTATAAATAACTATTGCATGTTAGTTCTAAGGAAGGCTCAGTTACGATTGGAGTTAAAGGGAAGTAGACTATCAATTGTATAATTATAAAATTGTATAAGTTATGCATGAGGTGATCATGACGCCTTGGATGTATTTCACAATCAATTAGTTGGAATTTCCTATTTAATAAGGGCTCAATTCCCTCAGGAATGCATAAGCCAGGTTGGTAAATCAGGTGAAATTTTTTGTTTAAGTATTGGACCAAACTTTCCAGGGTCGGTATGAGACAGTATGAGATAGTGTAGAGATCTCTCAATCCTTAGAGAAACATTGTATTGTTTCATATTCTTGAATTAATGCAATATAAAAATAGCAGCGTTTTTAGCTGAGGCTTTCCCTATATACATCTTTGTGTTGTGTGATTGAAATTCTTTATCTTTCTTGTTCATGTGATTGTGCAATCGTAATTGGTTTCCGCAATTTGTAGAATAGATTCAAGTATTTTTGTTTTAGCGTATTACAAGATCAGTTGAATCTATGTGGATTTTCTACATGATATTAGAGCAGGAATTTCTATAGAAGAGAAGAACCAGATTTTGTTTTGAACATGTGAATCGAATTTGCAGATTTATTTTCCAGGACTAGCAACAGATCAATATGTCTTTCTCTATATTGAGACTTGAATATGCCCACGAGGGTAATTAAAATTACATAGCATGGAAGGACATGATGGAGGTAGTGTTGGAGGACAACAAACTAAAGGAATTCATATACAGTGATATTCCCAAGCCCGTAGCAACAAATGATAAAAATATTGATGCATGGAAGAAGAATGTAGCAAGGGCGAGAATGATTATGTTATAAGGAGTATGAGATCATATTGTCTCGAACCTCCATGAAAAGGCAACTCCATATACTATGTGGAAGGCCTTAACATATATGTTTCAGAATAACAAAAAAAAAGGAAGCTGGCGCTAAAGGAAAAGCTCAGAAAGATCAAGATGGAGGAGGATGAGAAAATACCAAAATACTTGACGAAGTTCAATCAATGTCGAGATGAGCTTGGAAGTGTTGGTGTGACAGTTTCCCAAGATGATTTGGTGAACCTAGCACTTCTAGGACTTCCAAAGAGATGGCACAACTACTAGTATTCGGTAAATGGGAGGGAGAAGTTACCAGAGTGGGAGTGATTGTGATCTGACTTGGTACAAGAAGAGATAAGGCGGAACACCAGAGATGAGATCTCTTCCAAAGACAACGAGGAAGATTTTGCATTAGTCATAAAAGGCAAGAAAGCCAAGGGAAATAATTCCCAAGGCATAGAGGGAAAGAATAAATACTTATCCAACATCAAGTGTTTTCACTGTCATGAGTACGTGCACTATGCCACAAAATGTCCACAAAAGACAAGCAAGGAGCTTGTAGTTGCAACAACAGGTGAAGCTATAGCTTCACAGTTTGAGCTAGATTTTACTTTCATTACATGCATGGCCAAAACCGTAATAGGATGCATGTGGTAGATCGAAAATGGTGCCTCGTTCCATAAGATGGGGAATAAAGATCTCTTCAGTGACTTGGAGGAGAAAGACCTCAAGCAGAACATAGAGCTTGGAGATTATGGGAGGTATAACGCGACTGACATATGTACAATTACCTTTCCGAGGGAGTTTGGCTCCCCTCTTAGACTTATTGATGTTTTTTTAATTCCAGGAATAAAGAAGAATCATGTTTCTGTAGCGGTATTGGAATATCGTGGCTATGATGTGATGCTTAGAAAAGGAGAGGTTTTCCTTTGACACATGACAAGTGAAACAAATCAGTGTTTGTGTCAATAACCTGTATTCTCTCGAGGTCAAAGATGCATGCAAAGCCTTGAGGATCAAAGAAAATGTTAGAGACTTGGTGGTTGAGAGGGAGCATGAATTACCTCTCAACATGTAGCCTCAGAAGAAGCCTCAAAAAGTTGTGGAGTATCCAAAATTAGAGAAACATTGAGGAGACCGAGTGGAGTCATCCACTTAAGCATAAACCCCCAATAGAGGGAAATTTAGATCCAAGTGGGCAGAGGGAGCACATGCAGCCATACCTCTTGGTGAGAGGTGGGGTGATGTGAAGTAATAGTTCCAAGAATGCAGAAATTTGGGCAGGGTCCATTGAGATTCCTTTTCTCATGGAGCATTATGTTGCCATGGGGGCCCACGATACACAGTAGCAGGATGAATCAGTGGCGGTTGAAACAACCAGATGTCAGAGTGAAATATGTAGATATTAGCAGCAGTCATATACTGAGGAGCCTAGAGGAGAGTTAGCAGTAGTGCAGATGGCACAAATGCAGAGTTAGCAACAACACAAAGTTTTTAGTAGACAAAACAATAGCTAGTAGCAGTCAGAGACTCTGGTGACAGATGCATCACACTGATTCAGTTTGGATGCTTTTTAGTTTCACAAGCTGTAGTAGAAACAACACTAGAGAGAAGTGTTGCATGCATAACATTCCAAAGGTACCAGATCGAGATAGAGTTGAATTCCTTTCTTGTTGAGAGGGAGTGTTGAAATTGGCAACAAGAAATATTGAAAATGGAATAAAAAAGGGATTCTTGTTTAATTTTCCCTTAATTAAATTAGAAGGAAATTGTAATTCCACATCACATGACAACTTGTACAAGTTAACTGAGTCAAGATTGTACAAGTTAACTGAGTCAAGAAGGCTTAGTTAGCTCAGTTAATTTGACTTGAGGGTAAAACTAGAGGCATGTAGGGTGTCTCCAACTTTTTAGGAGCCCTGGTTGAGTTTATTTTGAGTTGTATTTAGTTAACTCGATTTATTTGAGTTAAAATCAGCTTAACTAGTTCTAACAGATATATGAGCTAGTGAGAGGCCCAATGAATTAAATCTGATTTAATTCACATGTAGTGATCAATCAGATAACTCATAATTTGCTGTAAATAGTTGTTGCATGTCAGTTCTAAGGAAGGACCAATTGAGATTGGAGTTAAATGGAAGTAGACTATCCGTTGTATAATTAGAAAATTGTACAGGTCATGCATGAGGTCATCAAGATGCCTTGGCTGTATTGTGGAATTAATTAGTGGGAATTTCCTATTTAATATGGGCTAATTTCACTTAGGGATGTGTAAGCCAGGCTGGTAACTCAGGTTCAAGTTTTTGGTTAAGTATTGGACCAAACTTGCCAGGATCATTGTGAGACAGCCACAGATAGTGCAGAGAGCTCTCAAGCCTGAGAGAAGCATTGTATTGTTTCATATTCTTGACTTAATGCAATATGCAAATAATGGGGTTTTTAGCTGAGGTTTTCCCCAGATACATATTTGTGTTGTGCGATTGAAATTCTTTCTCTTTCTTGTTCATGTGATTGTCTGATCATAATTGGTTTCTGCAATTTGTAGAATATATTCAAGTATTTTGTTTTAGCATATTACAAGACCAGTTGAATCTATGTGGATTTTATAAAAAAATGGACCTGATCATGTGATTCGAAGATGTGGTCAAGAAGATAAAATTTCATGAAATCCTGAAGGCATGTCATGATGAACCTTGTGGGGGTCATTTTGTAGACAAAAGAACTGAAAATAAAGTTCTACGACAATTGTATTATTAGCCCACAATCTTTCGAGATGCTAACAAGTATGTTGGAAGTTGTGAAAAGTGTCAAAGAATGGGGAAACCAACACAAATGAATGATATGCCACTACAACCCCAAGTCATGATTGAAACTTTTGAAAAGTGGGATCTTGACTTTGTAGGGCTTATCAACCCATCATCAAGACAAAAAGTGTACATCTTAGTATGTACTGATTATGTAACTAACTGGGTTGAAGCCAAGGCCCTACAAAAACAACATAATAATTAGTGGTTGAGTTTCTACATGAAGAATTGTTTGTTTTTTTTGTTGTACCTTGAGAAATTTTTACTGATCAAGGGACTCAATTCACCTCCAAACTGGTCCAGTCCATTACCGAGAAATTCAAGATAAAACATTGGATATCCACTCCATACCATCCTTAGGAAAATCGATATCCAACATCATCATAAATATTGGGTTGGGAAGCTTCCAGAAGCCTTGTTTGCCTACAAAGTTACTTGCAAAAACGCCATATGGTAAGAAAGTTGTCCTTATTATTGAAGTTGAAGTAAAAACATTAAGGATTGTCTTACAAGCTAGGATGGACCTCTCTGAAGCTTAGAAGCATCGGTTGGAACAATTGAATGATATTGATGAAATGTGGCAAGAAGCCATCCAACAAATGACTATCATCCAACAACAATGGAAAAAATGGCACGATAACTTTCATAAAAAAGAAACATTTTAAAGAAGGTGATCGGGCCCTTTTATTTGATTCAAGGCATAAATATTTTAAAGGAAATTTTTGTACATGGTGGTTAGGACCTTATGATATCGAGGCCGAAAATGGATTAGTGGGACTATGTAGAATCAACGATGCATGGATTCCATTGATGGCCAATGGAAATTGATTGAGACTGTATCAGAAACCTAAATCTAAGGAATAATTTGTTGAATAATTGAAGAAGTAAATTGATTTATAAGTCATAGAAAGGTTGGCTAGTCCACCCTCTTATATGACTTCATAACTTTTGGTCCTAGCATAAAAAGAAAAAAGAGAAAAAAAAATTGGTGGTGAAAACTTAGTCTTGGGAACCTCCAACACCTAGTCGCATTGGAAAACCAACTTTGGCCAAGCCACTAGGAAAAGAGATCCTTCTTATTGTGAAAATATTTTTAGAGGTGCAATAAGACTGGTTTTCGTTGGAAAACCACGAAATTGTTCTATCAAGTATATATATATATATATATATATCTTATTTGACTATTCATGCATATTTTTGTAGAAGACACCTGATGATATGAAGGATATATTTCTTTTTAGGATGAATTGCGAGATTACGTTAAAAAACATAAGCATAAATTTTTTGCACAACTACAATCTTACTGTGATTCCGTCGACCACTAGATGTTCTCTTTTGCAATCTTTTGATTTTTATTATTACACAAAGAGTCTAAGGTTAATTGTAAAAATGACATGTATAGCTGAAATATCTAAACTCTTTACCATATTCACCTAAATTTTGAAGCCTTTGTGATTCGAACTTAGACAGGAACATAACATAATACAGATATAACCATAAATACAAAGATGCAGCAGAAATAACACTTCATTTAATTAATATAAAAGAACTGAAATATGTTTACAAATAGAATATAAATAAACTAGCTCAGGTGATGGTAGTTTATCTCTGAGAAGAGATTCCTTTGAACTGTGTTACAATGAGGTTCGATGACCTTTACATTAAGAAACAAATGAGAAACCCCAAACATCCAAAAACCTAACCCTAGGAGATGAAGTGGCAAAAGCGTGTGGGCCCTGTTGGGGTAAGTTGGAACGTCAACTTCCTGGGGTCGTAACTTTGGCATATGATCTCCATTTGGTTATCATAATACCTCGTTTCAAAGAAGTCAAAGAGAAGGCCAAAAAAAAAATACATATATATATATTTTCCAAAGACTTTTCCGGCCTCTCCTTTTTCCCTAAAAACGTCTTTTAGTCCCTCAAAACGACTTTAGAAGTTTAGGACTCAAATAACTGCCAAAAGCAGTAAATTGTGCTACAATTAAAGAAGCTGAAAAACAAAAGAAACAATGGCATGGGTCCAAGGTGGGTGGTCACCAATATCCACCTAGATCAGTCCTCCCCCCAAGGGAAGCAATGGTCCCCATTGCTTTGCGTGCCTCCATGAGATGGGGAAACTTCTCCTGAACTTGGTCCCTAGTGAGCCACTTTCCTTGGCGCAGTTGTTGGCCAACTTTGACAACTCAATATAGTTGGATGTTCTACTAGCGAGTGTTCATGAATTGTGTGTCCATGATCCGATCAGTTGTGGCATGTTCCATGTAGTCAGGGTTTAGCTCTGTTAATGTGAGTTGTTCTGTAATGTCGGATGTGTCCAGTAATGGTGGAAAGTATGGCTGAAGGCGGTCCACATTGAACACTCGGTGCAGGCCAAGGAATGGTGGAATGCTGAACTCAAAAGCATTTTTCCCTACAACCTTGGTGATGATTTATGGACCATATCGGAGCAACCGAAACTTACGGTGGGGCCTAGCGAGGCGCTCCTTCTACAAATGTAGCCAAAATTTTTCGCCCACTTGGAACTTGTGTGGCACTCGATGCTAATCATGTCGCTGCTTTTATCTAGCATTGGCTTTGTCCAATATGTCATAGACCTGCTGGCGGATGTGCTGGATTCGCTCAATGAAGTTGTTAGCCCTGTCGCTTTTAGATTGGACATGGGCCGAAGCTGTCTAAGTAGCTGTAAATGGTATGGCCACATCAATAGGACATAGTGAACAAAATTACCGATCAAACGAGAACTATCACCTCAAAACAACTTTAAAAAAAAATAAAAATGAAAAAATAGCCTGAAAACGAAAAAGTGTTACTCTGGATTTTACAACAATTTTTAAAAATAGAAGTAAAAGCCATTTTTTTTTGGGTGCAAAAAACACCCTGAAAATGAAATGTGTTGAAATACAAAAAAGAAAAGAAAAGAAATAATTGAAATAAAAAAACAAAATTGAATATATATATATATATATACATATTTTAAATTAAAAAATTTAAAATTAATATATATATATATATATAAATAAAATTCCAAATTAAAATAAAAAAAAATAAAAAATAGAAAATGAAAAAAATAAAAATAAAATACAAAAATATAAAATTTTAAAAAAATTTAAAAAAACAAAATAAATTTAAAATATAAAATTAAAAAAAAAATTAAAAAAACAAAATAAATTAAAAATATAAAAATTAAATTAAAAAAAATATATTAAATTTTATTATTATTATTATTATTTATTTGTTTTTTTTTTTTAAATTAAAAAAAATTAAAATTAAATTAAATTAAAGAAATAAAACAAGAAAAGCATAAAATACATTTTCAAAATCAAAATTTAAAAAAATTTAAAAATAAATAAAAAATAAAAAATGAAAAAAATAAAAAATAAAATATTAAATTAAGAATAAAGTTAAAAAAAAGCAAGTAAATTTTAAAAAATAAATTAAATTTAAAATATAAAAATTAACTTTAAATAAAAAATATTAAATTTTAATAAATTAAAAAAAAAAAGAAAGAAAGGATATTAAATTTTAATAGATTAAAAAAAAATTAAATTAAATTAAAAAAAAACGAAAATTGGGCCACCTAGGTGGTAGTGGGGACCAGCTTGCCACCTGCCTAGGGTTTGGCCCCCGCCGCCACATGGGTGACCCAATTTGTTTGATTGTTTTTTATTTTTTAATTTATTAAAGTTATATATATATATATATATATATATATATATCTAATTTTTTTTTTAATTTTTAATTTTTATTTTTTTTAAATAAATAAATAAATAAGTAAGACCAAATGACCTCCTCTGGAAAGGCATTTATTGGTCCAATGCAAGATGCATTTTTCAATCCTTTGATAAAGCCATAGCCAGTCCTTGAACACATATGAATTTGGTTTGAGGGAAAAACCCAAATATTTGAAACCAGTCGCCGAATCAGAGAGAGGAAAGGGTAAAGAAGATCTGAGGTCTGATAACAAGGGATTTGAAGAGATTTTATGGATTAGACAAGACTTCTCACAATTTATCGACATTCTAGTGGCCTTTTGATGAGTTCAAGAATCTTAAAAAGGGTATTAGCATTATCTTTCGAGGCAGCACCAAAAAGGAGAATGTCATAAAAAAAAGGATATGTGTCATAAATTCACATCCCACAATGTGTATTCCCTTGAAAGATCTAGATTCTCGAGCTTGTTTTACAAGACGGCTTAAAGCTTCAGCAATTAAAAGGAACAAAAAGGGAGACATAGGGCATCCCTGACGAAGCCCTCTAGATGGATGAAAAAATCAGAGGGAGACCCGTTTATAAGGACAACAAAGGATGCAGATTGAATGCACCCCATGATCCATTCCACAACTTCCACATCCATCCCAATCTGAATTAATAAGAGTCTAATAAAGGTCCAATTTACCCTATCATAAGCTTTTGATAAATCCAGTTTGAGCGCAAAGGATTCCTTTTTATTTAGATGAACAGAGTGCAAAATTTCTTGAGCCAAAGACACAACATCATGTATTTGACGCTTATGTAGAAATCCGAACTGTTCCTCAGAGATAATACTGCTTAAGATGGGCTTCAAACGCTGAGCAATAATTTTTGAAATCAATTTGTAAATCAGATTGCAACGTGAGATTGGACGGAAATCTCCAAAATTTGTGGGGTTTTGATTCTTGGGAATGAGTGCAATAAAGGTCGAATTTAAAGTGCCTAGGACCTTTCCAGATTTTTGGGATTCCTTCACAAATTTTAGTAAATCATCTTTTAATAGATCAAAAAAACCCAAGTAGAATTCGATGGTCAATCCATCTGGGCCAGGGCTCTTATCTTTTTTGAAAGATCAAAGAATATGTTCGAGTTCCACATCATCAAATTTTTTTTTAAGGAAATTGTTCATTTCTTCCGAAATCATTCGAGGAAATAGATTAAGGACTTGTAAAATTTCCTGAATCGGGAAAACTTCAGGTGCTGTGAAAGCATTCTTAAAATGATGTAAACTAGCACTTGTTTTTTCCTTGAAAGAGCTTACTTTGTCACCATTTGAATTAAGAATCTCTCGGATAGTGTTCTGATTTCTTCTTTGAGATGCAAAATGATGAAAAAACTTAGTGTTATTATCACCTGCCTGAATCCAAATTGCATGAATTTTTAAACGCCATAGTTGTTCCTCCTTCAAGAGAAGATCATGTCTCTTAATCTCCAAGAATTTTATGGTTTCAAGATTTGCTTCAGAGAGACAACCATTTTGATTGGAATTATAGAGACTGGCTAAATCAACTTCAGTTTTTTTTAAAATTTCTTGTTGAATGGCTCGGAAATTCTGAAACCATTTCTTCGTTACCTTTTTTATGTTGGCCATGTTTGATGCCCATTGTTTCATATATGGAATGGGCTAATTCGAAGAGAGATGCGTCTATGAATTTGTAATCAATGTCCTATAATCCTCCTCTAAAAGCCACACCGGGTTGAATTTAAAGGGAGAAGGAGATTTCAACTCAGGGGCATCAATAGATAGAATTATAGGGAGATGATAAGACAAACCACCTATTTCCACCCATGACTGAACTCTGAACTGCCCATAAATAATATCATCCAAAATAAGAAATCTATCCGCTCCTTTTGCTATAGCTTCATCATTTTTTCGCTTATTATGCCAAGTAGGGGAAAGTTTTTGGGGCATAACATCCACCAACTTATGGGATTCCAAAAGGGATAGAAAGAAAGGGGCCAATGGGTCAACTCTAGCCGACCCCCCCAAACCTCCTGTAGAGAAATGGTAAAATTTAGGTCACCTCCCAAAATAATGGGTTTGGGAAGAGTGACTTCTGTGGAGAGTAGGGACGACCAGAAAGACCTTTTTTCAGAGCAGGGAACATAAATATTAAATAAGGAGAATGATAATCCGGACTTCTAGTCAATGCAGGATGAAGAAATAAAATCCTGGTGGCAATTTGAGGAGAGGAATGAAATGGAAGGGCAACACGCTGTCACCAGGCCACCAGCCTACCCCATAACATCACTATAAGTGAAATACCAATCTTTTAACCAACTTGAAAAAAGCCCCACAACACGAGAACCCGAAACTTTAGTTTCTCGCATAAGAATGGCATCTGGGGAGAAAGTTTGTACTAAGCGTTTGAAGGCTAATTTAGAGGGGGTGCCCCCAAGACTCCACACATTCATCGAAAGAACAATCATAAGAGACCCTTTTTTGGGCCTTTCCCTACTCCAAGGGCTCGTTGAACAGTTTTCTGTCTACCCGCACTAATATCCACAAAGGCTTGGATTTGTGCTTTAGACAGGTGTGTCTTGTGACCTAAAATGATTTTAGGTGTCAGATGAATAACTAGGCCACCCTTCACAACAATGTCAGAATGCAAAGAGGAGCGAGAACGTAGTTTGGAAACATAGGATGGAGAAGGAAGGGAAGGGGGAGAAACACGTGAAGCAGCATGTGGAGACTTAATCTAAGGGGGAGAAGGAGGAGAAGGCAAGGGAGGGAGCAGACCAGGAGAAACAGGTAACGACATGGAATCACCTAGGGGGGGGGGGGGGGGCGAAGAAATGCCTTCATAGTCAACACATAAAAGAAGATTATTATTATTATCATTATTATTTTTAATTATAGAAAATAAAGGAGGGGGAGGGGAAAAGTCAGGCATACCTTTGTCAGTAGAAGTTATGACAGCAGGTTCTTGACGATGTGAAACCTTTATCCCCTCAGAGGCTTCAAACCCAAGGACAGGTGAGTCAGACCGTGATTTCGGGTCAGAGTCAATATTTTTCCACACTTTCTTATATCTGGGTCGCAAGAGGTTTGGACGTGGGCACTGCATGGCAAGGTGGCCAACCTGTCTGCATAAAAAACAACAGAAAAGAAGTTTCCAATAGTTGAGCTTCTGTGTCGAAGAACTTCCATGCATTTCAAGAACGATGCCTTCAAATAAACCTTTGCGAACGTCCAATTCAACTTGGATCTTTGCACATCTACAGTCCAATTTTTTATCCCAGTCTTCCTCAAGTGCGATGAACATGCCCAATTTATTTCTAATGGCTTCAAGCAGGGGACGTTGCCAGAAGAATTAAGGGAGGCCCAGCAGGATAACCCAAACTCTTTGCAGGTGTTGTGGGGAATTTTCTGTGTTGAAATGAACGTCCCATTGCTGAAGCACAAGGCCTGCTGGACCCCAATTCCACACGCAGTCTGTCAATTTTAGTTTATCATCTGCTGAGATTAACCTGAATAGGAGCCACCCGTGAGAGAGCTGATGAAAGGAAGGAGAGTATCCCAGCAGGGGCTTCGCGTGTTCATTAATCCAAGCAGAAATAGCCTCAAATGATGCCATTCGACCGCAAAAACGTCCCACAAGCATGTTCTCCAGGTAGTCTGGTACCTACAAAATGGAAATGTCTTCTCCAACAATGAGCTTGACGATACCAGACTTTGGGTGGACGCCTTTTGTGGCTTGTTTGTTTTTGTGACCGTATGCCTGAGAATCCTCCCTGGAGCGAGAGGTATGGTCATCGTTAGGAAGGACAGAGGCAACATCATGCCGAGTAAGGGAGGAAAGAGGAAGATCACTAGTCTGAGTGCCTTGGGATGTGCAATGTACAGAATGATTTTCTTTGCGCATGAATTCAAATTGTCCTGGAAGAATGTGACCAACCTCCAGACTGTAAATGAGATCCACATCCTCTTCGCTCAGCTGCCCGCGCGAGGAGGAGGTAACAAGCGAAAGATGTCAGAGGGGAGGAGGGAGATAAGGTGGCGACGAAGAGTAATGAAAAGAAACAGAAACGTATATCCCCCAGAACCTATGGAAGAAATACCCACCCCCACATAAAAGAAAACGATGGTCACATGAGAGAGTAACTGCAGGGTCCAAAGGCCGCAGGGGCCAAAAAAAAATCACAGAAGAAAAAAATAAAAATAAAAAAAATAAAAAAAATAAAAATAAAATATATATATATATATATATATATATATATATATATATATATATATATATATATATATATATAGATATATATGATGATGATGATGATGATGATTACCGTCCGTTAAGACCAATGCGGTCTATCAGACCTTAAGAGAGGAGAAAGGATCTAAGTGTGATTCTTCAAAATCTTGTTTCTATGGTCAAAGAGAAGGGAAATAAGTGCTCCAAGATCGCTATAGGTGGGTTGGATTAATAGGTTAAGAATATTTGAAGTGTGGTAGATGGTAGGGAATTGAGAGCGAATGTGAGTAAGAGTCGAACAGTCTAAAAGGAAGTGCTTTTCATCTTCCACCTACTTAGAATCACAAATTTGACAGATTCTATAGTTCAAAGGGGTCTTGGGAATAGAACACTGCCCAGTTTCACTCCGAAGCTCATGGGAATTAGTTTTTATCTTAGCGATGTTCATATTTTTCTTATTGCTGGACAACACAGAGAGATAATTCTGATTATCAAGGGCAAGGTTGATTACTTCCTTATAGTATCTTAGCTTCCTTTTACCCTCCAGCTCCTGATACTCCCACAACTTGTCCTTAAACTTGTAGGCAATAGTATTATTTATAACATATTTGCTTCCCATACTGAACTCCTCCTTAATTCCCCAATGGTTGAGCCAGGACTGGGCATCCTTATGCCACCTGCGCTTGAGGCGAAAGTGATGGTTTTGACTACAGTTAGAGGCAATTTTATGGAGCCTTTTTGATTCCATGTTGTCAAGCTTCTTCTTATACATTAGATATTTAAACATAGCCGTACTTTTAATGGGGGACAAACCAGATTCGATCAAGAGGATAGGATATGGAGTATTTCCCTTGATCTTAAGGTTGTAGGTTATGAATTTCTTTTGAATCATCTCAATCTTCCTCCATGACTCTCTGGATATATTGCAACCCCAAACTTCACATCCGTATAAGACGATAAGGGTGACAAGGGTCTCAAAGAGGAACCTCTTTTTACTCCAAATGTAATTATCAACCAACTTACAATTATTTTCAAGCTCATAATAAGCTTTCCAGCCCCCAATAATCCTTTTCTCTATGCTATAATTCTAGTTGAGATGATGAGGGAAGTCAATGCCCAAATACATATAAGAAGAAACCTGCTCTAAGCACTGATTATTATACACGAAACTAGCATGGGTGATATTTTTGGATTTAATGATCATGACTTTAGTATTTTCGGTATTAACTGTCATACCCATCTTGGAGCAGTAGTCATGAAGAATCTGGAGCTGTTTGTCAAGGTCATCATGAATTTTTGCAAGAAGAACGATATCATCGGCATAGAGGAGAAGAGTAATGAGAACACCAACAAGCTTGGTGCCCTTGCACCCCACAGATTCTAGACACTCCTCTATCTTATCGATGTATATGCCAAAAAGGGTAGGGGATAGGGGACACCCTTGTTTAACTACAATATTTCAATTAATGTTTTTAGACCACCCCTTGTTGGTTTTAAGCTTGGCAGTGACGGTCTCGTAGAGACAAATCTCAACAATCCTCAACTCAGAAGGGACCATGATCTCTTTAAGTCTCTCCCAAAGCTTATCTCGAGGAACAATGTCGAAAGCTTTTTTGAAGTCCATAAAGAAACAAAAGAGATCAACTTTACTATTGCGACATTCCTCTGCAATGATTCTAAGGGTGACTAGATGGTCAATAGTCCAGTGATGTCTCCTAAAACCAGCTTGTCCTTTAGCTCTTTTTCGCTGGCTTTCAAGCCAAAGGCTAAGCTTCTTCTCCAAATGAGCCCATAAAGATTGCCGAGAATATGGCTAACCATAATGGGCTTGTAGTTAGATGGAACACTCTTGTCCCTATTTTTAAATATAGACACAATAAGGCTTTGCGTCCAAAGCTGAGGGAAGCCATGCGTTACAGCCAAATTGAGAAGCTTGTGGAGATAAGGAATGAGGATAGATCTTCCCATTTTAAGAATATCAGCTTGGTATCCTTCAATATCTTTAGCTTTCCCATTAGCGAGCTTATTAATACTAGACTCAATGTCGCCAACAAAGAATACATCCTCCTTAATTGGAATGATTAAGGTGGTGCCCATAGTGTCCGAAAAGACATATAATTTAATATATATATATATATATATATATATATATATATATATATATATATATATATATATATATATATATATATATATATATATATATATATATATATATATATATAATTTTTATATTTTAGATTTATTTTATTTTTTAAAATATATTTGCTCTTTTTTTTTTTTAAATTTAATATTTTAATTAAATTAAATTTTTTCATTTTTAATTTATTTTAAATTTTAATTTTGAAAATGTTTTTATTTTTTATCCCTTTTTTATAATATAAATTTTTATTATTTTAATTTTATTTATTTATTTATTTTTAAATTTAAATTTTCAAATTTTAATTATATATATCTATAATTTTTATATTTTAAATTTATTTTATTTTTTAAAATATATTTGCTCTTTTATTTTTTTTAATTTAATATTTTAATTGAATTTTTTTTTTCATTTTTAATTTATTTTAAATTTTAATTTTGAAAATGTTTTTATTTTTATCCTTTTATTTTAATATAAATTTTTATTATTTATTTTTAAATTTAAATTTTCAAATTTTAATCATTTTTTATTTTTGTATTTTTGTTTTTTAATTTTAATTATTTTTAAATTTTCTATGTTGATTATTTAATTTATCTTTCTTTCTTTCTCTTTTTTTTTTTTTTAAATGACGTTTTTTTTAATAACCAATTTATTTTTTTATTTTATTTTCTTTAAATTATGTGTTTTTTTGAATTTTTTCCCAATATTTTTATTTATTTTTTGTTTTGTTTGTTTGGAATTTTTTTATTTTATTTTTACAAGCTAAGTTTTTATATTTTTTTACATTTTTATTGGTTTTTTGTAGATTTTTTCTATTTGATTTTTTTATTTTTGTCATTTTTTTATTTTTATTTTTATGTTTTATTACCAACATAAAAATCACCACTCTAAACAAAAAGGGTTGATGTTGCATCGACACTTTTCAAAATTAGCATGAAAATCACTAACGTTTTAAAACACATGTTCATACTTCATAAATAAAAAATTTAAAGTGCCAAAAATATTTAAAGAAAAATGGGTGATATAAGAAAATTTAAAGTTCCAAAAATATGCTAAAAAAGGGTGATTCTGCATCACCACCTTTCAAAATTGGGTGCTTTTTTTGCTACCTCAAAAAATGGGGTACCAAGTAATTTTCTCATTTGATCAGTAAATTTGTTAGTGGATGGAATCCCAACCCCACCTGAAAGGGGTTGTGGCTTGTTGAGATATGGAGATCTCTATTTTAGTTGTGTTGGATATAGGGGAGGCTTTCGTCCAATGTGGGAGGATGCTTCGAGTTGTACATCCGTAGAATGTGTACGACCAGCTTGTTGACGACCTCTGTTTGGCCATTAGTTTGGGGTTGGAAAGCCGTGGACGTAGTGAGCTTGGTATCCAGCATCGACCAGAGAATTGCCCAAAATGTACTTAGGAACCTGTTGTCCCAATCAAAGATAATGGACTGTGGGATCCCAAAGTGTACCCACATGCATTCAAAGAAGAGCTTAACATTGGCTTTTGTTGTGATACTCTTCTTGCAGGGCGTCGGAAAGGCCATCTTAGAGAATCTGTTGACGACCACGAAAACGTAGTCATTTCCATGCTTAGTCAAAGGGAGGCTCGACATGTACTCCATGGAGATGGATTCCCAATGTCGACCAGGAGTAGGAAAAGGAGTATATGGGACTTAATTCTTAATGGTTGGCTTGGCAATGGTGCAGGTAGTGCAGGATATGATGTACTTCCCAACATCCTATGGAAGGTTCGACCAATAAAAATACTTTTCTAGCACTGCCATTATTTTCTCTACTCCAAAGTGTCCAGTGACCCAACTATAGTGCGCCTCCCAAATCATCTTGGCATGCTCGCTTGAATGAACACAAAGGTGTCCTAGGTGACATAACAATGTATCCTGGAGGTGAAAATTTGGAACTTTCTTTCCTTCCAGGAGTGTCTGATATGTGTTTCTGAATTCTAGATCGCTCTTGTATAAATGAGGTCACTCTGAAGTCTCGTGCCCACAAGTTTCGAGCACAGTGGTCATCGCCATGACCGGTGGTAGATTGAGGCAATCTGTAACATTATTGGTGTTTCCCTTCTTGTACTTAATGTTCAAGTGGAATTGTTGCAATTATGTGGATCATTTTTTATGGCGATCATTCTACAACTTCCCTTGTGCCTTTATGAACTATAGGGGTCGGTGGTCTGTGTGGATGACCGTTTCCTTCCCCAAAATGTAATTCTTCCATTGCCGGCAGACCTACACAATGGAATACATATCTTTGTCATAGGTGGGATACTTTCAGACTGTGTCTAAAAGTGTCTCACTGTGATATGCCATTGGATGCCCCTGCTGAGTAAGAAATGCAATAATAGCATAGTCAGAAACATCTGTCTCGATCTCAAATGGTTGCTGTAGGTATGGTAATGTGAGCATTGGTACAGAGCAGAGGCGATATTTCAACTTAGAAAATGCCTTCCGTTGGGATTCAGACCAAAATAATTTTTCTTTCATTTCGCCCTTGGTGACTTGATTCAAAGGCCAAGTGATATGAGAGAACCCCAACACGAATATGCGGTAGAAATTAGTAAGACCTAGAAAGCTGCAGAGCTCTGTTAGAGTGGTTTGGGCTGGCCAATCCTAAATAACTTGTATCATGGCTAAGTCCAAATGCAAACCCCGCTCATCAATGATGTACCCTAGATATTGAACCTGGGTCATACCAAAAGTGCATTTCTCCAAATTGGCATATAACTTGTGTTGTCGCAGAGTTTGGAGGACATGCCGAATATAGCATAGGTGCTCTTCCCAACTCTAGCTGAAGATAAGGATGTCATCTGAATACACCACCACGAATGAGTTGGTGAAGGGTTGAAATATGTCATCCATAAACCTCATGAAGGTTGCGGGGCCATTCTTCAACCCGAAAGGCATGAAAACCATTCAAAAAGTCCCTCCTTGGATTTGAAGGTAGTTTTCCACACATAGGAGCGTTTGATTGGTTGCTGGTGATACCCAGACTTCAAGTCGATCTTGCTGAAATATTTGGCCTCCTTGATTTGGTCCAAAAGGTCATTAATCCGTGGGATTGGATACCTATTCTGGACAATGATCTTGTTGAGCGCCCGATAGTCAATACAGAGTCTCTAGGTTCCATCCTTCTTCTGTATCAACACGATCGGGCTCCCACAGGATGATGAAATTGGCCTGATGTGCCCTTTCTACAACAACTCTTGAATCTGCCTTTTGATTTCATTTTTCTCCAGAACAGAGCATCGATAGATCGATCCATTGGGAAATGACGTGTCTGGGGTCAAATCAATGGAGTGCTTGACCTGACAGTGTAGAGGTACCCTGTGGGTGTGGTGAAGATGTCCCTATACTCCTCAACGACCTTGTCCATTTGCGGCTTTCGTGCGGTGGAGCCCTGTATGGAAGGCGTGGAAACAATATTCTTCTTTCCCTGAGGGTGAATCATAAGGAAAAAAAAATTTCTGGTCTAGGAAATGAGCTTACTGCATTGATTCGTAGTGATCAAAGAGATGGCAGTAGGCAGTTCTACCTCCGTATCTTGTACAACTTATTTCCCAAAGTAATAATAACTGTGTGAGTTCTAGACTCATACAAAACATGCTGCTTCCACAAGTATGGTTGGCCTAATAATACATCACAAAATTCAAGAGGAGTAACCTCACACAGTACCTCATCTGTGAAAGGCTTGATGCTGTAGGGAAGGCGACACTGCTAGCTGATGCAAAGATCTCGTCCTTGGTGAAGCCATCCGATGGTGTATGGCTGTAGGTATTTTATGGTCAGTAGGCCCATCTGCTTCATGATCCCTACTGAAATGAGGTTCTTTTGGCTTCCACTGTTAAAAATGAAATGCAACAAAGAACCATTCACCCACATCTGGGAGTGGAATGGGCACTCCCCCTCTTATGGATCTTCGGGCTCATACTTCTGGATCTTGGTGGTTGAAATGGTGGTAGTGGGAACTGCATCAATAATATGCTTATATTTTTCATTCCCCTTGTCGGGTTCTGACTCGGAGTCGTAGCATGCATCTGATTTGGAAGCCTTAAGCTTGACCACCAGTGACTTTCTGGCTCGACACTCACTTGTGTTGTGAGTGGGGTTCTTATGGAACTCACACCACTTTACTATGTATTTCTTTGTCTTCGTGGTGTTATTCTTTGCTTGTAGATTTGATGGGTTGTCTTGGGTCTCCCCGCCTTGGCTTTGTCCTTTGTTCTATAGTTTGGGGGCGCCTTTCCCTTACTTCAGATTCACAGATCCAAAGTCTCACTTCTTGGGTTTAAATTTATGCTCGATCTTAGTAGCATATCGGTATGCTACACCAAGTGAGGAGATGTTAAAGAGCTCCATTTCCTCCTGAATGTATCTGTGCAAAAAACTACGATACTTAAGCACCAGATGTTTCTTCGAATATTTGATACCCAACTTTGTGCACAGGGTATGTAGTATATTTGTCAGCTCATGCACATCTTGATCCCTTTGTTCCCGCAACGTAGTCTAGTGTGTGTAACTGTCCTCATAGCTCCCCATGGGATAATATTTCTCCTTGAAAGCATCTCGAAAATAATTCCAAGTGGTTCGACTAAAAACAATGAGGGTTCTCTCTCGTCCCTCTATTCACAGTAGTTTTCCCACCCGTCCTTGACATGGGGGCAGCTTTGAGGAGCACAAAAATAATTTTTCCCTATTGGAAAAATAATGAATTGAAAAATATCCTTCCAACAGATTTAAACATCTATCTATGACGACTGCATATATTTGGCCTTCAAATATGGGAATGTCAAAGTTGACTTGTACCTTGAAGGGAATGGCACTTCCAGAGTGACTACCGGACAAATTTTCATCGCCTATGAGAATCTGCCAAAGGATATGGGCAAAGTTCTCCATCCTCGTATTCATTTTTCACTTGAGGGATTCTTTGAGCAATATTTTGAAATGATCTCCTACTCCCTCATCTTTATTTTCTTCCGCCATGGGAGGGTATCAGGGTTTGCGAGGCTAGTCTTGCAAAGGTTCAACCAGTTTGATCCCTAACTCCTTATACCCTGACCTCGTTGGGAACATGCAATGAAAATCAGAGAAAGAGTAGATGGCTCTGATACCACTGATCCTAACTATACAGGAACGCAACATAATATACAAATATAACCATAAATATAGAGATGTAGTAGAAATAAAACTTCATTTCATTAATATCAAAGAACTAAAATATGCTTACAAATAGAATGGAAATAAACTAGCTTAGGTGATGGGACCTTATCTCTAAGAAGAGATGTGGCGGCTACATGCCTTTGAATTGTTTTACAATGAGGCTCGATGGAATTTTTATCATTGAGAAACAAATGTGAAACCCTAAACATCCAAAAAGCTAACCCTAGGAGATGAAGGGCCAAAATCTTGTGGGCCCCTGTTTGGCTATCATAATACTTCATTTTGAATAACTCAAAGAGAAGGCTGAAAAAAATAATTAAACTAAACTGAGACTTTTTTAGTCTCTCCGTTTTCCCTAAAAACATCTTTTAGTCCCTCAAAAAGACTCCGAAAGTGTAGGACCCGAAAAGTTACCAAAAATAGTAAATTGTGCTACAATTAAGGAAACTGAAAAACTGCAAGGAACAATGGTGGGGGTCTAAGTGGAATATATGGGTGGCCAGAAATATCCACTTGGATCAATCTTCCCCCCTTAGGAAGAAATTTTCCCCATTGTGTTGAGTTCCTCCATGAGATGGGGAAACTTTTGTTGAAATTGATCCTTATTGAGCCACTTGCCTTGGTGCAAGAGTTGGCCAGCTTTGACAACCCGATACAGTTGGATATTTCGCTGGTGAGTGTTCTTTATTTGTGTGTCCATGATCCAATTAGTTGTGGCCTATTCAATGCAGATGAGGTTTAGCTCTATTGGTGTGAGTTGTTATTCAAGGTCAGATGTGTCCAGTAATGATGGAAAGTATGGCTGACGACGATCCACATTGAACACTGGGTGCATGCTAAGGAATGGTGGAATGATGAGCTCAAAAGCATTTTCCCCTACAGCCTTAGTGTTGGTGTATGGCCCATATCGGAGCGGACAAAGATTACGGTGGGCCCCAGCGAGGCGCTCCTTCTAAAAATTTAGCCAAATTTTTTTGCCCACCTGGAATTTATGTGGAACTTGATGGCGATCATGTCGATGCTTATACTTAGTATTGGATTTGTCCAAAATGTCATGGACCTATTGGCAGATGTGATGGATTCGCTTAATGAAGCTATTAGCCTTGTCAATTTCAGAATGGACATGGGCCGAAGTTGCATGTGTAGTTGCAAATGGTATGGCCACATCAATAAGATGTAGTGGCTGGAATCCCAACCCCACCTGAAAGGGGATGTGGCCAGTTGAGCTATGGAGAGATCTATTGTAGTTGTGCTGGAAATAGGGAAGGCTTTCTTACCATGTGTAAGTATGTTTTGAGTTGTACATGCACAAAATGTGTATAACCATCTTGTTGATGACCTTTGTCTGGCCATCAGTTTTGGGGTGGAAAGCCATGGAATTAGTGAGCTTGGTATCCAACATCGACCAAATAATTGACCAAAATGTACTTATGAAATTGCTGTCCTGATATGAGATAATGGACTATGGGATCCCATAGTGTACCCACACGCGTTCAAATAAGAGCTTCGCAGTGGCTTCTGTTGTGATACTCTTCTTGCAGGGCATCATAATTTCCATCTTAGAGAATCTATCGATGACGATGAAAATACATTCATTGCAATGCTTAGTCGAAGGGAGGCCCAACTTGTAATCCACAGATATGGAATCCCAAGGTTGAATACGAGTAGGCAGAGGATTATATAGGCCTTGCTTCTTGATAATAGACTTGGAAATGGTGCAATCAGTGCAGGATCTTATGTACTTCCCAACATCCCATTGAAGGTTCAGCCAATAAAAATACTTTTGTAGCACTGCCACTATTTTCTCTACTCCGAAGTGTCTACCGACCTGACTGTAGTGCGCCTCCAAAATCATCTTGACACGCTCGCTTGAAGGAACACATAGGTGTCCTAGGTGACATAACAATTTATCCTGGAGGTGAAAATTTGGAACTTTCTTTCCTTCCAGGAGTGCCTGGTATGTGTTGCCATATTCTGGATCGCTCATGTACAAATGCGGCCACTTTGAAGTCTCGTTCCCACAAGAGTTAGGCACAATGGTTAGTGCCATGACCGATGGTCGACTAAGGTAGTCTGCAACATTATTGGCATTGAGACTCTTATACTTAATGTTCAAGTGGAATTGTTGCAAGTATGTGGACCATTTATGATGGTGATCATTTTGCAACTTCCCTTGTGTCTATATGAACTGCAGGGGTCAGTGGTGTGTGTGGATGACCGTTTCCTTCCCCAAAATGTAATGCTTCCATTTTCGACAGGTCTACACATTGGAATAAATCTCTTTTTCATAGGTGGGATACTTTCGGATTGTGTCTGGAAGTGTCTCACTGTGATATGCCACTGGATGCCCCTGCTGAGCAAGAACTGCATCAATAGCATAGTCAGAAGTATCTGTCTCGGTCTCAAATAATTGCTCCAGGTTTGGTAATGTGATCACTGGTGTAGATAAGAGGCGATGTTTCAACTTGGAAAATACCTTTTGTTGGGATTCAAACCAAAATAATTTTGCTTTCGCTCCGCCCTTGGTGATTGACTCAAAGGCCAAGTGATATGAGAGAAACCCAACACGAACCTGTGGTAGAAATTGGCAAGACCCAAAAAGCTGCAGAGCTCTGTTAGAGTGGTTAGTGCTGGCCAATCCCGAATGAATTGTATCTTGGCTGGGTACACATGCACACCCCGCTCGTTATTGATGTATCCCAGATATTGAACCCGGGTCATACCAAAAGTGAATTTCTCCAAATTGGAACACAACTTGTGTTGTTGCAGAGTTTGGAGGACTTGTCAAATGTGGCAAAGGTGCTCTTCCAAAATTTGGCTGAAGATTAGGATGTCATCCAAATACACTACCACGAATGAGTTGGTGAAGGGTCGCAAGATGTCGTCCATCAACCTCATTAAGGTTGCGGGGGCATTCGTCAACCTGAAAGGCATGACCAAACATTTGAAAAGGCCCTACTTGGATTTGAAGGCAGTCTTCCACACATAGAAGGGTTCGATTGGTACCTAGTGATACCAAGACTTCAAGTCGATCTTGCTGAAATACTTACTCACCTTGAGTTTATCCAAAAGGTCATCAATCTGTGGGATTGGATACATATTCTAGAAAATGATATTTTTCAGCGCCTGATAGTCAATACTGAGTCTCCAAGTCCCATCCTTCTTCTATACTAACATGATCAGGGCTCCCACATGGTGATGAACTTGGCATGATGTGCCCTTTCTACAACAACTATTGAATTTGCCTTTTGATTTCATCATTCTTTAGAACAGAGCTTCGATAGATCAGTCCATTGGGCAGCGGTGCGCCCGGGGTCATATCAATGGAGTGCTTTACCTGACAATGTAGATGTATCCTTGTGGGTGAGGTGAAGATGTCCTTGTAATCCTCCACGACCTTTTCCATTTGCTGCTTTCATGTAGAGGAGCCTTGTCTGGAGGCCATGGCCACAATATTATTCTTGACATGAGGGAGAATCATAAGGAAAACAAATTTCTTGGTCTGGGAGATGAGCTTACTGCATTTCTTCACAGTGATCAAAGAGATGGTGGTAGGTTGTGCTACCTTCGGTATATTGTAAAAATTATTACCCAAAGTAATAATAACAACGCGAGGCCAAGAATCATACACAACATGCCACTTCCACAAGTATGGTTGGCCTAATAATACATCACAAAATTCAAGAGGAGCAACATCACACAAAACCTCATCTGTGAAGGGCTTGATGATGTAGGAAAGGTGGCACTGTTGGTTGACGCGGAGATCTCATCCTTGGTGGAGCCACCCAATGGTGTATGGTTGCAGGTGTGTTGTAGTTGGTAGGCCCAACATCTTCACGACCTTTGCTAAAATGAGGTTTTTCTGGCTTCTGCTCTCAATAATGAACTGTAGCGGAGAACCCTTCACCCACATCTAGGAGTGGAAGAGGTGCTACCCTTCCTATCGATCTTCGGGCTCATATTTCTAGATCTTGGTGGTGGAAACAGTGGCACTATGATTCACGTCAATAATATGCTTGCAATTTTCATTCCCCTTGTCAGGTTCTGACTCAGAGTCGGAGAATGCATATGATTCAGAAGCCTTCAGCTCGGCCACTAGTGACTGCTTGGCCTGACACTCAATTGTGTTGTGAGTGGGGCTCTTATTGACTCACACAAATTTCCCATGTATTTATTTGTCTTCATGGTGTTGTTCTTTTCTTGCAGCTTTGGCAGATTGTCTTGGGTCTCCCCTCCTTGGATTTTCCCTTTGGTCTACGATTTGGGGGAACCTTTACCTTGCTTCAGATTCATAGATCCAAAGTCTCTCTTCTTTTATTTAAATACTACTCGATCTTGGTAGCATTTTGGTATGCTGCACCAAGCGAGGAGATGTTGAGGAGCTCCATTTCCTCCTGAATGTATCTATGCAAACAATTGTGGTACTTAAGCACTAGATGTTTCTCTAAATATTTGATACCCAACTTTGTGCGTAGGGTATGGAATAGATTTGTCAGCTCATGCACATATTGATCCCTTTGCTGCCACAACGTAATCCATTGTATATACTTATCCTCATAACTAACCATGAGGCAATATTGTTCCTTGATGGAATCTTAGAAATAATTCCAAGTGGGTTTGGCTGAAAACAAAGAGGGTTCTCTCTCATCCCTTTGTTGACATGGGGGGGAATTTTTGGCATTTAATTGATGAAAATAAAGGAAATTAGGAGAAAAGGTAGGTAAAAGGTCACAGGTTGCAAGTGAGGAGTAAATTGAATGAAAATTAAGGAAAAATAAAGAAATTAGAGGCGTCAATAATAAAAATACATCATAGAATTAGTTGGTAGCCTTTTGTTAGTTTAGTTTCATAAATGGTTTCAGGGAGGAGAAGAGAACCAAGAGGATATGGAAAGCAAGAAAGTAAAGTAAGGATAAGGAAGGACAAGGAAAGCAAAGGAAAGAAAGGATTAATCAAGGAAATGTTGGATCAAGTAGCTTCAATGAGATTACTTGTAGGTAAAAGGTTGCATGTATGATTTCCTAGCTGGTTTTGGCATGCATGACATACGAATGTGTGTATTTGGTTTATTTTTTGTCGGTGACATTGAGTTTTCCGGGTTTTGATAGTGGTTTTATCCTTGCCTTGCCATTTTCGGGTAGCCATGGTATGATGGGATTCTTTCTCGGGTGAGCTTTGGATTATTAGAAGGTTTTAGATCTGGGTGAGGTGGTCTCGGGAAAATCCCAGGGGTTGTGGGTGGAGATGGTTTTATCCGAGAATGCCTCAACAGGTGGGTGGAGACAGGAAAATTCCTCAAGGGACGGTGAAGGAATTTTGAGGCATCCAAGCTCAGTTTAGTTTTGTGATCTCGGAACCGGTTTAGGTGAGATCACGATATGGTGATGTTGGAGGTGGTTTAACCTATGGATTTCCTTGGTTGTTTATGGATTGGTTTATGCCATGAAATCCCACATTAATGCTTGGAATATGGAACAAAGGTGATTGGCTAAAATAAATATTTGGTTCAACCCTATCTATGGTCGGGTGGTACGTGGAAGTCCCGGACCTGGTTTGATTTTGCATATGTTTAATAAGAGATAAGTTTCTCTTGTTTTTGATGAGTAAATGTACTTGTTATTATGTGGCTTTAATGGTTTTTCTCTCATTATTATTTATGTGGATATAAGCATGGTTATTTGATATATATAAGTATGAATCTTATCGATTTTTCATTAATGAATGTCCAGATCATGAATGGATGACCTAATTGGTGTTATGACATCTATTGTGAGAAGGCAATGGTCCTTATTGTTAAACCTCAAATAAGTTTCCAGATCCTTATGTTCATATATGCATTCATGACTTGTAGGTTGCATATTTACCAAGTGTTTGATGGAATGTCAGTCCTGGTTGGGAGAGGTCAGGTCTAATCCTGGTTCAAGTTTTGGTTTATAAGCTTTGTCTCTATTACATTCATCATTTCTGGAAGTTTCACTGAGCTCTAGGCAGAGGCTTGAGTCCCAGCCCTTAAAAAGTGCCTCAGAATTCGAGGTTGCTAGCGTAGAACTGATTGGAAAAGTCCACAGTTGCTGGGAGGTAGGCCTACGTGAGAAAATGTAGGATTATTGTCGCTTGCATGCCTTGGAAAGAGAGCGGTTGAGGCTGTATTTCAGTGAAAAATAGAGTTATCTCAGGGGTTGGAAAACTAGAGGGGTTGGGTTTCTCCTAGAGGTCCTGTAACATCTGAGGGTAGTCAGTAAGGTCTTAAGTTGTTGACTCCATTTCCTTAAGGCCATATAGGAGGCTGAGTCTTATGATAGTGACCCTCAGTTCATGTTTACCCCAGGAAAGCTGATGAAAACGGGTAAATGTGGGAGGAGGTGGTTACAGAAATGCTATGCCTACTAAATATGAGGACCTCAAGACTCACACTATGACTATTCACATTGGTGGAACAACCCTTCCTAATAATTTGATTGATATAGGAACTACCATCAATATAATAACTAAGGAATATGTGTAACTATTTGGGCTTATCAATTTAAGAACAACTCCTACTGTTTTAGAGTTAGTAGATAGGTCTAAAATTCAACTTGAAGAAGTATTAGAAGATATTATTATCTTGGTTGATTCTTGGCAGTATCCAGTAGACTTCATGGTGCTTCAACGCAAAACATGTTTAAGTGGACATCCTTTGAATTTAGGAAGACCATGGTTAGCTATTGTTGATGATTAGATAGGATGCATATGTCGGTGTATGACTGTTATAACTCAAACTAACAGGGGCTCTAAAGGGGGTCCTTGGAGGGTTACCACCAGATTAAGGGACACAAATGAGAAATAGCCCATTGTCACCTTGGCTAAGTCTCCCCACTCTTTATGGAATTTCAATGATGGGAGGAGACCCTATATAATCAGGACCACACAATAAAGCATATCAATGATAGGGCGAGGGGTGATCCTAGGGGCCTATTCACAAGAGAGGCTCAGATATATAACTTTATTTCTTTGGAAGGAAAGGTTGAAGGATCTCAAGGAAGGTATCAAGGAGAATTTAAAGGTTAAGGTTTAGGGAATGTACTTTATAATGGTGGCTCTCAAAGCCTAAAATTCTTGTAAAGGCTTGGATTCCAGGTGGTCTTTGAAGAATTACCCCTAATGGCTTGTGGGAGCGCACAAGACCAAGTGGACCCAGGGGGTAGGTCAAGGGGGTATGGTTTAGCAATCAATGATGTACTTGACCTATTCTAGAGGGAAAAGGGACCAAAGAATGAATTTTCAATAAAAGACAAGATGAGGATCCCAATGAGGTCTTTTAGAATAAGGAAACCAAGGGAAATATTGATCTTGAGGCTAGGGCTTGAGGTATTTCACAATCCCAGTGTTTTAATTGCTTCAAAACTGGAGGGTTCCTAGGAGAAACCCCAATGCAAAGGATGCCAAGAGATAAATTTTTTCCAGTGGATGGTTTGCAAGATAAATGATGCCCTATGAGACCTAGAGGGATAGACCTAGAAAAGAAGAAGTGGGAAACGGAAAATAGATTTAAGGTGATCAACTTTATGGTGGACCAGTGCTTAATCCTTTGGGGATATTTGGAGTCAAGAGTAATTATGAGTAGGGATATTGAATTTTCTATGTCAAGGAGGCCTCAAAGAAAACTCGCATAACATTAGGGAAACATCAAAAGCAACTTCAAGAAATTTATAATCCATTTTGAAAAATAGATGGCTTATGAAGGTGAGTTTCAATGAAGAAGCATCTCTAGTAACATTCATTCATAATACATGGCCCATACATGAAACATCATTATCTAGAAACTGAATTTCCACAACTTCACATAAATGGATGCAGTAAATTAGCCCTAGTATAGCGAAATCCCAACAACAATGTATGTGAAAAAAATAGAAAGAGAAAATAACATTAAGGTTCACTTACATGTATTAATATTATATCCAATCTTTTCCAATCGAGAAGCTCCAAGATAAGAGAAAATAATCCAACCATCAAAATTCATTCCATGCTCCAAAAATTCATCCTCTAAGAAGGATAACGAAGTTCTCTAGAGAGATACAAGTCCAATCCAAGTGATGTTGCTAAAATAACTTCACATCACTTGTATTTATAAACTTCTAATGAGTTCGATTTAGCTAATTACTCCTAAATAATTCCCTAGAATAAAATAATGTGCAGAATAACTAACAATTAGGGACAAACCCTCCAAACTAGCTCATAAACAATAACGTGTTCTCCAAATAATAAACATGTGGTGATCCCAATGGGTGTGGGGGCACACAAGTGACCTCATGGGTCTCCAAATAAATCAAATATGCCTGCAGAACATCCGCAAAGGCTCATATGATGGTTTAAGTGATGCCAAATCATCAAATAGGTCTTGAGTCATCTGCCAAGTGCATGGTACAACCGCGGGGTCAATTGTACATGGTGAAATAGGTGCATCTTCCTCATCCAATAGGTGAATCTATAGCAATCTCAGAGAATCTCTAGGGATCCATGCAATTTTTTATACTATTGTGGAGGCCCATGACACTCTACACGCACCCTATATGTGGAAATTTAGCCCTATGGAGGGTTAGGACATTGTTACCGCTCAAACTCGTAGGGGTCCTAAAAGGGGATCCTTGGAGGGCTACTACTAGGTCAAGGGAAAAAATGGAGCAATAACCCCACTATCACCTCAGCTGTGGCTCCATAATCTTTATGGAATTTCACTGATGGGAGGATACTCGCTATAATAAGGATCAAGAAATGAATGGATTTATGATAGGGTGAAGGGGTGATCCTGAGGGCCTATTCACAAGATAAGCTCAAATGCATAGCTTGCTTGCTTTGGAGGGAAAGGTTAAAGGCTCTATATATGGGCTCAAGAAGAATATAAAGGTTTAATTTTAGGGTATGTGTCTTATAATTGAGGTCCCTAAACCCTATAATTCTTGTGAAGGCTCAGATTCCTGGTGATCTTTGAAGAATTATCCTTAATAGTGCGTGGGACCACACAAGACCAAGTGGACTCGAGGTTAGGTCAAGGGGGTAGGGTTTAAGAAGCAATGATATAATTGACCTAATTAGGGAGGAGAAGGGGATCAAGGAAGGAATTTTTAATGAAATATACTGCAATGATCCCAGTGAGGTTTCTAGCCTAAGGAAACCAGGGTTAAGAATGGGTCATCAAGCTAGGGCTTGCGATATCTCAAGATACCATTGTCATAATATCATGAAATTTGGAGGGCTTCTTGAGGACACAACAGCATAGATGTGGACCAAAAATCAAAGTGTTTGGATCGATATATTGTGAGATAGTTGATGCCCTAGGTGACCAATGTAGTCTAGGCCTGGAAAAGAGGGGAAGGTGAAAGAAATAAGCTTTGAGGTGATCACCTATGGAGGACCAATGCCTAATCCTTTTGGGGATATTAGAGTCAAGTAGAATTAATATTACAGACTTTGGATTTCTATGTCAAGGAGGCCTCAAAGACAACTTTTCTTTGCATTATGGAACAAACAAAAGCAACTTCAAGAGCTTTATAATTCATTTTGAAAAATAGATGGATTACCAAGATGAATTTCAATGATGAAGCATATATACGACCATTTGCTCATAATACATGGCCCATACATGAAGCATCACTATCTAGAAACAAGATTTCCTCAACTTCACATAAATGGATGTAGTAAATTAGCCCTAGTATAGCGAATTCCCAACAACAATGTATGTGAAAAAAATAGAAAGAAATAATAACATTAAATTTCACTTACATGTATTAAGAGTATATCCAAACATCAAAACTTTTCCAATCAATATGCTCCAAGACAAGTGAAAAAGATCCAAAAATCAAAATTCATTCCATGCTCCAAAAATTCGTTCTCCAAGAAGGATAACGAAGTTCTCTAAAGAGATACAAGTCCAATCCAAGTGACGATGCTAAAATGAATTCACATAACTTGTATTTATACACTTATAATGAGTTTTATTTAGCTAATTAGGCCTACATTATCCCAAATAATGCGCAAAATAGCTAACTTTTAGTGACAAGCCCACTAAACTAGCTCATAAACAAAAGAATAAGCCTCTCAAGAGGTCAAATGACCAATAACACATGTATTTGGGCCTTACAAGAGGCTTGTTGAAGTATATAGGTTCCATAATGAGAAATATGACTCCGAAAATTAGTGGATAAGGGGTTTCCCCCTTATTCTCCAAATAATAAACCCGTGGTGCTCCCAATGGGTGTGGGGGCACACAAGTAACCTCATGGGTCTCCAAATATATCGAATATGCCTGTAGACCATATGAAAGGGATCAGATGATGGTGTAAGTTATTCCACAATATCATACTGGTTCTATGTCATCTTCCAAGTGCATGATACAACTGTGGGGCTGATTGGGCATGGTGAACGACGTGCATCTTCCTCGTCCAATAGGTGAATCTTGAGAAATATCTGAACATCTATGGGGATCTATGGAATGTTGTCTACTGTTATGGAGGCCCATGGCTCTCTACACACATCCTACGTGTTCCAATGTAGCCCTTAGGAGGGCCAAATCTAGGCTAGGTAGGGCTAGAGAGGGCCTAGAAGGCTTAGCGACTAGGGATTGAGGATAAGGAAGGGCTAAAAGGGGTCAAAAGGAGGGAAAAAAAGGAGGGAAAAGTCTTATAAGGGAGGCCGAGAAGAGGAAAGTGGAGACCGATGGTTGGAGAGGGCTTTAATTCCCATGGAAAGCACCCTTGGGCAACCGTTTAGGGTAAAGTAGGGGGGAATAGGCCTAAAAAGGCCTTAAACCTTGAACGCAAGACCAAGGGAGGAGGAAGAGGCCATTAAAGGCTTGCGACCTGCCTTTGGGGGCTAAAAATGATTACACTGGGGCCACAAAGTCTGACACAGTGCTAGGAGAGGATGATGTTGGCCTTGGAGGAGGAAGATCTGGGCCCTGGGGCCCTAAAAAATGAAAACCCTTTCTATCAAAAAATTACTTGCTTCAGATATTTAGATTTGTTGCAAAATATTCAATGGTTGGCCTTGCAAAACAATTTAGAGGCTAGATCTTACCCTTAAGGGCCTAGATCTAGCTCTAATCTAGCTCTTTCTCACTTGATCTAACCTGCACAAATGGAAAAAAAAATACCCAAAACCTCAATATATACAAAAATTTCAAAACCCCAATCCTGGTTACAAAAAATAATTTACAAAATATATTATACAAATTTATTTACAAATGTAAAAATATACAATACTTTTAGAAAGAATGTTGAGAAATATTTTTTTTAGAGATTTTTTGATAAATGGCTAAGTGTATTTCGAAGAATAGATGCAAGCTACAACCTTAACAAAGTTAAATGAACTATAAAAATATTTGAAGTCCAAAAAAGGTCAGCCTACATCTACAATTTGTGAACTTGGAGCCCAGGGACCGGGGAGCCTACAAACGCTATATATTTTATTCAAGAAAGCTTGTTAGACATATGGTGAATCATATTACCTAAGATAGACCCAAAATCTACCAATAAAATGGTCTTATCACCATCTAATGAATAAAAACACTTATATTTTTTTTTTGAGCATAATATAGGAATGCTTGTACCCAACACTTACCACAAATCAGTAGACAATAAACACCATGAACTGCACCCTAGAGGGACAATAGCATTACATTAGCTTTTCCGTAGAATTTTTTTAGCCAAACATTAGATGGATTTAGACTCAAATGACTCCTAATTTATAGATAAATAATCCAAGTGGAAAAATAATGGCTAGTTGGCTTGATCCTTGTCAAAGTAATCTCGGCCCTTGGAAAATATTTGATCATGTTTTAATCTCCACCGTTGAAAATATTTATTTTTGAGGAATTTTCGACTTTCTCATTTAAACCATTTTTTATTAGCTCAAAATTAATTATTTTGAGTTAATTTCCTCAAAATTTTGACTTCGAATTAACCACCAAGGTCCAAGGGTCCAATTTTTCTTGAAATTTCCAATATCCCCTTGGTGGGGGATCTCCAAAATTTAATTGTTTTGATACCCACAAATTTTTTCCACTTGGATACTTTAATTTCTCTAAGACTCTAATTAAGTAATTGTCTAACTTAGGATTAATTTAAATTTTTCGAGAAAAAATTAATTAATTGACACTTGAGGGGATTAAATATTTTTTTCACCCTCTAATATTTTAGCCATGGTTTCTAAGTATGAGGGACCATGTACTAAAATATATTTTACATAAGAATTTTACATGTCAACCCTCAAAGGAGGAACACCTGTTTTATATAGACCGTCAAATTACATACCCAATTTTGCGACATAATATGATCTTGTAGACCAAGTGATTTGTAATAAAATAATTTATCCAACTAGCTTAAATTATTCCAAAAATACTTTTACATAAGACTCGACTAAAACACTAGGAATCTCCTAAGACTTTGATGAAGAATTCCAACCTAGCTTTGGGGTGAGGTTGGAGGGAAAAACTATATTGACCATCCGTGTTTAGAGACACAAATGAATCGGTGAGACAAAAAACCTCCTAGGATGATTTTTTTCACCAAAATAATAGGCTTACATAGGTTGTTACATACATACACGATCTTACTAGCATCATTTACATTACAAATTTGATGAATGGGTTTACAATGACTCAATAAACCGATGATTGATGATCCAATCCTTTGATTTTTTTTTGGAAAATCTGCTTACTTGGAACTTTGATAAAAGTGTGCAACATGTACTGCATCAACGTGTACCACAAACATATCAATAATAGTTTGACTACATGGATGAAGGAGTGTTGGCTCTTGGAGCTTATGATAATTATTGAAAGATTCCAAGTACACAGTTACATAGGTGAAACACTAACTCCAACAGTGGAACATGAATCTACAACTTCCTTCTCCAAAGAATAACTATCTCTCCTATGCACCACTAGAAACTCCAAGGCCAAATTTCTAAGAGTCCAAGCCATTTGTTTGAGTTATGAGGAACTATTTATAACAAATGGCAATGACTCTTGAGTTTCCTCATAACTCTTTAACTTCTATGACTTATGGACTTCCATCATGACTCTTCACATTCTATATATATCTCTTTACATTCCATATGTGTCTCTTCGCATTCCACATGTGCCTCTTGGACTTATTTATATTAGACTTATTAATTACAAAAGATAAATTACATATAAAATGGTGGCTATATAAGACAAAATTTCCTCATAGAGGACAGAAAGAAAAATCAATGGCTTCAACATGGAGTTCATTTGTGATATATGAGTGCCATGCTTTGAACTCTACTGCAATGATATTGACTTGAATTGGTAGCTCCATAACATATCGCATCTTCATTTCCAATGCATCTGACATTTTGGATTTGGAGTTGGACTATACGCTATTCCATAGCCATGATAATTTCATATGAACTTTGGCCAGTGCAATGGCATATTGTAGAGTAGTTTTCTTGGTGATATCCAAGCCTTCATGTCCTATTGCTTGCTTAATTTTCTCTATAAACTGCTTTATCTCCCTCATGATGACATCCTTACCTCCTATCTCTCTAAGAGAACCAATAGGAGGCCTAATATTCTGTGTGAGGGACTCCAAACCACTATGTAGTCGACCATATGCCACTACGGTGTTGGTCGCTTGTTCACCAAGATGAGTGTAGTTCTAAATATGGAGTTATAATTGTACTCTGTCCATCTCACCATCAATTTTCTCCTTTTTGACTAACCGTTATAGAAAATATTAATACTTGACACCACAATCCTGTATCAAATCTACAACTCTATTTGCAACCTTTATGAGCTTTAGGATCTCTTGAGATTTCTTTTATATATCGACCACAAATGCCACTACCTCATGCGAGAGAATATTTTATTTATACAACTTTTCCATGATCTCCTCCATCGACCTCAACTCCTCAAGTATAACTGAGTGTAATTCCACTGTACTGAAACTAGTAGAAGACAATCGTTGTAGTGAGATGATCTACCTATGACTTTTCCGCAACTAAATCCTTTCTCAACAATGCATTTTCACTCATAAGGTGTTATGAATTGTCTTATGTTGCTGTCTTGTAAGCGACATTTGCTGCCATGACTGCTTGGGGGTTTCTCCTAGTATTAGCTGTTATTACCTTCTGAGTGGATATGGAGACTAGATGATCAAGATCATTTAGGAAGTACCAACACCTTTCTTGCACAATACTTTTCTTTAATTGGTCGAAGGTAACATTGCATACATCCATGAACCTAACTTCCGGTGGAGGGGAAATTCCCATTTCACTGAATGGGAGATGACCACCGATAAGAGGAGGTTCTGATAGAGTACCTGGTTCATCTGCAATGGGTTCAATAACATCCTCTTCTTCCAATTATTCTTCTATCTCTTGGGCCATTTTTTCTTCCTCCATTATCTGTACAACTTCTTCCCCCCATGACCGCTTTTGCTATTCTGATTCTTCTTTTATTCACCTATCCTCTTCTACTTTCCTTATCTATTTCTCTACTTCCTGCTTGTGTTTGAGCATGTCATATTTCTTCCTCTTTTCATTTTTTTATTTATGTGAGCACTCATTTTATATTTTTCACTCTTCATCCTGCAACTTCTCTTCCTCTATGGCACCTTTGCACATGGGATAAAATTTAAAATTTATGCTACATTTTTCCATTGGATCATGTTTTATCTTCTTCCTGGGTGTTGCTGTGTTCACTTGAGTAGTTTCTACTTGTTTTATTTCCTCCACCCGTACATCTGGAGCCTGTGGGACCTAAGAGTGACCCACCCCATCTCCTGGCCGATTCATTCTCAATGCATTGTACCAATTATTAACCTTTTCATCCTCAAAAGTAGTCATTGGTACATATGGCTAGGTGTACTGCATCTTATCACAATGCTTCCTACAGACCTTTCTAGGATCATATCTGTGAAAATTCAATGTCCCAAAATGAATATTCTTGAGTTCTTTGATTTCAAGCTTAGCTGTCTTAGGCCTCTTTAACTCATAAAATCCAATCCATAAAGGAAGAGTGGGCCAAGGATACTTTTTTATCCTATGAAGTTGTGTAGATAGTCTATTATTCAGCTGATAGGCTACTTATTGCAAGGCCACTTTTTTGGTCACATATCTTGGCATAATGTGAGGGGTTGTATGCCACCCAAAACATCTAATGTATGTGCCTTGCAGTGAGGCAAACCCAATTGCAATGTCATATAGTGCCTCCTTCACCTAATCAATCATGCAAGGAGGATCAATATCATAGATCATATGATAATGTAATGCAAATAAATTCTCTGCCAAATTTTCATAAACTCCTTAGAAATAGATATGAATTCTGCAATGGAAATAGATAGGTATATTTTCCTATGGGGTCTAGTTCCTTTTAATGCTTGTGAAAGAATACTGAGTGCATATCCCATCTAGCAGATAAGTTGACATATAGAATTTTGGTGCTTACTTTTCTTGTAAGGAAATTTTGGATTGTTATACATTACGACGCAACTAATAAGAAATTATATCTGCATAATTGAAAACTCTACCTCTTGTAACAATCAAGTTGAGTAGGAAGATCAAATTATTCTCAAGGTGTTCTACATTTTTCTGCCCATGTAATCTGCAACACATTGCTCTGAGATACTGCTAGACCATTCTCAAGGTTCTTGTTAGGTATACTGCACTTGGTTTTTGAAGAAATATAGTAGGCTCTTGGCACTAGGATTTTAGAATATCCTTAGTGTCGATATTTTCCCTTGTTGCATAAAACTGCGTGTAAATATCCAGCATGTAAAAGTGGAAATATCCTTACCATTTTCACTGCATATGATCAAATTTGTATTGTCCATGTGCAACAAGATCTATTCAATGGATTCGACACATCGCATCACCATGAACTTGCATGCAACTTTGTGTATCTTGGACCGTTTTATGTTGATGTACTCCCTGTCCTCCAAATATTTAGGGAATTGCTTCTGAATGAAATTATCCTTAATATATTTCCATGTGACTTTGAGATGTTTGTCTATAAATCACTATGTATCTATAAGAATAGAAACTTTGGGCTTGATAATTTCCACTACCTCCTCAGTACTTGCTTCTGAGGTTTCTTTTGAGATAGTTTGATAGGTAGTAGGAGGCGTTATTTTGGCAGATGATGAAGAGAAATATAACTTGTATCTAGAACACTTGCAGGTGGAAATGAACTCATGGAGAACCAAGATTAGTTTCAATAAATTCCCTATATAGCACATGCAAACTTATCAAAAGAAAATGACTAAGGGAATATCATATCTAGCTGGGATCACAAGCTTATCAATGATGAGATGACGTAACTTAACCAACCATCGGAAGTGAAAAATACATCATGAAAAGAGGAGGGCGCATGTCGGAACAATAGTGGACATAGATGGCCTACTTGAGGCTTGATGATGCACTGTTCACTCAAGGGGAAAGAGGGAGAGGTTGGAGGGCATAGGTCGCAGTTTCATGGCACAACGAAGGTACATTGAAGTTTGCGAGTGCGCTATGTGCTCAAGGGGAGCCAGTGAGGGTGTAGGGCACACAATTAATGGAAAATAGGGTCGAGCTTGATGCTTGTTGATGTGTTGTGTGCTTAAGAGAGAGAGATTCTTGTTGGGCACAATTTTCAAGAGGAAGGGGCCTTGTTTCTCCAGAGTGCACTCTGAAGGGGACTTGGGGCTTTAACATCAACAAGTGTGCTCAAGCTAGAGATGGGCTCAAAATATGCTAAGTGGAGACCAACAACAAGTGTGGGTTGCAATAACAATGAGAAGAAGGTTCTGTAAGTATTAATAGGATTTGTCACAATCATGACCAGAAGATGAAAAGTCATGGAATGAAAAGAGTCATAAGAAACACTACCTGTGACAACAAAATGACACTTGTATCAAGAATAATGGATGAAAAGGAAACCAAATAAACTGAAATTAACTGAAACACCAACAAGGAAAACAAAAGCGACAACAAGATAACAAAATCAATCGAGAAAAGCATAATTAAAAACTTACTTGTGATCACGATTTAAGAGAAATCTCCTTGATATAAAGAAGTCTTCTCAACCCATAATGATGAAAGATTTTTAGAATGAATGATTGGAGGCGTAATTATAAATATATTTTACTTGCAAAGCAAATTCATGCATTGCTTCCACTTGTCGATCAATGAGTTAGTTAGTTGCATGAAGTGGAGTGGGCTCCTATTTTCTAGGAGTGCACCCAACAAGCCAAAAGGAAGGGTGCATGCATGAAGCACAAGAGGGCATAGTCATTGTTTCTTTGAAGTGCACTCCAATTGGGAGAAAGAGGGTGATGTTACTGAGAACAAGGAGTGTGCTCATATTGTAGATTATGATTGCACTAATTTTCTCAATAAAGTGCACCCACTTAGAGTTAAGAGTGCGCTTTTCCCTAAGGAGGGCGCAATTCCAACCAAAAGTGGCTTTTTGTGACTGCCAAGTTAGGAAATGTGCTTTCTTTAGAATAAAAGTTGTGCTTTTATTTATTTTGTGTGTCATGCATTTCTAGTGGACAAAGCTAGTCACTAACTCAAAGAAAGCTAGCATTTTACTATCTTAGAAATATAACTCAAGTGTTTCTACAGATAGGATGATGACACTTAGGGAAATTTGAATTAGGAGGAAAAATTGACTCTTAGGGATCCTGCAAAGATAGTCGACACTTAATAAAGCATGAAAAATAACAAGATAACACAAGAGGGTTTGAAACAATAGTTCATGTAGGCTCTAAAATTGCATTAGGGAAATTTTTTTGAGGGTCATTGTCACACCAACAACACTTGGAGACACACTGGGAGAACTCCAGATTGTCTGTTTGGTCTCATTTTTATGTATGAAGTCTCATTTCTTCAATAAGTATTGATTCACTCAGTAGATTACCTCAACCCCCCCATTCCACCTGATTAAAGATATAGTCTCTCTCATTCATTTACTCAATGGAACACAACACAAAGCTTACCATATCACAATAGTTTCGATCTAGGATAAGTGTAATATATAATCATGAGTTAGAGATAATCAAAGTATGATTTTTCATATCTTGTGTTTCTCCGCTACCAGCAAGCCTGAATAGTACCCCGACAGAGTCACTTCAGGAACACAAGTGTTTCTTTGCCGCCAACGAGCCTGAACATTACCTTGAAGTAGTTGGTTGCTTTACTTCTCTGTGCGGGAAGACTTTCTCTTCTTTCACACTTTATTTTGTTTCATTATAGAATTGTGATTAAGCACTTATTATTTGTTGGGGCAGAAGAGGGATCCTGAATTATTGAGAGCATAAGAGGTTTCTCTTTCAGAGAAGGATATATAAACCTTTGATGATGGTTTTATCACTATAGGTTTTTCCCCTTACCTTTATCTACTCAAATGGATAGGCATGAAAACACATGATTCAATAAATAAAACTAAGTCTAGAAACAAAGATCCTAAATAAACATGGGCATCATGGCTCTGCTTATGGTTTTCCAACTAAAAGAATCATATTTTCAATCTAAACATCATCGAATTTAAGGATATAAAGACCAAAACGAAGAATAAGGGTAGCAAGTTAGCTAAGGGTTGCATGTTACTAAAATTTTCCTTCCCCAAAGTCTAGCCAAATCATTTCGAAGCTCATTGAAAAAACTTCCATGTGTAATTTAATTGAACATAAAGACATGAATAAGGGAGAAAAAATTGGGAAACATGAAACCTAAACCTAACCTAAACTAAGAGGCTAGGAGGTATAATAAGTAAGGTGAAATTTCAAATGCAACCATAGAAGTTTCTCCTGACCCCTAAGTCGAAGGATATGATCATGCATGACTGACATAACGTATAATGCAGTGAAAAAGATAAAATACCAAAACATTTTCATGGAAACATGAAGGCATAAAGTGCAAGAAGAACTGTGAAAAATTATTGACTGTTGTTCCTTACAAAAGATGCCACAAAATCACTTGTTAGGCTCACATCCACACAAAGTTTGATTAAATGCATACATGGACTGACTACGAGCCTTGGAACTCGACAGGCAGGATCCTTGTAACCAATTTGCCATAGGGTCATAAAAAATAACTATTTGAAAATCCATACAAAGATAGGTTGACCATTGATGTATCTATGTCATATGATAGATCAATATCTGACTATGCATCATGCACAAATTGGGAATAATCCATGTTGGTGAGTGGGTCAAGCTCTTTAATGGATGAAGAGGGAAAAATGTCAGATTGAAATATTTGACAATCATTAAGCTTACTCTTTGTTTCCGAATTCCAAATCAAATATTTGCATGAAGAAAGATGTATTAGTTGGGGTTTAGATGTATGATCAAAATTAATACATAAAGGAGTAGAGAATTGAACATGAAGAAACTAGAAATCCCTCAAGAGTGAATCAACATCCCATGAGATAATACTGGTAGTGAATCATCGTGAGAAAAATTTAAAATAACAAAATTCAACAGTGATGTCGAGATAGCAGGAACCTGACATAATTACCATCAACATAGGCTGAAGTGCCCTGTCCTCTTAATAAGACTTACTTTTTAAATATGGAAACTTGGATTGAGAGAACGAGGTCAATTCATTATTAGAGAAACGCTGACTTATGCACTTATCATGAGCCAAAAAAGGGTTGCTGATATCACAAGATTCATGGAATGCTTGATTTTCATCTAAAATATTTTCAAGACTACAACAAAAATATTCAATGATTAACATATCATATTCTAGAGTGGGAACAAATATACCTGAAAGAAATTCCTCAATGATCAAATTAGACTCCATTTAAAATTTCTAAAATCTAAATCTTCCTATAAAAACAAAGATTCATCCATTAAACCTGGACAAGCATCATCATGCAATTCGAAAGAAACAAGATAGTAAGGACAATGTTTATTCACAGGTTCAACTTGGTTAATGGGTCCAATATCAATAAGTTGGCTATCAGGACTATGTGATGAATGATTGATAGAAAATATAATATCATCATTTGAAGAAAGAGGAAATGAAAATTAATTTCATATCAGAATATTCGTTCGTATTGGAAATGGTTTCCAAATGAGATTCATGAATTTGATTTTCAAGTTTTCTAATCTGTATAGGTTCAACACATGAAACATTAAAAGGAGGGGGAAAAGGAATAAAAAGGACATTATATTTCTCCTCAAGACATTGAAATACCTCTTGAATACGACCTTGAAAAGGATTTGATTCAAAAAATTTCCTAAAAATCCTGACCAAGAATCGAAATTTCTCATCCAAAAATTTCCAATCTTCATCTAGAAAATCATAACAAATATGAAGGAATCTATAAACAAAGTGTTCAAGAGATTCATTCGATTCTAACCTAAGTTTATCGATTTCATTGAGAACATATTAATAGTCATATTTTTCAAAGATGTGAAGAAGCTCATTAACCAATTATTTAAAAGAAAAGATAGAAGTAGCAGGTAAATAATAACACTAATGCTTGGCACAACCATCCAATGTAAGGGTAAAAAACGTTGCAAGAATTTATTCAGAATAGACTCTAGTTTTGAAGAAAAATTGAACAAATTCAATCACATAATCAAGAATGGTTGTCAAACCATTTCCATAAAACTTTAGATGTGATAAGTTATGTAAGAATTCCGTGGGTATAAAAATATTTAAAGATTCTAATAAAAACCTCGGGATGATCTAGGATGAATTCATTTTAGATAAGAGATTCAAGCATACTTTAAGGGCTCAAACTGTCATCTGGCCCTCCTAGCGCCAGGATATTGATGGTGTTGGATGCTGCCAACATATAAGGGGTCTCCCTAATGTGAAGTCCCACCTAGAACTCACACTTTCTGGAGTAGGAGCCCCATCTAATTATATGGTCTGACCATCATTGCGAGTTATTTAGAGGTATTCCTTAGCCGCAACACATACACAAGAGATCATCAACACAACTTTGGGGCAACAAGTATGTAAGCTTTATGTGACACCAAATGTAGAGAGTAAAGTAAGCTTCCACGAACAAGCGAGAAATGATCCTCTAATAGGGAAGTAATAGTACTATTCAAAGGGAGGCACATGAGCGAAGGGGTAAAAATTTCCATTAAACCTACAAATTAGTTCACAAGATGAAAAAAAATCATGAAAGAATAAACAACACTCATTCAAAAAGATCCATATCCAAAGCAACAAAAAAATTCATAACATTTAGTATGTATTAGATCAACATATACCACAAACATATAAACAATAGCCTTACTACATTCATGATACATGCATAAAGGAGTGTTGGCTCAAGGAGATTATGATAATTAATGAAATATTCCAAGTACACAATTACATAGGTGAAACACTAGCTCCAATAGTGGAACGTGAAGCTACAAATTACTTCTCCAAAGAATGACTATCTCTCCTATGCACCACTAGAGAAGCCAAGGCCAAATATCTAAGAGTCCAACCCTTTGTTTGAGTTATGAGGACCTATTTATAACAAATGACAATGAAACTTGAGTTTCCTCATGACTCTTTAACTTCTATTACTTATGGACTTCCATAATGACTCTTCACATTCTATATATATCTTTACATTCCATATGTGTCTCTTCACATTCCACATGTGTCTCTTCACATTCAACACATGTCCCTTCACATTCCACATGTGTCTCTTGGAATTATTAATTAGAAAAGACAAATTACATATAAAATTGTGGCTGTATAAGAAAAAATCTAATAATACAAAATTTACTCATAAAGGAGACAAAGAAAAATTGGTTGCTTCAACATGGAATTCATTTGTGATATATGAGCGACATGCTTTGACCTCTGGTGCGATGATCTTGACTTGAATTGGTAGCTCCAAAACATATCACATCTTCACCTAAAATGCCTTTGATCTCTAGTACGATGATATTGACTTGAATTAGTAGCCCCACAACATATCATATCTTCACCTTAAATGCATCTAACAATATGGATTTGGAGTTGGATTGTACACTATTGCATAGCCAAGATAATTTCATGTGAACTTAGGCCGATGGAATGGCACATTGTAGGATAGTGTTCTTGGTGATATATAAGCCTTATTGTCCCATTTCTTGCTTGATTTTCCTTATAAAATGCTTAATCTCCCTCATGATGACATCCTTGTCTCTTATCTCCCCGAGAGAACCAACAAAAGACATCCTATGCTTTTGTGCGAGGAAATCCAAACTGCTATGCAGTCGACCATATGCAACTATGGTGTTGGTCACTTTTTCACTAAGACGAGTGTAGTTATGAATATGGAGCCTTAAATATACTCTATCCATCTCAGCAAAAATTCTGTCCTTCTCGACGAACCGCTCTAAAACATCTGGATACTTTACACCCCAATCTTGTATCAAATATACAACTCTATTTGTAACCTTTAGGAGCTTCATGATCCCTTGATATTTATTTTTTATATCAACCAAGGGTGCCACTACCTTAAGAAAGAGAATCATTTATTTATATAATTTTTCCATGATCTCCTCCATCGACCTCAAATCCTCAAGTATATATGACTGTAATTCCACTATACTGAAATTGGTAGAAGACAACCATTGATTCTTTGCAGTGAGATGATCTACCTATCACTTTGCCGTAACTAAATCCTTTCTGAACCATGCTTTTTCAGTCATAATATATTACGAATTTTCTTGTGTTTATGTCACGAAAGCGACATTTTCTACCATGACTTCTCAGGGGTTTCTTCTGGTATTAGTTGTTATTACCTTCTTAGTGGATATGGGGAAAAAATGATCATGATCAATTAGGAAGTACCAACACCTTTATTTCACAATAATTTTGTTCAATTGGTAGAAGGTAAAATTGCATACATTCATGACCCTATCTTCTGGTAGAGGGGAAACTCCCATTTCGCTGAATGGGATATGGCCATTGGTAGGAGGTTCTGATGGAGTACCTAGTTCATTTGCAATGGGTTCAATAATATCCTCTTCTTCCAATTATGCTTCTATATCTTGGGCCATCTATTCTTCCTCCATTATCTGTATAGATTCATCTCCCATGACCGCTTCTGCTATTCTGCTTCTTCTGTTCTTCTCCTATCCTCTTATGCTTTCTTCATCTCTTTATCTGCTTCCTGCTTCTGTTTGAGCATGTCATCCTTCTTCCTCTTTTCATCTTCTTCTTTCTGTGAGAGCTCCTTTTCTCTTTTGCAATATTCATCCTGCAACTTATCTACCTCTATGGAACCTTTGCACATGGGATCAAATTTAAAATTTATGTTATGTTCTGACACTGAATCATGCTTGATATTATTTCTAGGTGCTGCTGTGTTCACTTGAGTAGTTGCTACTTGTTGTATTTCCTCCATCTGTACATATATAGCCTATGAGACTTGAGAGGGACTTGCCTCATCTCCTAGACAATTCTTTCTCAGTACATTGTACCAATTTTTAACCTTTTCATCCTCAAAAGTAGTCATTGGTACTTGTGGCCAGGTGCACTGTATCTTATCACAATGCTTCCTGCACACCTTTCTAGGATCATATTGTGAAAATTCAATGTCCCAAAATGAATATGCTTGAGTTCTTCGATTTCAGGCTCAACCTCCTTAAGGCTCTTTAACACATAAAGTCCAATCCATAAAGGAAGATTGGGCCAAGGAGCATTTTTACTCTTATTGAGTTGTGCAGACATTCCATTATTCCACTGATAGGATACTTCCTACAAGACCACTTTGTTGGTCACATATATTGGCATAAGGTGAGGGGTTGTTTAACACCCAAAACATATAATGTATGTGCCTTGCGGTGAGGAAAAACAATCTGTAATTTCATATACCACTTTGTTGGTCACATATATTGGCATAAGGTGAGGGGTTGTTTAACACCCAAAACATATAATGTATGTGCCTTGCGGTGAGAAAAACCAATCTATAATTTCATATAGTGCCTCCTTGACCTGATCGGTCATGTAAGGAGGGTCAATCTCATATATCATCTGATAAAGTAATGCAAAAAAAATTCTCTTACAAATTTTCATAAAGTCCTAAAAAACTGATCTCTGATAATAGAGTGCAATGGAAATATATAGGTAACTTTTATTGTGGGGTCTAGTTCCATTTATGCTTGTAAAATCATACCGAGTGTAGATCCCATATAGCAAATAAGCTGACATATATAATTCTGGTTTTTTATTTTCTTATAAGGAAACTTTGGCTTGCTATACATGATGACGTAGCTCATAAGAAAGGATATCTGCCCAATTGAAAAATCTACCTCTTATAACAACCAATTTGAGCAAGAATATCCAATTCTTTGTTGGAAAATATATCACTAATGATGGGGGGGTGGGGGGTGAATCAATAGTTTGAGAACTTATATAATTTTTATCCAATTATTTAGTCTTTAACATACATAAAATGAAACACATAATTAGATATTAGTGCATTAAACATAAATTAGAAACCATGAAATCAATCACACAATGGATACAAGTGTTTTTCATGGAAAATCCATCCCGGGAAAAAAACCACCCTGTTGCTACTGCACTGCTCAATTATTTTATTATATGATGAACAAATTAGACATGGATTTGCTCACTCCCATGAGCCTGAATATTTGACTTCTTTCATAGTATGTTGGCACTATCAGATAAGAAACTGTTTCTCTCTCGGATCTACAGACTACCATCCACTGAAGGCCACCTATATCAACGATCCTCATATGGTTACTAATGAACTAGAAAATAACTCTACAAAATTTGATATGCTGTTACTAACATGACCAATGAGCCTCACCCAGTTTCTACCGAACTATCCAACCACCATTGGATGAAGAAAAATATTCCTTCTACTGAATACGCCAATTCACTTTATACTCAAAGTATCCATGCCTTCACTTCATACATGTGAGCCTCATTTCATATATTTTAGAATGGACTCCTAAAACTTTCTCAACATGAGCATTGCAACAACATAGCATCAATTCTCAAACAAATGATGAATTGGCAGCACAAGCTGTAAGAAAAAATACACAATAAAACTCCACACCATCTGCAAAAAAATATCCTCAAAATCTATTCCAGTCCACACATCAACAACTCACTCAATGCATAATATTATGGCTGAAACATACTTCATCTCACTGCTACTACATTTTCAAACTACTTCATAAATTCTGCACTAGACAACACATGCAACTTGCAGGCTCTTCTCCACACACACACACTCTCATAACACAGCTAGACAATTAACCAACTCATAATGAGCTTCCTCCAATATGTAGATGAAATCAAGTGATCAAATCAATAATTACTCAGAACTAATGGGCATCACAACTCTATTCATATGCCTGATTGGATTCATATTCAACTCATTGACTCAATCAACCACTAAATCCATTATCATTTTTGATATTTTCAACTTTAATTAGCTTTTGGAGGCCCCACAAACTTTTTCGACCATAAAAAAAAGTTTCGATCAAGGATGTCTCCACAACACAAAATTTAGCTCAACAATGTGAGGAATGAAGAGGAATTTTAGTGAAAACACCATGGTCACTCCCTTAGCACTGTCCCGTGTGTGATTGGAGCTATAACTGCTCCCTTGAGCCTGTCTAACCAATGACTGCAGCCTAAAACTGCTCCCTTGACCCATCATCCATGTGATTGGGGCTCAAAATAAAGTAAAACATTAGTTCTTCAGTCTAGAACCTTTGCCACCTATTGGAACATCTTCCTCAACTCCCGAACACTCCTCCAAGCCTCTTTAACAGATCTGTAACTAATTATGAAATATGTTAAGAATAAGTTAGAGATATGCTAGACCTATTCTGCCAACCTTAGGACCAAGACCAACACCTCCAAATCCTCAAGCAACAACCAAAACATCTTTGACACCTGCAAAAACATCTCCATCACTTGCAATAGCATATCCAAATCTTGCAACAGTAGCATCAAGTCATACAATTTCCTCCATCATTGGTAGAATCACCTCCAACACAAGAAACATACATACAAACACATGAAGTAGCACATGCAATGTCTATAAGAAATGTACATACATATGCAACATCTAGAGAAGCACTCCAACCACCTGCAGCAGTAACATCTCCAACCACCTCAACATTTCTAGAATACATCTCCTCAACAACCATAACATCATCTCCACTAGGTCTAGTCATAGGTAAGTTGACATCAATTCCAACTAACAAGACCATCACCAATCATCCAACACCAAGAAATTATCACACATTCATATAAACAACAACCCCAAGAGATTATTAACATTAATGCCAACACTACAATGCCAACAAACTCCCCCTTTTGCATTGGTTTCAACCTCAATACAACAAGTGAGGATGATTCATCAATCCAAAATTTCTCCCCCTTTGACATCAATGGAAAAGGGCCATAAAACACTGAATTAAAATGTGAATAATGTGCCAGAAGAGAGGAGTGCTCCCCCTGTCATAACCAAAAACATGCCAATACACACCAAATAAGTGTCTCCTAGAAGATAATCATGAAGACTAGGAAAATGACTACAAAAAGTATCTCTTCCAATGCCATGCCAACTATGAAGACTGAAATTTCTCCCCCTAAGCATGTAATGGAGCTACAATCACAAATTTTCTCCTGCAATGAGATTCCTTTCCAAGTGCAAGTGACTACTCCTCATGACCATAACTCTAACTGACATTGGACAAGATGTATCATGGATTACAATACATAAAATGTGTCATGGAGAAAATACTTTGTTGTGGCAAGTAAATATGACTGACATATGACTCTTCTACACGTATCACCAACCAACACTCTATGGACCCAAGTTTACACCATGTACCCAAATGTGGGGCTACATCGATGATATACATATGAAATATGACTTGGACTCCATTGACCCATACATAGCTAATGACCATACACACTAGACACCATGGGTCATTCCATGAGCAATGTGCCCAAAAGATAAAACAATGATAGTACACAGATTTTACATGTGCACATAAATGTTCTCTCATTAATACATGCCCAATACATTAAATAACATGAGTACATGGAAATAGTGAGCATAAACATATGCTCCATATGGAAACAAAAATACAATTCAATACATGGCATATCCATCAAAACATAAGCCCTCCATGTGCAATAACACACTCTCTCAATGTGTAGTAGCAACATAGAAACACTATCTGTTATGAAACCAACTCCAAAAATAGAAGAAAAGAGATATCGATGCCTTAGAAATATGCCACTTCGAGGGGGAAACCTCCAATACATTACATGAATGAACAATTATTGGATGATACAAATGACAAAACCTCCTTTCTATATATAGGAGTCCATGGGGCCACAATGTAATCCTAGTGGGGCCACAATGTAACCCTAGCCGACCTAACAATAATAATGTAAGGCCACAATAATAACAATATGGGGGTTACAGGGGTACAAAAATAACAATAAGGGGGGCTACACTAACATAAAAAGGGACTACACTATTAATATATGGGCTTAACATGCCCCTCTCATTCAACCAAGTGTTGTCCTCAACGCTTGATTATTTCTTGATGCTTCTGTCTAAAATTCTCATCCTCCCATGTGGAATCTTCTACAGGAAAGTTATTCCACTTGCTGAGATACTCTGAAATTGATCGTACTTGTCAAGTTCTTGTTTCTGTGACTACTTCATAACTTCTTTCGATGTGATGTTGATCTTCTTTTTGTTTCATTAGATTCTGCACCAAAGTTAGGTTTTCCTTTGAGAGTTGGAGAACTTGTTGTTGATGCTCGATTTGATCTTCCACTAATTTATCATCCATATTAAGTGTTATTTGATCCTTCCTCATCAAGTTCTAGCAAGATTATTTGAACTAGAATATTTCCACCTATAACCTTATTTAAGCATGAAACATGGAAAATTGGATGCACTTGTGAAGAAGCAGGAAGCTCCAATTTGTATGCCATAGTACCAATCTTTTGCAACACCTTGTAAGGACCATAGTACTTTGGCGATAATTTATTATCCTTCTTAGCTTGCTTGATGGACATTTGTTTGTATGGTTGTAGCCGTAAAAATACCCAATCTCCTACATCAAAACTTCTCTCGCTGCGATGTTGATATGCCTGTTGTTTCATTCAATTTTGTGCCAAATTCAGGTTATCCTTTAAGAGTTGGAGAACTTATTGTTGATGCTTGATGTGATCTTCCACTGCTTGAACCTTCAAATTTTCTCTTAAAGATGATGTGATGGATGGTGGTTGATATCCATAAAGTGCCATAAATGGGGTCATTTTTGTTGCAGTATGGAAGGAAGTGTTATACCACCATTTAGTGAGAGGTAACCACTTGACCCATTGTGTTTGTTTATCAGATACAAAAAAATGAAGATATCCTTCCAAACATTTATTTACTATCTCATTTTGACCATCAAATTGAGGATGTACCATAAGATATACAAAGATATAAGCGATCTTTGTACCACAAGGAATCATTTTTCCAACTAAATGTATCAGATTTACTAGGATCTTGCTGCAACTTTCGAATGAGTGTTCACACTTCTTCATCCTTCTTCCATTCATCTCTTGCTTCGGTTATCCGATCTGGTTGGATAATATAAATGGCACAAAGAAATGCTTCCACCTCTTCATTCTTTCTTGAGAGTGCATCTGCAACAACATTTAGCTTCCCTTTTTTGTAGATTATTTCAAAGTCATAACCCAACATCTTTGTGACCCATTTTTGCTGCTCTTCGGAAGATAGTCTTTGTTCCAAAAAGTGTTTAAGACTATCATGATCAGTTTTTACCTTGAAGTGTCTTCCCATTAGGTAAGTTCTCCATTTCTTTAGTGCATGCAGTATTGCTAACATTTCCTTCTCATAAATAGGTTTCTGTAAATACTTTCCTTTGATTGGACGACTTTCAAAAGCAACGGGTCTTCCTTCTTGCATTAAAACAACACCAATTCCATTTCCTGAGGCATCACATTCCATAATAAAGGTTTTTGTGAAGTGTGGCATAGCTAAGACCGGTGCTAGGCACATTGCCTCTTTAAGATGTTCAAAGGCCTTAGTTGCTTCAGGAGTCCATGAAAATGCATCTTTCTTCAATAATGTTGTTAGAGGTGCTGCTATTCTCCCATAATTCTTAACAAACTTGCCATAATACCCTGTTAACCCGAGAAATCCTCGCAACTGCTTTATGGTTGTGGGAACTTTCCATTCCTTAATGGCTTTAATTTTGTTAGGGTCTACTTTAACACCCTCGTGAGATACAATGTGACCCAGATATTCCACCTCTTGTACTCCAAAGAAACATTTGGATGTTTTTGCATATAATTGTTTCTCCTGCAATAGTTTGAGCACCCTATCAACATGTTGACCATGATCCTTCCAAGACCTGTTGTAGATTAGTATATCATCAAAAAATGCTAGCACAAATTTTCTAAGGAAGGGTTTGAAAATGGAATTCATCAACCCTTGAAATGTAGAAGGTGCATTGGTAAGGCCAAAAGGCATGACCAAAAATTCATAATGACCCTCATGAGTTTGAAAAGTTGTTTTCGGAATATCTTCAGTCTTCTTTCTAATTCGATGATATCCTGAACGAAGATCCAACTTGGTAAAATAAATTGCTCCATGTAATTCATCCAATAATTCATCAATCACAGGAATGGGAAATTTATCTTTAATGTTGAGCTTATTGAGCTCCCTATAATCTGGACACATGCGCGATGATCCATCCTTCTTGTGTTCCAATACTACAGGAGCAAAGAAAGAACTTTGACTAGGTTGAATTATACCCGCCTCTAACATTTCTGCAATCTTACGTTCAATTTCGCTCTTTTGGACATAAGGATATCTATAAGGCCTGATGTTTGGAGGAACACTTCCTGGAATCAAATGAATAACATGATCATGATCACGAATAGGTGGGAGTTATTTGGGAGTTTCAAACACCTTGGAATGATTGTCCAAGAATTTTTGGAGATTTGCAGAAATAGATGATTTTGATGTTGGAACTTCTAGTGAGCATAATTGTGCAATTATGCCTTTTTGTTCTTTCTTTAGAATCTTTGTCATGAAATTAGAGCTTATTATCTTTCCCGGCTTCCCTACAATACCCCGTAATTCGACTTACTTTCCTTTTGAAAAAAATTTCAAGAAAATTTCTTGAAAATTAAAAGCTACCGTCCCCAAAGATTGTAACCATTGTACTCCTAGTACAACATCAGCACCTCCCATAGGAATGGAAAGCATTGGACTAGTCAATACATATTCCCCCATGGTTAGCTTGATATTATGGCTTTTTCCAGAGCAATTTATAGTTCCTCCATTTGCAACCATCACTTGACATTCTGGTGTTGGGTATAGGAAACAATTTAATTCCTTGGCTACCTTACAATGAATAAAATTATGGGTGCTACATGAATCAATCAACACTATTACCTTTTTCTTCTTGATTTGTCCTTTTATCTTGAGAGTTTGAGGAGTGGTAATTCCTGCCAGTGCATTACACGATATGGTCGGATTCATTTCTTCCTCTTCTGGGGCTGGTTCTTGGTGTATATCCTCTTCTTGTTCATTTTCTTCTTCCTCTTAACAATCTATGTAAAATAATTTCTTCTCAGCACACTTATGACCTTTAGTGTATTTGCTATCACAACTGTAGCAAAGCCCTTTTGCTCTTTTTTCTTCCAATTGTTGTGGTGTCAACCTTGTGGGTTGTGGAAATCTAGGAGTAGCAACACTTCCATCTTTATAGAAGTGAGTGGTAGGCTTCCTTGTCGCCATAATTTTACATTCAATTTTTCTTGCCAACCTGAATGCCTTCTCCAATGAATCAGGTTCCAAAACGCGAACTTCATGTTGGATGCTATCCTTTAAAGTACCTATGAAGAGATCAATCCTGTGTTCCTCTGAAATATCAGTTACCCTTATATTCAATTTTTGGAAGTCCTCAATGTGCTCCCCCACTGAACACTTTTGTTTGAGATTTATCAATTAGTTAAAGAAATTGCTGCTCTTTGTATCCTCATAATGTGCTATCATTTCCTCCGTAAAAATTGACCAAGTGACAATTTTTTTACGGGAGCAAAGCCATCGATACCATACAAATGTATTTTTTTCTAAATGTAAAGTTGCAACACATACCTTTTGTGTGTTTTGCACATTATTGAGATCAAAATATTGCTCCATCTGCAGTATCCATGTTGCAGGATTCTTTCCATCAAACTTCCTCATATCAATTTTTGGAATATGGTGGTTCTTCCCTCCAACATTAGAGTTTATGAAATCACGATTAACATTTATTTTGTTCTCATCATGAGTTTCCTCTACTATCTTTTAACCCTTAGGAAATATTTCTTGTATCAACTTTGTCAAACCTTCCATGTCTGCTTTTAGATCATTCTTCATGTTTTCCATCTTAACTTCCATGTCATCCATCTTAGATTCCATGCCAGCTTCCATGCCATCCATCTTAGCTTCCATGCCATTCTTCAAACCATCCATCTTAGATTCCATGCCTTTCTTCAAACCATCCATCTTATTTTCCATGCATTTCTTCAAAGCTTCCATGTCATTTTTTGTTGCTCTTTGCGAGAGAGAAATTTGTTGCACTTGCTCTTGTAATTTTGATATGTCATGTTGCCATTCGTCATCTTCATGAGTCATAGTAGAGCCTTCTAAAGGATTAATGGGTATTGAATTATTTATAGGGGCCATTTGAGAATCCAATACTGATATCTATTCTATAATATGACCTTGGAATCAATTCAAATTGATTCTTCAAACAAGACTTATGCAATTCAGAAAAAAAAATACACACCTTTTACTTGCTTTTGAGGAGCTTGATATTGAAATTGACTTATATATATACTTGCAGATCCTCAATATTTGAAATTCGGCCCTGTAGTATTCCTCCGAAGCTTCTTTCAAATACCATAGGTCTGACTTGATTTGGATTCCTCAAGGAAAAGTTATGTCCAATCTCCCACAATGACCTAATTATGGACTAGTTCAAAAGAGTGAACTTGTATGACTTGCCACGTGTCATTGTTTGCTCCTTTGGCTCTAAAATTTATAGAAAGGAAACCACAGTCTGTGTACTTCCAGTCACTTTTTACATAATTCTAATCTGATGCTCAGAGAGAGAGTTATGAAGCTTTTCCCACAATCACCTCTTTGAGATGAAATTCGGGAGCCTGAAAAATACCTAACTTCCATAGATCATATCTCCAAAAATATTGCGAACCAAGCTCTGAAATATTGCGACGATGTTCCTTAGGATTTCATCTTTGTGATTTAAAAATTTTCACTTCTTAACATTCGTAGAAAAATAGTTATAGCAAAAATTCCGCGATGACCTTTTTAAGTGAAATTCAAGAGCCTGCAAAAAGACTTAACCTCCACAGATCATATCTCCGAAAATATTGCAAAACAAGCTATAAAATTTTGTGAAGATGTTCCTCAGGATTTTGGCTTCGCACGCTAAAAATTTCAGCTTTGGAACCTGTTGTCCAATCTTTATCATTAGTCACGGGAGTACAAGAGTTTGGACAAGCCGCACATTAAAGTTTTATATTAAATGGCAAATATTCCAAAAAAGTGGGCCGCAAAGAGTTAAGGTGGTGAAATGCACATGTATTAAAGTTAATGGGCAAACAACGCAAAGCGGTGATGGGCTGAACAACGAATAAACAGGAAGTGTAAAGGCAAAAGGGGGACGCAGCGCTAAACACCAACGGATATATTAAAAGGAGCCGCCCCCACGAAAGAAAGCACGTGGGGAAAGTCCGAGGGGGTCGATCAGCGGGGAAAGGACAAGGCCCATACCCCCGCGGACTTATGACACGTGGCATGGTAAAGACTCAAGTTTCAAAAGGGGATGGTAAGAACAGGCCACGGGATGTGATTACGTGGTAGAGTAAAGGTGGACCCCGAACGGCGGGGAAAGACATGTGTTAGTCCGGCGTAGGAAATCACGCGCGGTAAAGGTCGGACAGCAGATGTGGATAAAAGGTAAGGTAAGTTCATTAGATCAGCTGGTACTGAGACCCGTACCAGCCTTTAACTCGACACGAGGCGCGCACCTACACCTTGATATCCCCAATCCCCACGCGCCACGTGTCTCATTGTCAGTGTCCTTACGACACTTGCCTTCTATCGTCCTACCCATTCACCTCTTTAACCCAAACAACCCGCTCCAGTGGTAACAAACTCCCGTATTTCTCTCTGGTAAAAAGACGCAGGTTATTTTCTACGACAAATACCAAGTAGGGAAGAGCGCCTGGTCTACCCAAATCACTGTCAGAGTTCCCCGCGTCGCTTTCCCAAACAGTGTCACCCTCCGTCCAGGTATTCCATTCTCTATTTTCCCTCTGTTTCCTTTCTCTTTTTCGGATTCTTAAAATGACAGCCATGGGAAAGGGAATGCCCAAGAAGAACGAACCAGAAACTCCCCAGGTCCGTGAGTCTAGGAACCCTCCCGGTTTCGAACCCCTCTACGACTTGTAGTCTGGTATCTGCGACCCAAAGTATCCTTTTGACATACGCAGTATCAAACCCCTGCTTTTTGGCCGCCATTGCAAGAATGCAGACCGTTTCCGAGTTATCGTGTCTGGCTTCTACCACCAAGTCACCCCCTAGGTCCATTCTTGTATTGATTTTATCATCTGGCTCAGAGATGCCTATGATGTACATCGGGAAGCTTTTGTCTCTCCTCAGGGGAATGTGATTTTTTCCCTCTCTCCCGATGTTATCAGACAGGCCCTCCGTTTCCCTCCCAGCGACACATACTACAGTTTCAAAGATGAAACCTTGCTAGCCCAGTTCAATAAGCAGTCAAAGGAAGCCCGCCGTGCCTTCATATCCTCCATAACCATCGACCAGGCAACTGCCCTGCCTACATTGGAGCCGTTTTCACTAAGTCTGTTCGTCGAAGAGGTTCGACCTGTTCTGTCTCTCATTGCCGGCCTTTTGGGGACAGGGAGCCCGGAAGACATTTCTTTGGTATGCATTCGCTTTTTATGGCTCATGTCACAGAACGGGGTTATGTTGGACATCCCGGGTTTCCTCTCCTCAACCATCCTAACCCAATTCCAAGAGCTCGCACAAACCCGCAAGTTTCGCTTCTGCTCAATGGTGTTCTATCTCTTCCTGTTCCAGCATGCAGATAAGTTCGCCCATTTGGGGTTAGATAGAGTCTATTCTGAGAATTCTCAACCCAGACCAGTCTTCGACTGGAATTTCTCCATCCGTCACTTACCTAGGGGAGAGGGTTATGCAAACTTCATGAACACTTTCATGTCCGTCGCCTACACCATCATTCACGACATGCCTTCACCTAGGGTTTTCCCAGAAATGAAACGCTGGCTGCAGGCTGGGAAATACCAGTGTACCGGAGATTGGTTCCTGGATGAAGATTGCACTGAAATTCGGGTCTATGGAGCCGAAGTTGCTCCATACCGGTTGCCAGTTTTCCCCGTCCGACGAGTTTACGCCCTCGAGTACATCCGGCAAGCTCTCAAAGCCGACCAGCTTCATTTTGTCCCTTCTAAGAAAGGCTACATCCTAAGGCTTCCTATCCAAATCGGCCCATTCGTGGTAAACTCTAGATATGCCCTCCCAATTGTTGAAAAAATGCTACAAAACATGGACCTGAGGTTGGGGACAAGCTGTGCTTATGACCCACGAGAAATCATTTCAAATAAAAGAAAAAGAAACAGGTCTACGCCCTACATACATGAGCCGAGGCCATTTATGGAATGGAGGGCTAACCTCGAAATTTGGCCCATGTTTTCGCAGATGGAGACAGACTCATCTGCTACAGGGGAAGAGGAGGAAGTGAACAGGGGCGCCGGTGGAGAAGAGGCAGGTACCTCCGGAGGAGCACCACCGCCCAAGAGGCAGAGGGTGGCCACCAGCGAAGCTGAAATCATAGGAGAAGGGCAATTGCTGGAACCCTTCACGAAATTTGGCGAATTCGATAAAGGCAAGGCGGGGATAACAGTGCTGAGAGATAGCATCGCCTCCTCCGATTACACAGAGGTTACGCAGGCCATCCTTGAGCCCACTTCATCCAAGGCGAGCGAAAGGGAGCGGACAAATAAAACTATCCGAGACAGATACAAGGCCGAATTGGGGGGGTTCGTTGAAAAATATCATACCAGGCTCTCCGCTTCTATCAATGCAGACACTGAAAGCCTGGTACTGTCTATGGTGAAGGCCATCCTGGACCCAAATTCTGATGTTCCTAGCTATAAGGTGCTCGAATTGGCCATCGATATGCAGAAGGTACCGGTCCAGGACATGAACGACCTGTTCCAAACGATCTGCGACATGATGAAAGACAAACTATCGCATATTACCCTCGCATTAAAAAAGATGGAACATAAATATGACCAGCTGAGGGAATCCCTTCTAGCGGAACAGGCTTCCTGCCGTGCCCACGCACATCAGGTGAGTGATCTCCAGGATCAAATCAGAAACTCGGATGAAGGAGGGAAAGGTACACAAGCAGCACTTATAACTAAGTTGCAGAAGGATATCACAGCCGCAAAGAAACAGGCTCGCATTCCGGCTTCACATCCTGTGCAAACTGCTGAATTGGTACAGGTGGAGGAAGAGAAAAAGGAACTTTCTGCTAGGCTTTTCAGGGAGAGAGAAGAGAAGGAAAAGATGGCCAAGAGGATTGGCGAGTTAGAAAACAGAGCAACGGAGCTACAGGTCCGGTGGGATTCGCACAGTTGTCATACGGCTGAATCATCAAGCGGAACCGGCTCAGTGTCAGCACAACTATCCACAGCTAGAGCTGAGATCGAAGTGTTGCAGAAACAAGCATCCACGGCCAGGCAAAGGGTCGCAGAATTGGAGGGCGCCCTGGCCGAAAAGGCCAGAGCAGTTGAAGAGCTACAAAGAGAAGTCAAGGAAGAGAAAAAGGTTACGACTGAGCAGCACCAAACCATTGCTGATATGAAGAGTCGAGCAAAGGGGAACCTCACCCTTCTCGAGGCCAGAAGCTTAATCTGGTTAGACATAATCACAGCGGTAACTGAGCAATGGGAATTCTTGACAATGATAGGGGAGCTCAAGTCTACTATTCCTTATCTAAATAGAAAGTTGCAGGAGGCAGGGGGTGATCTGCCTAACAGAGCTCAACACGCCGGTGATTACATCTCATTCCTTTATGCACTAAGGGCAAACGACTTGGGGAAACATGGTATCTCCAGCCGTTTTACAGAGGTCATCGAAGGACAGAAGATCATCGATAAAGAGGAAGCTCGAGCAGCGGCTTCAAGGGCCCTTCAACGGGTGATCGACAGTGTCAAACAATTTGACGAAGTATGGGATGAGATCACCGCAGCCGGACTCCCTTCCTGTTGGGAACCAACCACCCCTTCCGTGCTTGTGCTTCTAGACCAATACACAGAGCGTTTGCAAATGGAAAGAGATCGGACTAACCTCCAAATGGGGAAAGCGACCCAACTCAAAGCCAGTACAATCGTCACAGTCCTCAAAAAGGAGTTTAATCTCCTTTACATGATCAGACATCGGCTCCCTACTGAGGCAGGTATCCACGCTCTCGGCGAAGCTTTTATCAAAGTGGATAAGCTCTCAGCGATGCCAGAACCAACCTCCGAGAGCCAGCAGAGACTGACACAGTTCATGAGTCAGCATACTAGTTCCTCCGCAAACGTGCCTCCGCCAGAATCTGCAACGGCTTCCACTCAGCCTCGCCCATGACTTTTCAGTTAACTCATGATGTGGTCTAAATGGCCTATTTTACTTTAATTTAGTTTATTTCTTTCAAAGTTCCGAGTGGGTTGTTTTTCCCCCCACTCTTGCATTTTACTTTTTACATCAAACATTTGTTAAGTTTCTGTTTTGAAATTGGCCCGGGGCCTGTTTATGCATGATGGGAGGGCTGATTCCCCATCATGAATTTTTGCTGTTTTGAAAATGATGTCTAACAAATTTTGCCAATGCGAAGAAGATATTTCCCCGAAATATCTTCTCGCTGAAATGGGAGGAATCCTATATAACGTAGAGAAAAGAAGAAAGAAAGGTTCCAATTCTTGGGAAGAAATTGACTGTGTAAGGATTTTATGTATGTGTTTTGTAAAGACTCAAATGCTAATGTGAAGAGCCCGTGGGGCTTCAATGATAAGGAGTTATACTTTAATAAGGATTCCGGCCTTGGTTCATGGTAGTGTGTTATTCTCTCTTGTTTATTGCATATCGTTGTTCATTTCATTTACATCCGTGTCTCTGGTATTATATTCTGGAATGCGAGTGCCCCGTTGTTTCTGATATGAATTTATCTCTTTGATACTTATATCGCAAGATTCCTGGTACTTTAAAAATGGCTCAGGTATAATACATTGTTTCATCTCCAATTCATACATATTTCTACTATATTGGCCATTACGAAGCGCTATTGACGAAAGTTACCTGCATGTATGGATTCTTAGTTATATAAGCCCACCATATGCTGGGAAACTCTTCTTGGTGCCGTCTTCATAACAGTTAATATCTCCTTCGTTCTATGCAGATCAGTAGCCACCTTTATATATCTTCTTTTTCTGCCATATATCATGAATCCGGCCCTGTTTACTGTGAACTGTCTTAAATTTGTCTGATACAGCAGTGTTTGAGTTCAACATTACATTCATCCAGTATTACTCTTTAAGCATCAAACTGTCTGAAGTTTTGGTTCCACTCAAATATTATTTTCTGTTTGTAAAGAAGTAGTATGAGAGCCCTGTCTCGTTTAAACGTTACAAGCTGTTATGCATCCTTTGCTCTCCATACATTATAAGATGTCCTAGGCACTGGTCTATAGCAACTTTAGGCTGTCTCTAGGAGCCACAACAGAACCTTCGTAGAAAAAAAGTTATAGCGAAAATGCCATGATGACCGGTTTGGAGTAGCGAAACCCTAGAATCCAAAGCTTTGATACCAAATGTTGTGAAACCAGCTCCAAAAATAGAAGAAAAGATATATCAACACCTTAGAAATAAGCCACTTCAAGGGGGAAACCTCCAATACATTACATGAATGAACAATTCTTGGATGATACAAATGACAAAACCTCCTTTATATATATAGGAGTCCATGGGACCACAATTTAATCCTAGTGGGGCCACAATGTAACCCTAGCCGACCTAACAATAATAATGTAAGGGCACAATAATAACAATATGGGGGTTGCAGGGGTACAACAATAACAATAAGGGGGGCTACACTAACATAAAAAGGGACTACACTATTAATATAGGGACTTAACACTATCCAAACCATATGCTAGTGCATGGCTACTCAACATCTTGGACATTATCATTTCAATAATGAAGATCTTGCAATACGATCATGAAGAACAATAGCAACCACCACCATGTTCAACATGTGCATCAATAATAAGATCATATACTAGAAACAACATGGAAACATATCATAGTAGAATAAAAAATACGTCCTCATCATCACATCCTCTCTTCCCATGAGAGCAAAACCAGGCAACAACATCCATCATATCATAAGAAGAAAAAAACACTTATCCTCATCATAGGTATGCAACATGTCATCTATGAGGCATAAGAAATAAATTAGTGGGCATCAGAAATATATATTCTCCACATATGAATAGCAATCATCATAACTCATCCGTATACAAATACATGAGCAACGATATGCTTTTGCCATATATTAGTAGCAATGTGAATAATCATCTCTCAAACATGTAAATGAATATTATAGGCAACAAAATATTCTCTCCATGCAGCTACAACACATGACTCATCCATCTAACACATATCAACAACATGCATGATTCATCTAGAAATGAAAACATAAGCAATAATATGCATAGTCTAGATGAATTATCTCCAACATATCATCTGATCTCCATGGAAACAACATATGCATGACAATATATGGCACAAATATAATCTAGCAGTGATATCATCATCAAAATACCAACTATGTCATGCAAACATACTCTCTCATCCAACATGCAATGTGTGGCAACAACAACAAAAAACTTCATGAACACAATTCCAACACATTCCAAATCCATTTAGAAGCATAAATGCTCCCCCTGTATGTGTGATCCCCCATCCCACCTAGAAAATGAATATAAGATACTACAAGGATACCATATCATGATTATCATCAATAAAAACCAAAACATATAGCTACTCCAAAATAATCAACAGATGTATATGGCTGCTCCAACTAAAAACATACTTGAATAGAAATAGAACAAAACAAAAATAACACTTCAAAATTCAAGGAATCCCCCTCAACATGTGCATCTCTAAAAATGCAGATTTGTCATCTCATACATTTTCCCATATAGCTACACAAATAAGAATTTGCATGCAACTCTTAATGCAACCATATGCTCCCCTTGAGACCATGCATGCCTCAATTTTTTGTGGGATATCCTTGTTGCTCTTTTCTCCTCCAATCTTTCATCTGTTGATCCTTCTTCTTTCTATGTGGCTGGTTTTGAATATTCTCCTCTCTCTGGTTGGATCTCTTGAAATACATGGGTAACTTTCAATCCTTGGCCTTGTGGCTAATATTGTCACACATAAAACATATAATTTGACCAAGGAATATAGGAATAGGCTGATTTATTCTATATATATGCTTTCTACTCCTTGCATGTGCCATGCAATAAATAACCCTATGGTCAAAATCATTGCATGAGAAAGAGTAAACATAAAATGGACTATTATACATGAAAGAAGGATATTCCCTTGGTATGCATGCTTGATGTAGCTTCTCCTTTGGCTGCTCCTTTTGATGAGAGAGTTTGATCTCTCCATTTCTACAAATTGTTGCTATGTGTCCACAGATTCCATAGCTATAACACTTCCCAATTCTATTATTCTTCTTGGACCTTCTTCGCTTGTTGTGTTGCTTCTTGCATGGCTCATGAATTTCAATATTTTTGCTGCAACTAGGTGCTCCAATAATTACTAATTTGCTTGTAGATGCTTGAGCACTAGTTTTGAGCCTCTCCAATTCTTCTCTTATAGAAATTGCTTCACCTTTCAATTTCTGGCATTTCTCCTCCAACTCCTTGTTTTCAGCCATAAGCCTTTGAATCTAGTGCTATTATCTTGGATTTCACATCATTTTTGCAACCGATGCTCAATTTGTCACTACAATCACTAGTGCCATCATATTTTTGTGAGGAGGATTGATTTGTTACTACAATAAAAGTAGAATCCTTTGAATTTCTCTCCAATTATGAAAAATGCAATTTCCCCCCAAGATACAAATTCTCCAACCTATCCAACATTTCTGTGGTAGTCTCATAACACTTCACATGCATGCTATCAGAGTTTGAAATGATATTCAAAATAATCATTTTAGCTAAATCATTAGATTTATATTTAACTCCATATTCAACTGATAACAAATATCTAAATCAATGAACAAAAAATATGAATCCAAATTCACTCTCCAAATTGCAAATTTACCTTTATGAAGTATTAGAATACCTTCCTGATCCATTTAAGAAAATTTGCAAAAATTCTGCCAAAATCTCCAAGATCCACTCTCCAGTGATCAAGCTGCGTGGGAGAGCCCTGCTCTGATACCAATTGTTGGAAACTAGATCACTATTGATGGGGGGTGGTGAATCAATAATGTGAGAACTTATCCAATTTTTCTCAAATTATTTAATCTTTAACAGACATAAACTGAAACACATAATTAGAGATTAGTGCATCAAACATAAATTAGAAACCATGAAAGCAATCACATAATGGAAACAAGTGTTTCTGGTGGAAAACCCATCCTGGGAAAAAAAACATCCTTCCTGCTGTTGCGCTGCTCAATTATTTTATTATATGATGAAAAAATTATGCATGGATCAGCTCAATGCCATGAGCTTGAATACTCAACTTCTTTCCCAATATTTGTCACTATTAGACATGAAACTATTTCTCTCTTGGATCTAAAAACTACCATCTGTTGAAGGTCACCACAATCAACGATCCTCACCCAGTTACTCCTCAACTATAAAACAACTCTATAAACTTCGATCTGCTGGTACTAAAATGACCAATGGGCCTCGACCAATTTCTACCGAACTATCCAAACACCATTGGACAGATAAAAATCTTCCTTCCATTGAATTTGCCAAGTCACTGTATACTCAAAGTATCCATGCCTTCACTTCCTCCATGCGAGCCTTGTTTCATATATTTTCAGATTGGACTCCTAAAACTTTCTCAACATGAGCACTGCATCAACATAACATCAAATATCAAACAAATGATGAATTTGTAGCAAAAATTGCAACAAAAAATTTACACTAAAACTCCACACCATCTGCAAAACAATCTCCTCAAACTCTACTTTAATCCACACATCAATAACTCACTCATTGCATAATATTATGGCTGAAACATACTTCAACTCACTGCTGCTAGAAATTATGCACTAGAAAACACATGCAAATTGCAAGCTCTTCTCCACACACACACTCTCACAACACAACTAGACAATCAACCAACTCATAATGAGTTTCCTCCAATATGTATATGAATTCAAGTGCTCAACTCAATAATTACCCAGAACGACTGGGCATCAAAACTCTGTTAATATGCTTGATTGGATCCAAATTCAACTCATTGAGTCAATCAACCACTAACTCCATTATAATTTTTGATATTTTCAACTTTAATCAACTTTTGGAGGCCCCACGAACTTTCTGACCATAAACCAAAAATTTCCGATCAAGGATGTTGCCACAACACAAAAATTAGCTAAAAAACGAGAGGAATGCAGAGGAATTTTAGTGAGAACACCACATTCACTCCATTAGCACTGTCTTGCATGCGACCGGATATATAACTTCTCCCTTGAGCCTTCCCTGCCAATGAATGAAGCCTAAAAATGCTCCCTTGACCCATCATCCATGCGAATGGGGCTTAAACTGAAGTAAAACATCAAATTTTTAGTCCATAACCTCTCCCACCTATTGGAACATATTCCTTAGCTCTTGAACACTCCTCCAAGCCTCTGCAACAGGTCTGAAACTGACGAAATTGGCTAAGAATAAGTCAGTGATATGCTAGACCTATTTTTCCAACCTTACGACCAAGACCAACACCTCCAGCTCCTTAAGCAAAAACCATAACATATATGACACTTGCAACAACATCTCCATCACTTGTAGCAACATCTCCAACTCCTGCAACAGCAACATCAAGTCATACAACTGCCTCCATCACTGGTTGAAGTACCTCCAACACAAGAAACATACAACTGAGCACATGAAGCAACATATGCAATGTCTTCAAGACGTAGAGGAATATGCATCATCTAGAGCAACATTCCAACCACCTACAACAACAACATCTCCAGCTACCTCAACATTTCTGAAAATATCTCCTCAATAGCCACAACATCATCTGCAACCACCTCAACATGTCTGGCATCCATATCCTTAGCAACCACAAAATCATCTCCACTAGGTCTAGTCATATGTATGTTGACATCAATGCCAACTAACAAGAAAATCACCAATAATCCAACACTAAGCACTCATCACACATGCATATAGCCAACAACACCAAGGGCTTATTGACATCAATGCCAACACTACAATGCCAACATTATTCTCAAAGTGTTATGCATTTTTCCACCCATGTAATCTACAACACATTGGTATGAGATACTGATAGATAGTTCTCAAGGTTCTTGCGGAGTATACTGTACTTGGTATATGACGAAATCTAGCAGGATATTGGCACCAAGATTTTATGATCTCCTTAATGTTGATATTTTATCATGTTGCATAAAACTAAGTGTTTTCATATTCTCTAGGCTTTACCATCTTATAATAGGAATGCATGTCGTGCATATGGTAAGTGGAGATATCCTTAATTCTTTCACTGCATAGGACCAAATTTGTGTTGCCTATGTGCAACTAGATCCATTCAATGATTTCGACACATGGCATCACTCGGAACCTACATGCAACTATGTGTATCCTGGACCTTTTGATTTTGATGTAAACTTCCCCGTCCTCCAAATATTTAGGGAATTTATTCTGCATGAAAGTATCCTTACTGTATTTCCATGTGAATTTGAGATATTTGTCTATAAATCACCGTGTATCTATAAGAATATGAACTTTGGGCTTGACAATTTCCACTACCTCCTCGGTACTTTCTTCTAAGTTTTATTTTGAGATAGTTCGATGGGTAGTAGGAGACATTTTTTTGGCAGATGATGAGAGAGTAATATAACTTGTATCTGGAACACCTACAAGTGGAAATGAACTCATGGTGAAAAAGAATTAGTTTCAATAAATCCAGTATCTAATACATGCAAACTTATCAAAATACAATTACAAATGGAATATTAGATCTAGCGGGGAGCATAAGCTTATCAATGATGATACAAGGTAAATTAATCAACTATCGAAAGTGAAAAATACATCATAAAAAGAGGAGGGCACATGAAGGAACAAAAATGGACAAAGAGGGCCAACTTGAGGCTTGATGATGCCATGTGTTCTCAAGGGAAAAGAGGGAGAGGCTGAAGGGCACAAGACACAATATCAAGGCATAAGGAAGGCACATTGAAGCTTGTAAGTGTGCTATGCACTCAAGGGGAACCAATGAGGGCACAGGGCGCAATATCAAGGGACAAGGAAGGCACATTGAACCTTGCAAGTGTGATATGAAATCAAAGGGAGCTAGTGAGGGTGCATAATTAGTGGACAAGAGGATTGAGCTTGATGGTTGTTGATGTAGTGTGCGCTCAAGGGATCAGTTCATGCTGGACAATATTTTCAAGAGGAAGGGGTGCTATTTCTCTGGAGTTTTCTTTGAAACGAGACTTGGTCTTCTAGGTGTAGTTTTCTAAGACAATGGGGCTATGAATTCCAGAAGTGCGCTCAAGCTAGAGATGGGCTCAAAATTTGCTAAGTGAAGACCAACAACAAGTTGGATTGCAATAACAATGAGAAGAAGGGTTTGCAAGTATTAATAGGATTTGTCGCAATCATGACCAAAATATGAAAAGTCATGGAATGTGAAGAGTGAAAAGAAAAACTACTTGCGATAAAAAAATGACACTTGTAGCAAGAAGAATGGAAGAAAATTTCACTAAAGAAACTGAAACAAACTGAAATTCCAACAAGGAAAACAAAAGTGACAAAAAAAAATGGAGAAAAGCATCATGTAAAATTTACGTGTGATCACGATTAAAAAGAGATATCCTTGATGCAAAGAAGTGAAATTAACCCATAATGATGAAATATTGTGAGAATGAATGATTGATGGGTTGATTATAAATATATTTTATGTGCAAATCAAGTTCATGGATGCCTGCCACTTTTCGATCGATGAGTTAGTTAGTTGCATGAAGTGGAGTGGGATCCCATTTTCTAGGAGTATAGCTAAAAATCCAAAAGTAAGGGTGCATGCATGAAGCACAATAGGATGTAATTACTATTTCCAATGAGTTCACTCCAACGGGGAGAAAGAGGGTGTTGTTATTGAGAACAAGAACACCCTCACCTTGTAGAGTAGGAATTCCTTCAAGTGTTTGAAGAAGGTGCACCCATTGAGAGTAAAGAGTGCATTTTTTCTTAAGGAGGGAACAGTTCCAACCAACAATGCCTTTTTGTGACTGCCAAGTTAGGAAAGTGTGCTTTATCTAGAAGAAAATACGTCCTTTTCTAGCTTTTGTGTGTCATGCATGTCTAGTGGAAAAATTTAGTCACTAAGTCAAAGAAATCTAACACTTTTCTATCATATAAAGATAACTCAAGTGTTTCTAAAGATAGGATTACAACACTTGGGGAACTTTGACTTAGGAGTAAAAAAAACACTTATAGACCTTGAAAATATAGTCGACACTTAGGAAAGCATGAAAAAATAACATGACAACACAAGAGGGCTTGAAATTACGACAACTCATGTAGGCTCCAAAATTGAATTAGGAAAATATTTTGGAGGGTCATTTTCGTAGCAAAAATACATACTTATGCTTATCGGGTTTTGCCTCTTGGACTATGCAATGCACCTGCAACCTTTTATCGGGCAATATTGGGGATTTTTTCTGATATGGTTAATGACTGTTTATAAATATTTATGGATGATTTTACACCCTATGGGAGTGGATTTGATGAATCGTTGAACAACCTTCAAAAAAATTTCTTGAGGGTTTCATTCAAACCCACCTCTGTCTCAACACTGAAAAATTCCATATGATGATTACGAAGGGTATTTTTCTAGGAAATTATATTTCTACTGCAGGTATTCAAGTGGATCTAGTGAAGGTAGAAGTAATTTTAAAATTTCCAACTCCTAAAACACAAAAAGAGTTACATAGTTTTTTAGGGAAATCATGTTATTATAGGCGTTTTATGGACAATTTTGATAAAATTGAATTACCTTTATTTTCCCCATTGACAAAGGATAAGGAGTTTGAATGGACTGATAAGTGTAACAATGCTTTTGCAGAGTTGAAGATACGTTTAACAACAACTCCTATTTTGAGAGGACTAGACTGAAATCTACGATTCCACATATCCACAAATGCTTCTGATACAACCATTGGAGCTGCGCTTGGTCAACAAGAAGGAAATAAACCATACACCATCTATTACATTAAGAAAAAATTGGCTTCTTCAGAGGTAAATTATACTGTTATAGAGAAGTAATTTCTTGCCATTATACATGATATTAATAAATTTAGGCACTATATCACTGGTAGCCAAACTTTTATGCATACAAATCATTCAACTATCATATTTTTAATGAACAAACCGGTTACAAATGCTAGGGTTATTAGGTGGTTGTTGTTACTCCACGAGTTTGATAATACTATCATAGATAAATATGGAAAAGATAATGTTGTTGCAAACTTTGTTTTTAGGCTAACTAATTCTACCAACGATTTTCTTGTTGAGGATTCTTTTCCAGATGAATATCTATTTATAGTGTCCACTTATCTCACAACAGGAAAGCTGCATTGTCACCTTTCTCCTAGAGAAAGAAAGAAGATTGTACAACATAGTGCCCTATATTTCTGGGTGGATGGAAACCTATTTCACATCAGTTTTCATGAACAAATTAGGAGATGTGTGAGGGAGGATGAAATCCATGAGATCCTCAAGGCCTGCTTTGATGGACCTTGTGGAGGGAATTTTGCAGATATGAGGATAGGTCATAAGGTGCTGAAAATGGGCTACGTTTGACCCACTACATTCCAATATGAAAATAGGTATATTTAGGGTGATGAAAAATTCTAGAGAATGGGTTAGCATACACAATTAGATGAGATGTTGTTACATCCCCAGCTGGTGGTGGAATCTTTTGGGAGATGGGAATTATGTTTTCACATATTATGTTACTAAGTGGGTAGATGCCAGTGTACTTACTAGGGAAATTGATCATGTTGTTTCATACTTCTTATTTGAAGAATTTTTTTCTTAATATGGAGTGCCAAGGGAAATAGTAATAGATGGAGGAGCACAATTTAGCTCTTGACTATTACAAGATATTGTCAGAAAATATTGATTTCATCATAGGATTACCTCACCCTATCATCCTCAGGAAAATGGGAAGGTGGAAATTACTAATAAAGTACTTGAATTTGTTCCTATAAAAATTGTGGCACGACATAGAAAATATTAGGTGGAGAGTCTTCCTGAGGTATTGTGGGCTTACAGGACAACTTGGAGAAATACCACAAGTTTTTCCCCTTATGAATTGGTTTTTGGTAAGAATCTAATCTCTCCTATTGAGTTTGAGATTAAAACATTGAGGACTTCCTTGGAAGTAGATTTAAATTTGATTGCAGCTCAAGAGCATAGGCTGAAACAACTGAATGAGTTGGATGGAAAGTGCTTGGATGTTGTGCAATGAATATATATTATTCAACAACAATGTGCTAAATGGCATGATAACTTTATTAAAAAGAAGTTCTTTCAAAAGGATGATTGGGCCTTACTATATGATTCTAGGTTCAAGGATTTTAAGGGAAAGATGCAAACTAGGTGGTTAGGTCCCTATGAGGTAGAAGCAACCTTTGACAATGAGACTGTAAAATTAACAACCATTGATAATTCTCAAGTATATTTTCTAGTATATGGAAATCGTCTTAGGTTGTACCATAAACCTACCTCTAAGGATTCATTTTTGAACATTGTCTCAATTGCAAGTCTAAACCTTGAATTTTTTTGGGTAGAGGAGGTTCCTCTTGTGATGCCAATTACTTAGCTTTTTTTCAATAAAAATAATAAAAAAAATAAAAAAGAAAAAAGAAAAAAAGGAAAAAGAAAAAAAGGAAATAATAATAATAATAATAATAATAATAATAAAGAGAAAAAAGAAAATACTTTTTAAATGGTGAAAACCCCTTTGGGGCACTATTGGATGATTGTGATGATCGAAAACCAACTTGCTGGCGGTCAACACCTTTTTATTTCTCTTTAAATACATTGTGATAATTATTCATAGTAATTGATTTATTGTTTTAATTTTTTCTGTTAAAGATCAAGCTTGGGACTCATTTGGTTCATACAATTCAACTTTAATTAATATTTTGTTGTTACAATTGAATATATGACCAGATGCTAGCATTGTTTTACAATTTCATATGGATGTTACTAACATTGCTGTTATAGTCAAAGATCCTTTTGGAGATCCATTGTTGTTGCTTCAAGCTAAAATTTTGGTCTCAGAGCTGATACAATATCTATTGTCACAACATGGATCCTTCATCTCATCGTACCAAGAGAATTTCACTTTTGAATTTATGCCACAAGGAGATCTTCACAACATCATTTAACTGGTACAATACCATGTCATCATAATGGTAAGCCAAGGACAAGTTTGTTCCTTTTTCATTTATTTGTAAGATTTGTACTTAAGAAGTGACATAATTACCCTAATTTACATATTACAAGGATTACTGTTATGATAACTGGGGGGAGGAGTGTATCATGTCATTAAAAAATACACTATGATTTCACCCAAATCATTAATCATTCGATGAACAATCACCTCACCCTATAATAATAAGTTGTTATTGGAATTTGTAGATGTCACTAATTTTTCACCTCACATATAATTGGATCAAGGTAACCAACATTCATTTCCATAATTACCCTTACCATTATTACCTTTATTTTTATATTTAGAAATTGGTGTGATCGTATGAAGTCCTTTTTGTACTAAAAAATCCAATTTGGTAATAAAAGGGCGTAATTGTTGTTAATTCCAATATCTTGACATTCTCTCCTTAGTAATCATATGTGTGAACCAAGGAAACTCTGTAATGGGTCTCTAATAGCACTGAGAAATTACAACATTGGGCAAACATGGGAAGAGAAACGGTAAGGCATGAACCTGACTCTGGTGACATGCTATTACAATACCTGAAGGCTCTGGAAAATTTTTGAAATGCAGGATGGTTGAGTTATTTTGAGAAGTTGGGTTTTAATGAGTTGGTTTCTCTAGAGTTTTCTCAAACCATAATTGAAAAACATTTTGAAGTCAAGGGATTTATAATTGCTATAACAGAGAAGGTAATTTCAAGTATAATAGGGTTGCCATAGATAGGGGCTCAATGGTTTTCAAGGAAGGTGGTGAATCCACAACCAAAGACATGTTTTATAAGGAAGGAGAATAATTGAGGACTAAGGGTAGGTTTTTTCACATAACATCTCTTCCCCACCCTTAGGAAGATGTAGCCCTTTTCATTCAAAAATTTATTACCCGCAAGGGTCGTTTTGGGATCATATTTAATTGCCATTTTCAATTGCTAACACACCTGAGGATACGACAACTGATAAATCTTCCATATTATTTGTTGAAATATTTACAACATATGGAAGAAGAATTGCGAGGGGAAAAACACTCGAAAACCTGCCTTACCAACCATGCACTTATCTAATTTATCATAATTAACTTGTTACAAGAGCAAGGAAGTTCATGGCATGGCTTGATAGCAAGAAATTGTGTTGGTGCATAGTATGATGGAAGTGAGGATCATGAGGAGAGTGTTGAAACAAAACCTAAAAGTAAAGCAACTACACCCCTAGGAGTAAGGATGTTACACCCCCCAAAAGAAGAACAACCGCAACTCTTAAGAAAAGTAGGGTTGATGCATCTCTTAGACATGGCCATCAAAACCCAAAAAGGTGGAGCTCTATTAAAACTTCTACCGGTACATCCTCAAGTGGAAAAAGGGCACGAACAAAGGAGTCTATGAAGGTTTCCAGTGAATCATCAAAGACGAGCCATCATGGGTGCAATATTGAAGAAGAAAAAAACCAGGAGAAAATTCTAAAGTAGTAGTGGTAGATAAGACAACAACTTAAGAAACAAATACCTCTGAAGAACTAGGGATGCCTCAGGAAAGGTGAAGGTGATGTTGTGCTATACAACAACCCCCATTTATTTTTATAAATAGGGACACTTTATAAATAAATAGGAAATTCTTTTAAATTTTCTAAAATAAAAAACTTATAAAATAAATATTTTCTTTTTTAAAGTTTTCCGCTTTATTTTTCTTGAGCGCATTGAAAATCGCATATCTTATGAATTTCAAAGACTCATAAACCTTAAAATGTGCGAGCCATGATATGTGCTCAAACTTCTCCGAAGATATGATTAAAACTTTTGAAAAAATTCAATCACCGTTATATTTTCTTTATCGCACCACACCTCATTTAATCAATCAAAAACATTAAAAGCAAATTGATATAAGTTGCGACTTCGGGGACCCGAAGAGAAAATAAAGAAATGAATATAAAACCTTCGGCAATCATGGTCACTCAAGTTTTGCAAAAAAGCGTAATTCGCATTTCGTACAACTTATATCATACGCCAAATTGTTATCCTATAAAAGTTGCTATCTGTGATTTGTGTAGATCGCATTTCGCAGCCTTTAAGGGTAAGTATTACGAATGGTTATAAGTTATAACTTGCGATATGCACGTCGATGCCATTTAATGGATCAAGCGTGTAAAACAACTTCTGTCATGTCAAAACGAAGTTTAAGGTCTTAACGACTTTAAAGCGATTGATATATTTTACGTGTGGAGGTATATGAAATATTAATTCAGGGATTATGAATGACGATTGATGTTATATCTTAAAATATTGATATCTACTTGCGTGTGTTTGAAATAAATGATAGATTTGTCTCTTTGATATTCTATACTTGTAAAAATTCGCTCTGTTTTCAGGAAACCAGTTAACAGATTGAAGAAGAGAAAAATGAGCAAAAAGGGTAAAGAAATTTCGCAGACGTCGTCCAATGAAGATACAAAGATGTATCCATTATTTTCATATACCGACTGCAATAAATATTGTGGCAGTTCGACATGGGAGGAAATGTATAAGCTTTTTGAAATTGAAGGACCAAGGGTGATAACCAAAGTTTCTTCGACAGGCACTGCTTCTACCTCCGACACAACTCTTTTTGATGTTGCATGCTCATAAATTCCTAAGATAACTGCAAGACCAAAGATTCTCCCTTACACAAACATGGTTAAGTGGGCAATTGATCACTTAAACATTGAAGATAGAATGTTCAAGAATTCGAAGGGAGAAACTATGTGTTGTTTTAGGGAAGAAGATTTAATAGCAATGTACCATCTACCACCCCCGCAACAGAAATATGATAAAGACTATTTGAGGAATTTTAGAGGAGAACATCCAGATCTTATTAAAGTCATCCAAAATGAAAGGATAATTAGGGGAAGTTGAAGCAAGATAAGTTTGGTACGTACCCAATTTCCCAAATTCCTAATCCTTACTGTTATGCTGCCGGTATGTTATGTAGATTATTTTCCAGACCTGATAGCACTAGATTCTCAAGAGAATGGGTTCCCCTGATTGACGCAATCGTCAATTCATCAATTTTGAATTGGGTAGACATCTTATCTAATAACCTAGCCAAGCACATTACTGAATATAGGAATAAAAGTAGTGTTTCATTTAGAGAAATACCTCCCTTTTATATGTCTGCCTATGTCATGGATGCTATCTGTTTTACTCCTAGTTTTCCTACCATGGGATGGAAATGGACTACCCAAGAACCTACCCCAATTCATATTTATCACAAAGAACTTTGGGATTCAGACTTCCACCTAAACTTCTATAAAATATGTTATAGAGTCATATTGCCTATGCACCAGATGGTTTTCAATAAAAGGGCTCCTAGGGTTTTTGAAGAAGCCAATGCAGACATTCTTTCTGTAGCTAGATGGTTTGCAGAGGAGAATTTTACATATATTAGAGTATTCGAGAGTTATGATTCTCCCCATATTTTACCCTATTATGTTCCCGATAATTTACTTGCAAAAGAAATAGCCTATCAACTTGTTAATGGTGTTATGAAACAATTGAAACATGCTAAAAATTCTATTTTGCCTAATTTCCCTGTACAATGTGGCACTTTTGCACTGTCTAACATCGACCATACTTACAAGGAAGTTTCCAAAATTCATTTATTTAAATTGGCAGCAATGCCAAAAAGGTTATATGATCCAAATGATGTAATTAAAAATTACATCACAGAGCTTAAGTTAAAACGTTTTGTAAAGGAAGAAGATGGATTTGATGATCTCTTCCAGGGCATGGAAAATTTTTCAGATATTATCAAGTATGTATCTAGTCAACTAAGTCAAGATGATTTTGAATATTTCCAAGCATACAGAAACAAGAGACTAGAGAAAGTCCCTCCCAATTTTTTAACTATTAAAGATGACACCAAACACACTCTAAGTGTCAGCCTGGATGATGAAGTAAAGGATATGTCTGAAGATGAATCAGGTCAGTCCCAACAGTAATCTCATGAGTTGGATCACTCTGAAAATGAATCCAAATCTAAAAAGGAAAAATCAGAAAAGATAATTGACCGAGTTATTCATGAGATAGAGATGCTAGAGGAAACAAGAAATAATGGGACAAAATCAGATTCTCAAGCAATTCAGCACAATCACAATATGAAAAATCAGTCTAGTTCACCACAAACAAAATATATTATAGATGAATGGAAGGACTTTTCAAAAGCAATAAAAACTCCTAAAGAGAATCCCAATACTGATCAGGAAACGAGTTTCCAGACACTTGAACACTCCCACAAGATAGTGGAAACTGTTAATCCACTACAAAGAATTCCAGCACAACATGATAAAGAAATAATACCGGCCTACCCCACAGATAAAATAGTTCTACAAATTGAAGATATTCCTTCATTGGATATTTTCTACAGTCCTAGTTATAAGGCTGTAGTTAAAATAAACAAAATGAGGAGAATTGATGAAACAACTTCAAAGCCTACAAATGAATCAGTTGATGTATTATGGAAATATTCCTCAGATGATCCTACTGAACATCTAACCAAATTATACAGTATGCAGGGGCATATGCTACTGCTACTGTTGATAAAGCTACTGAGGTTAGAGTGTTGCTAAAACAAAAGGAAGCCAAAGTACAAGAACTAGAGAAGTTGTTGAATGAAGAGAAATCTAATTCTAGTGAGTAAGTCAAAGTAAACACAACCCAATTTCATAAAGATGTTGAAAGCCTCAAATTGCAGCATCAGACAGAGATTAATGAAAAACAAGCACAGCTGGAAATAGCAATAACTAAGTTACAAAGTCAACCACAATTAGAGCAATTTATCAAAGAAGCACTGGATTTAAACACTAAGTTAAAGAAGAACAAGAAGTGTTTTGTCATCAAGTGTCTATAATTGACTCTTATTGTGATTCAATAAAATAATGATCCAACAGATAGCGATCTAGAAACTTGAATGTGAAAGGCTTGAAAATAAAATTGAAGAACATTCAATGGCAAGTTTAAGATTTGGGGAAGGAAGCTAATCTACCTCAAGTAGATAAGCTTCAAAAATAAATTCTATTACGAGAATGGGAAGTGAAAATCAAACATGCAGAGAAAGTGGCAGCAAATACATCCAAGATATTAAGTGAGATTATTGAATCCATTTGTGAGCAATTGTCTAGAGCAAAACTTCTCAAGGAAAACACATCTGATGTGTTTTCAGAAACAAGATAGGTGGAAACAAAGTGGAAACAAAGAGTAGATGCACAGGAGGAAATGATTAAAAAGGTAAATAAGTTTGATCAAGAAAATTATTGGAATTTTCTGATCAAACCTTATCATCAACATCAAAATCTGCAGTCTCTTACATAATCAACAAAGAGATCATAGTCAACACTCTCAAATGTTATTTTCAAGGGACAAATCCGATCAAGGATATCACCACCAGCTCAAATCAAAGCAATGTTAGATATTTTTCAACTTCGTGACCATATTCAGAAAGAAGGCCAGGGCTCATAAATCAGAATTGTTAGTTTAATTTCCTAGATTGTAGTTTAAGTTAGCTTTATAAGGAAGGTTGTTTGAAACCTCCTCTATATTTTTGTAAAAATCTATTTTAGTTTATTGTTAGTTTAGTATTTAAACCCTTCTCATGCATTTAGAGAAGGGTCCAGAAATTTGTCAAAAACATTTTCAAAGAATGCACTATTGTAAGTTTGTAAGTGCTTTGATGAATTAATGGAACACATCTGTTATCTTTTGACAATTAAAGCTGTTTAACTGATGTTGCACTACTGTACTCTTTAGATTGCTTGAAAGTGAGAAGGAGCAGATTCATTGCTGTCAGTTTACATGAGTATAACTTCATACATATGGTACTTCTATTCACTTGTATTAAGTCTTACTTCATAGATTGATAGTCGTTTTTTTATTGCATTACATATTTGAAACGTCATCATGTATAAATATTACATGCATTTATGTTCTAATATTTAGATACGGTTTCTTATTGAATATGTAATCACACCGATAAATGTGATATTTCTTTCAAAATTATTCTATGAAAACTACTTTGTTAGAAGAATCATTTTACATAATTTTCATCTCTTTCGACTGTTAAATGATCTATATTACTGATAGTTGAAAGATATCATTTTAGATTTCATAAAGGAAAAACACCTCGGGTATATATTAGATTAATGGTTTACATAGTTGCATATAGTTTAAAATCATTATCCATTTGCATGCTATATTCACAACACCCTCAAAATCATCCTTATTGGGAAACTTGTCCCATTATCTCCAGTCGGAGCCACTACACCAAACAGAAAAGGAACTGCTTTAAGGTCCAAACCGGGTGGTTTTCCCCCATGTTTTAGCAGCGGAATTCTGAGGCCTCAACATATTGGCGCTAGAAGGAGGGCCAAGTGAATGGCACAAAGGCATGATCAATATAAAGGTCAATAAAAAAGTCTCTCTCCCTCTAGATATCCATCAACTTCTAGAAAATTATCTAGATCCTCATCTATAAAATCTGAAGTTGATCATCTTTCCCCTAAGTCTCCTAGCGATACTCAAACCATACTATTTCCCAAGTTTCACCAACATTCTCTAGAAGTTCAGTCTTTGATAGAAAATTTAGAGAAAGTATCTATTTCTGCTGAAAAGCCTAAATCTTCTCAATGATCGGATCTTATTATTTCATCTTCTTTACAACCTCGAAGAATATTAACTAGATCAGAAAGTAAAAAAACAGGGATTCTCCCTTTTGAATTTCCTATTAGTAGTACTCAGAAGAAGTTAAAGAGGACTCAATCAGAGTCAATCACTAGCAAGATCTTATCCCATTCACCCCCATTACCTCCGCTTAGTTCCACAAATTTCATTCCAACAGTTGGTATCACTTTCACTAGTTCCAATACTCAAAGTATTAGTCCTAGTGCACGACCTGCCTCATCATCAATTCAAAATCCACCTAACTAACCCATCCAATTTCCAATGGTAGGTCAAATCCCTCCACTGAATGTAAACCCATGGAGCAATCTAGGGTTGTAAAAATGCCCGCCCCTCTCCATGCTCTGCCTAAAAATCCCGAAATATGGCTAGCCAAATTTAATCCCGATGATGGTCTTCCCGCAGAAGAACATATTCATAATTTTATGTTTGCTTTCAATCTAAATGTAGTAGTTGAAGATGATTGCGTTGTACGATTATTTCCATATACTTTAAAAGGATCTGCAGGATCTTGGTATTTTTTATTACCTGCTCGCTCTATAACTAACCGGAATATGTTTGAAGAACAGTTTCTAGCTAAGTTTGGAGATGACAGAACTATTGCCACGCTCATCAATGATATTTCAAATCTTAAAGCTAAACCAGGTGAGAAGATAAAAGATTTTAATTCAAGATTTAATAAACTACTCAATAAAATTCATGTTACAGCAGTTCCTGGTGCAGAAGTTCAAATTGAGTGGTATATTTCATCCCTTCCATCTAATATAGCTATTGTCATTGATAGAGAAAAACTAGCAACACTTGCAGAAAATATGAAAGAGTCTCTATCTGTAGAAAAACGCATAACTGCTCTTGAGAAAAAGAATTCTCAGGAAGATCGAAAATCAAAGAAGATATCTTTCAAAGATGACTCTAAAAAGAAGATGCCAAAGGATCCATTTGATGTAGAAGGCCTTCAAAAAGTTTTGAAAACCATGACCAATGAGATGGAAGATATCAAGAAACAAGTCGCCGAAAATTCAAATTCAAAAAAGAGTTTTAGGAATTTTAAGAAGAAACAATCCTCTAATTCTCAACCTCCAAATATTATATCTAATGTTGAATCAGATCAAGAAGAGGAGGAAGAAGAAACAAAGGAAGAAGAAGATGACGAAGAAGAATAAGTTGAACTTAATGGAATATGGGATTTCGTCCTATCAAATGAAGAACAACTTGAAGCTTTGCCTGTTAGCACACGCAACAAAAAGATTACTGAAGCAACAAAGCCTAGTCAACAAAAAAAATTTCCACTCTTTCTAAAGAAAAATTAGTAAGAAAAAATTCTAATTCAAAGGCTACGCAAACAAGTCTTGTCACCTTAGACTCTCCTCCTATATCTAAAACAATGGTTGTCTTAGATACCATTGAATATAATATAGTTGAAGACATGAAGAAGACTAGGGAAAATATCTCAATTCATGAGCTTACCAAATTAATGCAACAACAACAAATCTTACTTAGAGACTTAAAAGTTGTTCATGCTTCAAACTTACCTGCTCCAGTCATAGTTCAAGCTGCTAATGAAATGGGTAAGCCACCTTCTCCTTCAGTGAAAATAGATGCTTCAGATTTAATTATGATAGGTGATCGGTCCATCTCTCATACACCCCATTTCTCTTAACCTATGAGATCTATAACAGAAATGTTCATAACTGTTTAATAGACTCAGGGGCTTCTTTGAATATAATGCCAAAATCAATTTGTGCTAAATTAAACATAACTCCTCAGAGTTCTCCAGTTCATATAGTACAACTTGACATAACTAGGGTAGAAGTTGTAAGAGAATTAAATTCTGTTTCCATCAGATTGTCATCAAATCCCAAAGTTGTTCATATAATTGATATTTTGGTGGCAGATATTCTTGAATTTTATGGTTTAGTTTTAAGTCGTGATTGGTCTGAGAAACTTCATTGTTATTTTTCAACAAACTGGTCACATACGTGGTTACCACATAATGGAAAGCCAAACCAAATTTGAGTTGACCGTGAAAAGTTTATGAAACATACAGTGACTGATCTTGAAGAACTTAATGAGCCAGTAGCCTTCAATAACAACATTATTGGAAACTACTCCACAGAGTCATTTTTAGGAAAATTTAATGCTCAACTATCACCTTTCTTTGATAACGCAGTTGTATCTCAGATTGAAAATTTTTCCCAGCAAGATAATTCTAGATGTATTAATTGTTTAGATAAAAAAAGTTAATTCTTTGTTTTAGACCCTTTATTTTGACGGTTCTAAATCTGAAGATGGTGCAGGCGCGGGTTGCATTTTAATAAACCCAGGAGGCGAAAATACTATGCTAGCTTGATGATTAGAATTTGATTGTACAAACAATGTAACTGAGCATGAAACATTATTTCAAGATTTATTAAAAGCTCTTAATCGGAATATCAGACATTTGAAAGCTTTAGGAGATTCATAAATCATAGTTAGTTAAGTGAGAGATACTATCCATTGTAATTTTGGACATTTAAAACATTATCAATCATTAGTCCAAGAATTAACTACTCATTTCTTAGCCTTCAACATTTCTTCTATACCTATAATACATAATGCTAGTGCTAATTTACTTGCTAATGTAGCATCAAAATTAATCCCATGCCAAGAATTTAGTCCTGATAGATTTTCTATTGAATTGATTTTTAGACCATCTATTCCTGATAATATCACTAATTTGAGAGTATTCAATAATGACTCAGATATCATAGATTTTTTAACATTTGAATAATCTTACGATAATCAAATCATGGATGAAAGCGAACATGACACTCAAATTAAGAAAGAAAAGGATGAAAATCCTATTCCAAAATATGTTGTCAAGTTAGAAGACTTATACGATCTAAAAGATAGGTTTAAAAGAGTAACTAACTCAAAAACACAAAGTTCTACCTTAAGATTTGAGTTAATTAATCTAGGAAGTGAAGAAAAACCTCAAAATATAAATCTAGGTCTTGGTCTGTCTTCCGAAGAAAGATTATCATTCATTAGATTGTTTAGGATGTACAGAAGTATCTTTGCTTGGGATTATTCTAATCTTAAAACATACGATACTTCTGTAATTCAACACACGATTCCTATGATCTCAGAGGAAAATCCCATACAACAGAAATTGAGAAAGACTCATCCAAACTTGGAAAATCAAATTAAAACCGAATTAAATAAACTTCTCAAGGCAAAAATCATCTTTCCAGTCAGACATTCAAAATGGGTATCAAATTTGGTACCTATTAGGAAGAAGAATGGTGATATTAGAATTTGCATTGATTTTAGAAATTTAAACAAAGCTTGCCAGAAGGACAATTTTCCACTACCAACCATGGAACAAGTATTGCAGAAAGTAGTTGTTTCTGAGCTCATGTATTTTCTATATGTATTTTTAGGTTACAATCAGATTCTCGTTCATCCAGATGATAGATTGAAAACTACGTTCAGAACTAATTAGGGAACTTCTGCTTTTCAGAAAATGCCTTTTGGATTAATTAATGCAGGTGCCACTTTCCAAAGAGCCATGGACACAACTTTTAGGGAACTCATAAATAAAATAGTATTTATTTATTTAGATGACATTACTGTCTTCTCTAAACAGGAAAATCATCATATGAATGACCTAAAGCAAGTCTCTGAACAATGCAAAAGGTATGACATTTCATTAAATCCAAAGAAATCATTTTTTGCTTTAGATGAAGGAAAACTTTTAGGATTCATTGTGTCAAAAAATGGTATCTATATTGATCCTGAAAGAGTTGATGAAATTAAACGAATTTCTTTCCCTTATAACAAGAAAACCATGCAATCTTTCCTTGGGCAAATTAATCTTGCTAAGAGATTTGTACTTGATTTTTCTCAAATAGTTTTACCATTACAGAACATGATTAAGAAAAAATATGTCTTTAAATGGGGACATAATGAAAGAGAAGCATTTGAATTGATTAAATAGTCAATTGTCAATGCTCAATTCCTGACCACCCCCAATTTTATTAATCCATTTAAATTATACACTTTTTCATCGGATACATCATATGCAGCTGTTTTAACACAATTGAATGACCAACAAATAGAAGCACTGATATCATTTTTAGTTCAAATTTACAAGGTGCAGAACTGAATTACACATCTATTGAAAAACAAGAATTTTCTATTTTTAAAGCCATAAAACATTTTAGACCTTTTCTCCTAAAGTCTCATACAAAAATCATAGTTCCATTTTCTGTAGTAAGACAACTTTTGATGCAGAAATAATCAGGAGAAAAAAGAGCTAGTTGGGTAACTGCGTTACAAGAATATGATGTAGAAATTAAACCCTCTAAAATCATTAGAGGTCAAGGTTTTTGCAGAATGCTAACAGGAGCATCACATTTACCAACATAAGAAGATTCAGGTAATAATGTGCAATTATTAGAGGTAAGCCTCAATGATTCAAAGTCACAATATGCTGATCTTATATTTTATTTGAAGAATGGATATGCTCCAAATCATCTCAGTTACAAGACAAAACAAGCTCTTAGATTAAAAGCTAAAAAATATGAGTTAGTAAACGATGTGTTATTTAAAAGAAATTTTGATTCTGTACTTCTAATATGCTTAGAAAAATCTAAAGCAGAAAAGGCCTTGCAAGAACTCCATGATGGACCAGCTGGAGGACATTTTGGAGGAAATACAACAACACATAAAATCCTGCATGCAGGTTACTATTGGCCTACACTTTTCAAAGATGCCCATGAATATACAAGAAGATGTAAAGTATGCCAAAGTATATCTGGAAAACAAAGAAAGCCAACATTCCCATTACAGCCAGTGAATATTGAACAACCATTTGAGAAATGGCGATTAGATATAATTGGTGAGATTGTTCCTAACTCTTCCAAACAACATAGATATATTCTCACAACTATAGATTACTTTTCCAAATGGGTGGAAGAAATTCCATTAAAAGTAGCTAATTCAGAAAATATCATTGATTTCATTGATTAGAATATCATAACCATGTTTGGCCTACCTACTGCTTTAATGTTTGATAATGCATCTTATTTCTTTGGAACTGCTATAATATATTTTTCTTAAAAGAGGTTTTAAATTAAAATATTCTGCAAACTATTATCCACAAGGAAATGGTTTGGCAGAATCTACAAACAAAAATCTGATTAGAATAATCAAAAGAACTGTTGATCAAAATCAAAGAAATTGGCATAATTCATTAATTTTTTCTCTTTGGGCAGATCGAATAACTCAAAAAGCTTCTATTGGTACTTCTCCATTCAATCTTGTCTATGGAAAAGAAGCAGTACTTCCAACTAACGTAGTTATTCCCTCTCTTTCCTTAGTTCAATTCATTGATGAAACTCCTACTTCTACTTTACAATTTAGACAAGGTCAAATTCTTAAGTTAGAAGAGGAAAGAGAAAAAGCCAAACAAACTCACGCTCATCATCAAAAAATAATAAAAGCCTTGTTTGATTCAACTTCCGTCACTTCAAAAAAATTTCAAATTGGCGATTTGGTATTGAAATGGGACAAAGGGCATGAGGAAAAGGTAAACACACGAAGTTTAAAAAACTCTGGCTAGGTCCATTTCAAATAATTGAAGAAATAGGCCCATCAACATTTTTATTGCAAGATTTATTAGGCAAAAAAGATTCTTTGCTTGTTAATGGGCAGATTTAAAAAAAAAAATTCTCATAGAAGGTAACCCCTTTTATCCTTGTATACTAGTGTCTTTTTCTTTTCTTTTTAAGAAAATAAAAGTTGCTTAGTATATTTGGCTTTTCAAGCATAATCTCAGATGATTTTCTTTTGATTTTTTTCTTTTCCCTTATAAAAATGAAAAATGTTAAGGAAATAAAATTGAAATATTTAGAAAGACAAATTGATTTTATCTTTCTGAAAAATGGAATTTCGCTGAAATCAATTTCTTTGATGAACTCTCATCTTTATATAGCATGAATATTCTATTTTCAGTCAAGAAAATAATCTTTAACATAGTAAAGAACTGTTACAGAAAAGCAATTTGAAACTCAACATTATCATCCAGAATCTTAAAAAGACCAATGATTCATCCCATCTGGAAAATCTTATAAATTTTCGAAAGGAATTCAAATGAAAAAATATTATGATTAAAAGAAAAACTTAAAAGATAATAAGTCTCATCATGAGCTTGTTTACCATGTTCATAAGGAAATATTTAAATTGACATTACCAATACTGCCTACCAAAACAGGGTAATGACTTGAGATTATATCAAAAGGACAAGGGGTCTCATCAAGAGCTAGCTTGATCAGCTTAATTACTACTAGTGAGTGGCATTTTCATCATTTGGTTACCAAGCCAAGACAATGGCTTTTAAGTAAATAAAATAATATATAAAAGAAAATTTCTCAAAGGTTAGAATTTACTTTTGAAAATTATAAGAAATGTTGGATGGGACAATGAATCATTGCTGGGTAAAAGATAACCCTGTTAAAAGTTTAAATTGCCTATTGGAACAGAGGCTCTATCTGTGATAAAGGAGTAATTTTTTATAAAGCTAATCTGTAAAGACCACCTACTTTATCTTTTTAAACTCAGTAAGGACTAATACATATTTTCATACTTATATCTTTAATAGAGGAATTCTTGTGAATAGTGAATAAGAAAAAGTTTCATTGCTTAGTAAGATATTATTTATTTGAAATTTCATTCCTACAACTATTTTTATTTTCTAAAAAGCTTAGAAATTTCGAAATTTTTTTATCAGAGATATCTGGTTTGCCCAAGTGAATTGCTAATTGTTGTGCTATACAACAACCTCCATTTATTTTTATAAAGAGGTACCCTTTAGAAATAAATAGGAAATTCTTTTAAATTTTCTAAAACAAAAAACTTAGAAAATAAATATTTTCTTTTTTAAAGTTTTCCGCTTTATTTTTCTTGAGCGCATCGCAAATCACATATATTATGAATTTCAAAGGCTCATAAACCTTAAAATGTGCGAGCTGTGATATGCGCTCAAACTTCTCCGAAGATATGATTAAAACTTTGCAAAAAATTCAACCACTGTTATATTTGCTTTATCACACCGCACCTCATTTAATCAATCAAAAAAATTAAAAGAAAATTGATATAAGTTGCGACTCCACGGACTCAATGAGAAAATAAAGAAATGAATATAAAACCTTCGGAAATCACTGTCACTTAAGTTTTGCAAAAAAGCGCAATTCACATTTCGCACAAGTTATATCATACGCCAAATTTTTATCCTTTAAAAGTTGCTATCTGCGATTTGCGCAAATCGCATTTCGCAGCCTTTAAGGGTAAGTATTACGAATGGTTATAAGTCATAACTTGCGATATGCGAGTCGACGCCATTTAATGGATCAAGCGTGTAAAACAAATTGTGTCATGTCAAAATGAAGTTCAAGGTATTAACGGCTTTAAAGCGATTGATAGATTTTACGTGTGGAGGTATATGAAATATTAATTCAGAGATTATGAATGAAGATTGATGTTATATCTTAAAATATTGATATCTGCTTGTGTATGTTTGAAATAAATGATAGATTTGTCTCTTTGATGCTATATACTTGTAAAAATTCGCTCTGTTTTCAGGAAACTAGTTAACAGATTTAAGAAGAGCAAAATGAGAAAAAAAGGTAAAGAAATTTCGCAGACGTCGTCCACTAAAGATATAGAGATGTCTCCATTATTTTCAGATACCGTCTACAATAAATATTGCAGTAGTTCGACATTGGAGACAATGTATAGGCTTTTTGAAAGTGAAGGACCAAGGGTGATAACCAAAGTTTCTTCGACAGGCACTGCTTCTACCTCTGACGCACCTCTTTTTGATGTTGCATGCTCGTACATTCATATGATAGCTACAAGACCAAATATTTTCCCTTACACAGACACGGTTAAGTGGGCAATTGATCACTTAAACATTGAAGATAGAATGTTCAAGAATTAGAAGGGAGAAACTATGGGTTCTTTTGGGGCAGAATATTTTACAGCAATGTACCATCTACCACCCCCGCAGCAGAAATATGATAAAGACTATTTGCAGAATTTTAGAGGAGAACATCCAGATCTTATTAATGTCATCCAAGAATGGAAGGATAATCAGGGGAAGTTGAAGCAAGATAAGTTTGGTACGTACCCAATTTCCCAAATTCCTAATCCTTACTGTTATGCTGTCGATATGTTATGTAGATTATTTTCCAAACCTGATAGCACTAGATTCTCAAGAGAATGGGTTCCCTTGATTGACGCAATCGTCAATTCATCAATTTTGAATTGGGCAGACATTTTATCTAATAACCTAGCCAAGCGCATTGCTGAATATAGGAATAAAAGAAGTATTTCATTCAGATAAATATCTCCCTTTTATATGTCTGCCTATGTCATGGATGCTATCTGTTTTACTTCTAGTTTTCCTACCATGGGATGGAAATGGACTACCCAAGACCCTACCCCAATTCATATTTATCATAGAGAGCTTAGGGATTCAGAATTCCACCTACACTTCTATAAAATATGTTATGGAGTCATATTGCCTATGCACCAGATGATTTTCAATAAAAGGGATCCTAGGGTTTCCAAAGAAGCCAATGCAGACATTCTTCCTGTAGCTAGATGGTTTGCAAAGGAGAATTTTACATATATTAGAGTATTCAGGAGTTATGCTTCTCCCCATGTTTTACCCTATTATGTTCTCGATAAGTTACTTGAAAAAGAAATAACCTATCAGCTTGTTAATGGTGTTACGAAAAAGTTGAAAGATGCTAAAAAGGCTATTTGGCCTAATTTCCCTGTACAATGTGGCACTTTTGCACTGTCTAACATCAGCCATTCTTACAAGGAAGTTTCCAAAATTCATTTATTGAAATTGGCAGTAATGCCAAAAAGGTTATATGTTCCAAATGATGTAATTAAAAATTACATCACAGAGCTTAAGTTAAAACGTTTTGTAAAGGAAGAAGATGGATTTGATGATCTCTTCCAGAGCATGGAGAATTTTTCAGATATTATCAATTATGTATCTAGTCAACTAAGTCAAGATGATTTTGAAGCTTTCCAAGCATACAAAAACAAGAGACTAGAGGAAGTCCCTCTCAATTTTTTAACTATTGAAAATGACACCAAACACACTCCAAGTGTCAACCTGGATGATGAAGTAAGAGATATGTCTGAAGATGAATCGGGTCAGTCACAACAACAATCTCATGATCCATATCTCTCTAAAAATGAATCCAAATCTAAAAAGGAAAACTCAGAAAAATATAATTGATCGAGTTATTCATGAGATAGAGATGCTAGAGGAAACAAGAAATAATGGAACAGAGTCAGATTCTCAAGCAATTCAGCACAATCATAATATGCTAGATCAGTCTAGTTCACCACAAAAAAAATATCTTATAGATGAATGGAAGGAGTTTTCAAAAGCAATAAAAACTCCTAAAGAGAATCCCAATACTGATCAGGCAACGAGTTTCCAGACACATGAACACTCCCACAAGATAGTGCAAACTGTTAATCCACTACAAAGAATTCCAACATAGCATTATAGAGAAATCATACAGGCCTACCCCACAGATCAGATAGTTCTACAAATTGAAGATATTCCTTCATTGGATATTTTCTACAGTCCTAGTTATAAGGCTGTAGTTAAAAGAAACAAAAGGAGGAGAATTGACGAAACGACTTAAAAGCCTACAAATGAATTAGTTGATGTATTATGGAAATATTCCTTAGATGATCCTACTGAACATCTAACCAAATTATCACAATATGTAGGGGCATATGCTATTGCTACTGTTGATAAAGCTACTGAGGTTAGAGTGTTGCTAAAACAAAAGGAAGCCAAAGTACAAGAACTAGAGAAGTTGTTGAATGAAGAGAAATCTAATTACAGTGAACAAGTCAAAGTAAACACAACCCAATTTCATAAAGATATTGAAAGCCTCAAATTGCAGCATCAAATAGAGATTAATGAAAAACAAGCACAGTTGGAAATAACAATGACTAAGTTACAAAGTTAGCGACAATTAGAGCAATTTATCAAAGAAGCACTGGATTTAAATACTAAGTTCAAGAAATAACATGAAGTGTTTTGTCATCAAACTTCTATAATTAACTCTTATTGTGATTCAAATAAAATAATGATCCAGCAGATAGTGATACTAAAACTTGAATGTGAAAGACTTGAAAATAAAATTAAAGAACACATTCAATGGCAAGTTTCAGATTCGGGAAAGGAAGCTAATCTACCTCAAGTAGATAAGATTCAAAAAGAAATTCTATTCAGAGAATGGGAAACACAAATCAAACAGGTAGAGAAAGCAGAAGCAAAGACATCCAAGATATCAATTGAGATTATTGAATCCATGTGTGAGAAATTGTCTAGAGTAGAACTTCTCAAGGAAAACACGTCTGATGTGTTTTCAGAAACAAGACAGGTGGAAACAAAGTGGAAACAAAGAGCAGATACACAGGAGGAAATCATTAAAAAGGTAAATAAGTTTGATCAAGAAAATTACTGGAACTTTCTGATCAAACCTTATCATCAACATCAAACTCTACAGTCTCTTACAAATTCAAAAAAGAGATCCCAGTCAGCACTCTCAAATGCTATTTTTAAGGGACATATCCGATCAAGGATATCACCGCCAGCTTAACTCAAAGCAATGTTAGATATTTGTCAACTTCGTGACCACATTCAGAAAGAAGGGAAAGACTCATAAATCAGAATTGTTAGTTTAATTTCCTAGATTGTAGTTTAAGTTAGCTTTATGAGGAAGGTTGTTTGAAACCTCCTCTATATTTTTGTAATAATCTATTTTAGTTTATAGTTAGTTTAGTATTTAAAACCTTCTCATGTATTTAGAGAAGGGTCCAGAAATTTGTCAAAAACATTTGCAAAGAATGCACTATTGTAAGTTTGTAAGTGCTTTGATGAATTAATGGAACACATCTGCTATCTTTTGACAATTAAATCTGTTTAACTTATGTTGCACTAATGTACTCTTTAAATTGCTTGAAAGTGAGAAGGAGCAGATTCATTGCTGTAAGTTTACATGAGTATAACTTCATACATATGGTACTTCTATTCAATTGTATTAAGTCTTACTTCATAGATTGACAATCATTTTTTTATTGCATTACATATTTGAAACGTCATCATATATAGATACTAGCACAACCACATTATATTTACTAATGCGTTTGATATACGCCGATAGGCGTATATAAAATAGATTTACAACCACATTCACCAATGTGGTTGACATACGCCGATAGGCCTATATCCACTACCCAGCACATAAATTTATATATCAATAAATATTATATATTTATGATTAAAATCACCAAAATATTATATATATATTAATAAAATTATAATATTTATTAATAATATATATTATATCATAGTTGGTTATATTATTAATAATATATATTAATAATATTATAATATTATTAATAGATATTATAATATTTATTAATAATATATATTATTATAATATTTATTAATAATATTATAATATTTATTAATAATATATATTATTATTTATTATATTAATAATATAATAAATAATAAATATTAATAATATTAATATTTATTGATATATTAATAGTATTATAATATTTATTAATAATATCTATTAATAATATTTATTAATATATTAATAATATTAATCCCAAAAACATAAGAAAGTAATAAACTCTAACAATTAATATATTAAACTCAAGAGATTAATAAAGCACTTCTATTTTAATATTTAGATATGGTTTCTTATTGAATATGTAATAACACAGATAGATGCGATATTTCTTTCACAATTCTTCTATGAAAAATACTTTGTTAGAAGAATCATTTTACATAATTTTCATCTCTTTCGACTATTAAATGATCTATATTACTAATAGTTGAAAGATATCATTTTAGATCGCATAAAGGAAAAACACCCTGGGTATATATTAGATTAATAGTTTAAATAGATGCATATAGATTAAAATCATTATCCATTTGCATGCTATATTCAAAACACCCACAAATCCATCCTTATTGGGAAACTGGTCCCATTATCCCCAGTCAGAGCCACTACACCAAACATAAAAGGAGTTGCTTTAAGGTCCGGACCGGGTGGTTTTCCCCCATGTTTTGGCAGTGGAATTCTGAGGCCTCAAAAGGTGAAAAAGAGAAAAATGAAAGAGCCAATTGGTGGAAGGACCCTAAAAAAAATGGTGTGAGTGGCTGTTGCACAAAAAATACCCCAACATCTGAAGAGAATATTACTACAATTGAATCAGAGAGGCCTAAGGAATAATAGGATGAGGGGAAACATGAAAAGCCTATAGAGAAATACCCCTCTACGTTTGAAGCCTCTACTGTTACATCAGAATTCGAGGAAGGATTTGATGAACAACATAAAGAAGGATATCTAGTAACAAAAGGATTGATAAAAGAACAAGAGGTTGTTCCTTCATTGGGTAATACTGAATTAGAACCTCTTGTCCATCAAATTAAAAATTTGAAAAAGGAAAATTAGGATTTAAGGATGTAACTTGCCCTGGTTGAGAAACGACTTCAATTTAATAAGGAAAGTGGACTAGAAATGTTAGAAAAAGCAATAGAAATGACATCATCCACTGAAATGGCTATGAGTTTTTCTAAGGGATGTCACCAAATGTTTAATGAAGATTTGGCTATGGAATCTATTATAGGCTGAGTAGGAGAACAAGATGAAGAATTTCGACCTGCTACTCCACAAGAATCTTTTGACGACACTGCTACTACACAAGAATCAAAAATTGAAGTAGATCAGGGAGAGGAAAAACAATCTGCTACTCCTCAAGAACATGTTTATGATGTTGCTATTACACAAGAACCAATAACTGAAATAGAGTTAAACGAAATTAATATGACTACTGCTCCATAAGAACATATCAATGGTGTTATTGTTACACAAGAACCAACAATTGAGATAGCGCAACAAGAGGAGAAAGGTGATAAAGAAGAGATTGATGAGTATGAAGTTGTAACAACATTTGAGACATCTCAGCTGAAACCTGAAGAATTATTGAAAACAATATTTCTGCTTGGAGAAGTGGAAAAATGGAAGAAGTTAACAGTTTTTCCCAAGGATGAAGCTATTTTCTTTAAATAGCACGAGGAAATGATCAACAACCTTAAGAAGGAATGGGCTGAAAATTTGAGAATTCAAGATTTTTTAAAAGAAAAAAAAGAGGGGAACTAGGCAATAGAGTAAGTAAAGAAATTGCAGGAGGAGGTGCAACTATTACAACAAGAGAAGGAATTCATCTATGAAATTATTAATGAATTACTATGTGGAAGGCTCCCTTATCCATCTTATCCTTTACATCTGCAAGAAAGACATTTCCTCTTTAAATTGATAAATATGAAGGAAAAACAACTATACAATACAAAAAAAACTCAAGATTTATTGGAAACCTTTCAAAGTGCTAATTTCTCAGAGAAACATTTGTTGTGTGAGATGTATGTGCATGACCTTTCCTGTTTTGGAGATCAACCTTTTAATTTGACACCTTATGTGAGGGATGTTCAATTGAGGGATTTTAGATCTTTTTCTTAGAATTAGACAGATTGGAAGGATGCATACGACACTATAACAACCAATGAGGGGTGAGTAAAGATTTGCATTAGAAATGAGAACAACTTATATGAGGTTGTTACACACAAATAAAATAAGATATGTCGATTTATAGCCACAAAAACATTACAATGGATTATATATATTCGGTCTTACAGAGATGCTTCAAGAATATACATGGGATGAAAGCTAGTGGATTAGAAGGGAGTAAGCTAAGATGGTATCTTTGTCGATAGGAGTTGAAAGAATATGACCCCTATTGTTATCAAAAAATTATGCAAGCTCTCTCTAGGGTTCATAAATATTTTGAGTGTATTAAGAGAAGTGGCACATGATGGATTGGACTTAAATTCATGTTTCCTATTGTTTTTCCTCCAAATTATCAATATCAACATCCATACCATCTTTCTGATAAACTTTGGGAAGTGGAGCTGGTCCTTTCTCAAGGCTACACAACTAGAGGAGAAGATATTGCAGGATCTTATGATTTCACAAGACTACATTCTCAAAATTTTAAGAACTAGTCACAAGGTTCTGCATTAGGACATGCAAATGCTTAAGCTGGGGGGAGATGTCAGGCCATGGAATTGTCATATTTTTGCATGTATTTTCTTATTTATTTATCCTCATTTTTCACCAACAAGACCACATTTTACCACTATAACAACCTTTATTCACCTAAGTACATCCTTTTCCATATGCCACTTATTTAGTCTATTTTCGCTTATAATTTGGCATAAGAACTAAATTGTGTTTGGTGTTTTTAATCATAAAAATAACATATGGGTTGTTTCAGGTTTAAGTTTTCTGTTGAAGTTCTTGTTACAAGATTGCATTTTCAGTTTCCTTTATTAATTTGGCACAAAGGCTTCATGAGCTATTGCTGATACACGATCAATTTTCCTTATGCACATTATCATTTTCTAAATCAATCATATGGATAGAATCTAGAAGTGCATCAAGTCAAACCAAGTTCAACAACCAGGAGATATTCATGGAGCAAACCGATCACTTAGTTAAGATTCTTTATAAAATAATCGTAATTAAAGGAAATTGTTACAACTTCACCCCGACCATGGAAAATGTTGCATGAATGATTATAATATATCTTTATTTTAAGGTCACATGAGAATAAAAATATTATAATGATGATATTCTTGTTGTATTAAAAAATTATAAAGAATAGGATTCTTTTCCTGCATGGGAGGCGAAGATTTTAGAAAGATAGGAATATAAAGAAGGGGGAAGCACTAAAGCATTGTAATACTGATATTTTGTTAATGAAAATCTCAACCTTGTGGCATTATATCTTTCTCTAAGTAGCCTTTGTGTAGTTTAACGCATCAACCCCTACTCAGGAGGAAGGGCCCTCCTTCTTAGCAGGGATCACTGGTTAATTAAAGTATAGTAATTATTTGCATTAATTCATCTCAATTATGTTCTTTTTGTTACTTTCAATTTTATTTATGAGTTATTGATTGCAGAGAGAATTTGAATGATGTGACAGCATAAGTCCTGGACCAATCCCTCTTACTAGTGTAACAACATGTTATATACTTTTATGTTACAGATTGGATTACACTTTCTTTGAATGTGTGTGTTCAACATTTTATTAAATGATTGATGGGTTGCAAGAGTGTTGTTTCTGAGTGAGAGTGGTTGAGTAACAATGTGGTTTATTCTACAATTGTGTGATTATTTTTTGGTGGTGTTGAAGAGTGAAACAATTTGAATGTTTTACTAAGAGTGAGTGTGCAACGAGCTTGGTTTGAGATTCATTTTGCTAGTTCTAATTTCGCCTATATAGAATTTTCATGATAGCCTTGATTCTAGCCTACCCGAATTGATAATTAATGTAAGAGTGAAAATGTTGGTCCGATTTAAAGGAACACTTGTTTCACCCGATAGTTTTAACAAGATGTCCAAGGAGAGTTTTATTATTTCCTTTTTATCTGTTGAACATATACTTGTGTAGTTTAATTCTCCATATCCAAAGAGTTATCCCATATTTCACACCATGAGTATCTAATTGCATATGAGAAAGGTATATGACTGTTTTGTTTAATTCTGTGTGCTTTTCAATATTCACTTCATCACTAACCATTTTATTTTCTATTTTGCAATTAGAATTAGAATCATTAATGTTCATCCTATTTCTCTTGATGATCATCATAAAAAATGGTGTCTTTCCAAAGCACATTACATATGATTTTCCTTTGTTTTTTCCCAAACAAAAATCCAAATCATTGTGTTCATCAAGGTTGAGAAATTGTTGGAAATATTGAGAGGGGGGTAAATCAATATTTCCTTAAAATTGTTATATTATTCTAGTTAAGATCATTAATTAAACCAAAACACATGATATACAACAAGAAAATAATTTTAATAATAGAAAATATGGGGACTCCAATCCTCTTATAAAAAAACATGCTCCAATCTATACAATAGAAATATAGCTCCTTCAAGGCTCCAACCTTGATATCAACGAGGCTCCAACCTCTTATGAGGACTCCAATCCTCAAAGACAATACATTCTCCAACCTAGTTTCCTAAAAGGCTCCAACCTTGTATGAGGACTCTAATCCTCTAAGGCTCCAACCCTCTCTACTTGCATTAGTGCTTTAAGGTGGTTTCAATACCACTTCAAGTCTTCCAAAAAATTATTCAACAAGACTTGAAATATTTCTTCAACAATACTTAAATAATACTTCAAGGATGTCTCCAATACTTCTCCAACAATACGTCACATACTGCATCAATACCTGCTCCAACAAATGCTTCTAGAGATGCTACAAATGACATCAAAAATACTTCAAAATATGGTTCAATTCATGGTAAAATCCAACAAGACACTGAAAGTGTCTCCAAGGCTCTTCATGTTTTCTAAAGAAATACTTAAAATATTTGCTTCAATCAAGGTTTCTATTCAAGCTTCAATAACTCTTTTTTAATGATTCTTTAGTTCCATTCAAAGTCTGAATTAAATCTCATCAATAAATGCTCAAAAGGACTGATAAAAAATTTATACAAGGGAAAGTCCAAATAATGCATACATCTAATTTATAATCAAGACCAAAGTATGTCTTTAAACAATGCCTACATCTGGCTTCAAAAGACCCAAAGTTCCTACGCCAGGTTGAGTGAAGAAGGACCAAAGTTCTAGTAAGATGCTTGAGATATAGAGGGTTGAAGTTGTGGTCATCTGCCTAAGCCACAAAGGGCCGAAGTTCTGGTCATAGGCCTGAGCTATATAGGGCCAAATTTCTAGTCACAATCCTGAACCATAGAGGGACGAATTTTTGGTTACAGGCTCAAGCTACAGAAGGCTGAAATTTTGTTTACAGGCTTGAGCTACAGAAGGATGGAGTTCTTGGTTAGGCCTAAAAATTATGTTAAAAAGGGGTATACTTAAAATCCCATATACTTCTTCAATGTATAGTAAAGAATCCAACAAAAAAAATTTCAAAAAAAGACAAACAAAAAAACCACCAAGAGAACCATATTTGAAAACTAGATTTAAAAATGATTTTTTCCTTTAATTGTTCTCGTTCTTGCTCGGTTGAATTGTTCCTTAGATCCACGAATTTAGTCTTGTATTTCTCACCTAGATCAATCACTAAAATGGAGGAGGCATGGCTCTATTTATGCTCATTTTACCATGTTGAATAAACATGTCTCTAGAGGGAGATGTCTTGAATACATGGAAGCCAACATGAACATAAATGTTCTACAAAATTGTTTGAGAATAATGATTTCCCTTTTCTTCTATCCAAACCATAGATATGTTCGGTTCATCATCTCCAACACTTAAGAACTCATGGTTATACTTGTAACAAGTTGGCGTTAGGTAAATTCATCCCACAACCATAAATTTTTGGAAAGTTAGTTGACATTTTTTTTCTTGACAGGTTTGTTGAAGTGATAAGAATATTATTATGAAAGTAAGGATAGATCTAGACCATTCAACCTTTCATTAGGAAATTCTTTATAACTTGTTTTTATAGATTAGCGTTGTTTATTTTTTTTGCACAAAACTCATCAATCCTTTTCCTAGCAAGCCTGTTATCAGTATTTAGTTACTAGCCTGACATATTTCTTTATGGCCAGGGAGTCAAGGTTTAATTTCTATCACCAACTTGGTTCATCCTTTGAGTAGGTGTATTATTGTCATAAAGGATAACCACCATCTATCCTCAACATTATTGCAATAAGAAATACCACATTTGTCTCTACTCTTGAATAATTGGTTTTCTAATTATCTACTATCAAATATGCTCAGAGAATTATCTTGAACTGAGATTTGACATCAATGAAAAATTACTCAACAATCACCAGGCTGAGCACTAGTGCACTGTACTCGAGATGACAGGTAATATCAATGGTATACGTTTTGTTGTTTTAATAAATCAAGGAGCTACTGATTATTTTATTTCACATAATGCATTATAAAAAATTAAACATGAGGCATTTACAAAACATGATTTTAGGCATGTAGAAATGGCTTGTGGGATGAAAAGGAAAGTTTTGAGATCAAACTAAGCATGTGTAAGATTAAGAAATCATTATACTCTATGGTCCTAGGATCCTATGGCAATGTCATAGGAATGGATTGGTTAAAGAAACATGATGTAGTTTCATATTGTAAGGATAAGGTGTTGCATTTCAATGACGATGAAAATCGGAGGAAATCCTTGGTGGGGAAGAACCAAGGGGTGTCTCTAAGGCTCATGTTGTCCATGAAATAGATTACATGCATACGAAAGGGGTTCCAACTAGATGCAATTTCATCATTAAAAAACAAAGAGAACATAGTGGATCTAGATAAATATCCAATTCTTATTGAATTCAAGGATGTGTTTCTAGAAGAGTTACCTGTGATACCACCTAAGAGGGGGATCAATTTCACTAATGATCTTAAACATGGCACTGATCCTATAGCAAAAACTCCATATCATATGCTCACTCATAAATTAAAGGAATTACAAATTCATTTAAAGGGTTTATTGGATTTGGGATTCATATGACCTAGTGTATATCCATAAGGAGTGCCTATATTAAAAAAAAAAGAATGATGGATCCTATAGATTATGCATAGAATATCATCAACTTAACAAGGTAACTATAAAAAATCAATATCCTTTTCCAAGGATACATGATTTGTTTGACCAAATGAAAGGGGTTGTTGTATTTTCTAAGATAGATTTGAGATCTATATATCATCTATTAAGAATTAAGGAAGAGGATATCCCAAAGACAACTTTCAAAATGATATTTGGGCATTTTGAATTCATGGTACTAGCTTTTGGACTGACAAATGACCCAGGTGTTTTTATGAAACCGATAAAAGAGTAATTAGAGAGTATATATACAATTTCGTACATGTTTTTATTTACAAGTTTTTGATCTATTCAAGGATTATAAAAGAGATTGAGATTCGTATTGTAGTGCCTCAAAGAAGAACCAACTGTATGGAAATTTATCATTCATTTTACCAGTTTGAAATTCACTATCTAGGACATATCACTATGGGGAGGGTTTTTCAATGGATCTTGCAAAGATCGAGGCCATAATGGAGTGGCCGATTGTTAAAGTTTGGCATTGATGTCAAAGGTATATATTGGGAGCAGAAGATAAAGCTTGTAATTGCAAGGGTTGTGATTTACAATTCATGTATTTTATTACTTGATGAATTAACTAGTTCTCTAGACTATGAATCAAATCATGATGTTCAGGATAGCTTGTTGAAATGGGTATAACCACAAGAAGTTACAAATGTGGAAATATTACTTGAAATAGGGGAAATGAAAATGCATGATTACTTAGTGATCATTTTTTGACCAACTGTGGCATTGGAATTATAATGTTTGTGTTGTATATTTTCTTGATTCCCAATTTGTTTCATACATAACATAGTATCTTAGTGGTTGTATGGCATCTCTTTCTACAATGGTGCAACTTGAACTGCCCCATGTAAATGTTTTGACTAAGATGGATCCTATTACAAATAAGAAATAAATTGAGACTGTTGCCATCACCATTGTTGATGTTCTCACCCTACTAATGTTGTTACCATGGTTGCTATTACCATTGCAATCCTTGTATTTTTTAAAGCTGGGGACATTGTATCATTGTTGGGATATAAACAAGAAGACTAGAATTGTGTTCAAGAAGCAAAGGATCCACGATGAGGCATGCAACCTATCCATGTGAGAAAATGCCTACAAACTTGTTGGGTTCATCATTACTAGTATTTTTTGTGTATCCCTAATTTCTGCATCCACAATAGGGATGACAATGAAATATAGATACAATAATTTTACTGCTATAGTGAAATTACGAGAGCTTAGAACTATGTGAGGTATGCGAATACTATGAGAGCCCAAAAACATGTGTGAGGACTGGAAATAGCAAGAGAGTATATAACTGCATGAAATTGTGTGAGGACTGGAAGCATATGAAAGGTTTAGCCTAGAACTTTGAAAATATTACCTAGTATTGTGTGTGAAGGCTGAAAAGAATATAGCAACTACATTAGTAGTAACTTCCTTGTGTATATATTTCACTATTGTGACTCAAATTACCTTATATTAGATAGTGGGCCACTGAGGGAGTACCATAGTTGAATAAATTGGCCAAAAAGGTTATGTATTGAATGTGGAAAAATTAGTGATACGACATGCCTATCCAGTAAGACCTCATTTGAGGGGTGCATTCAAAAAATAATGTCTATAGCTAGTGGTGAATCTTCACAATCTTGTATATTTTAGAATATGAGTATCTCAATACTTAACTTTGTTCACATGTTAATTGTAACACTGTGCAATTGCCATGTAATTCTCAACATGAGTTAAGTACTCTACAATTTTGAATGATGCAAGGATGAGATGACACTATATGACCTTCTAAGAGGTTAATGACACTAATAGCCTAAATACCTTCAATGTTCTCATTTGTTAAATTTCATTGGTTTATTTGGGGTGATCCATTGACAATATCTTATAATAGATAAGAATGAAGGAAATTCAAGGTTTTTGGAGATGAACTGGATGCATTTTCAAAATTGATTGAGGACTTTGGATCAAGTCACTATAAAAATATACTCAATTTTTTTTTAGTGGTAATCATAAGGATTAAATTAGGTCACTGCTTGGATATTGGGCTCCTAGATCTTGTTGTATTTTCCTATTTGACAACCAATTGAACTTTCAAATTAGTTTAAAATATGCTCAATTTTTGCTTCTTTTATCCTTCTTTCACTATTCTTGGAAGTTTCGTAATATTTGGATATTGTATATGCCGATAAACGCTTTTCTACATATTGATATTTGAACTTTAAGTAAGGAACCTTGTTTGAGTAATAATTTATATTGGACTATAATAGATGGACTATTTCAATTATTCTGAATCATAACTAGCACTTGAGATGTTGACAAAAGTAGTAGCTCAATTTTTTGTTAATAATCACATGAGTTGGCTTATGTTATTTTTTAATATTTATAGGTCCATTTGTTTTGTTTTGATCTTCAAAATTTGAAAGAATGTTAAACGAATGGGTGGACCACAAAGTGACAACTTCAAATACAAAGAGATAGATTTTAAATTTCAAATCCCTGCGTTGGAATACAAAGAGAAAATGAGTTATATAAATATATATTCATAATGTAGAGCTTCTTTTTTATTGATTTCATGAATTGTTTGGCAAAGAGAGAAATACAAAAAAAATTGAGGAAAAGTAGAATAGAATCTGACTTGATAGAGAGGAGAAGAGAAGAGAAGTAGTTGTAAAGGAGTAGAGGTTGAGTACAAAACAAAGACAAAGAGAAATAAGGATTCAAAATTAAAGACTAGTTAAACCAACAAAACTTTCATGTATCAGGGGATTGGTGTCTCCTTTCAGGTAATAGACTGAAAAAAGAACATGATGGAGCTTGTAAGAAGAGGGAGTGGGTGCTGAAAACAAGTTGTATCTTGTAGAATAAATGAGAGGTTGAAGCCTCACGTATCTAGAAGCCAAAAAACATTCACGTAAAAAGGGAGTGGGTTATTTCTTTACATCACAACAACAAAATTCGTGGTTTTTCCCTTTATGGGTTTCCACTTATATCTGGTGTCTACACGTGTTGCATTTGTTGCTTGTGTGTTTTCCTTTTGAGTTTATGGTTAATTTTTGAACATATCTATACATCTACTAAGTGTTAAATAAAAATTTAAAAGGTTGTTAAAGTAATTTGAAATTGGTCATTACAAAAAGACCCAATTATCGATTCACCCCCTCTCAGTAATTGCCTAGTTTCCAACACTGATACCAACCAACATTCATGAAGTACGTAGTTTTATGGGAAAGGGAGGATGTTATTGAATATTTGTTGAATATTTTTCAAAGATAGAAGCCCCATTATTTAACTCCAAAGGAAGAATACAAATTTCGCTTTGGCATAGAATAAATAATTTTATTAATCAGAAATGACGAGGACTCCAATCCTCTTGCTTACAATAACTCAAGTACAATAATGTTAGGGCTCCAACTCTAGATGAAGACACCAATCTTCAATCAACCATGATCTGAATTTTATGATGCAAAGCTTCAACTTGGTCTTTATGAGGCTCCAACCCTATCTTCCGCAAGGATCCAATCTTGTCATTATGAGGCTCCAACCTCTAGGGATCCAACCCTCTCCATTGGCATAGGCTCCAATATAATATTCTTGAGGGCTCCTATCGTCTAGGACTCTAACGCTCTTATGCAACTCTTTAAGACAAGTACAATGGTTCTTCAAGGTTTCCTCAATACCTTCTACAACAAGCCTTGGCAATCTTCAATACTGATCTCAATCAATATTCAAGAATCATTCTTTCATCAATGACAACTTTATGATTCTCAGAAGGTGTCTTCACAACTCTTCATGTCACCAAAACAATATTCTTCAAGGTTACATCATGAGGAATTCAATCATGCATTACAAGGTAAACTAATGTCTTCAAGAATGTCTTGATGATCTTCCTTTACAAGTATTCTTCAATGAAGCTCCAATGAAGCTTCAACTTAGCTCCAAGTATGGTCTATAAGAAAGCTTCACTGTACAACAATACAAAACTTGTGCCTCTAGAAAAGGTCACCACATAAATGACTTTGTCTTCAAAAATGCTACTACAAGACAACTCTAAAACATTCTACAACAATAGTCTTGATAATTTAAATCAAGGTCAGCAAATCCTAGGTCTCCTCTCCATAATGTTCTAATGTCAAGTATTCACAGGTAGTACTGATCAAGGTTTTAAACTTCACTTTCTTAGATACAATCCAAAACAAGGCCTTCAAGAATGTTTTAACAAGCAAAGCCTTTTTTTAATGCTCCTTCAACAACCCTTTAGAAAATATGCCAAGAACCAAATTCTGCTGCCCTGTAAAAGAGACAAGGTCTAGGATGGTAAGCAACATTTTAACAAATTAGAGATGGTATGCAACTTCAATACGTTTGATATCACTCCTATTTATAAGCTCTAGTATGAGACTTCGATTATTAAAGAGTTCTTTGGCTACAACTTCTAGTCTAATGTTTGTTCCTTAGTTTTGAGCCTGGTCTCGAAAATATAAAAATCAGTTCTGAGCATAAACAAAAGTATGTTCCTTTCTGTTGAGACTGTAATTCTTTTCTAAGCAGGGCCAAGTTATAGAGGACCGTAAAAGGTCCAAATATTAGGTATATAAAAAGGCTACAAGCCTGTAATATGTGTTGTAAAGGAAAAATTGCAGGTAACATGGATCAAAATTTCAGGCCTGAAAATAGCTCAAAATTGCAATGGTTACAAATCCGAATTACAGAGGATTATTACAGGTTTTGTGGAGTGTTGTTACTGGTCCGGGTTGTAATGTTTTATGAGTCTCCAGTGAAAATTATCCATGTTTAACCCACAAACCTTGTTTAAAAAAATGCATACTTGAATATCACAGAACAAGTAATTATTTCACAAAAATGAAAACAAACAGATTCTTTCAAAATTTCTCAGAAATATGTTTTCACAAACTCTTCTTCTCTTTTACCCTTTTTGTTCACGAGTTGTGAACTTAATTTTTCTTGCTCTGAAATGAATCTTCATCAAAACCATGTTCACCATAACCAAATGTACTTTATTATACATACATACATACATACATACATACATACATACATACATACATACATACATACATACATACATACATACATATATATATATATATATATATATATATATATATATATATATATGTATGTATGTATGTATGTATGTATGTATGTATGTATGTATGTATGTATGTATGTATGTATGTATGTATATGTATGTATGTATGTATGTATGTATGTATGTATGTATAATAAAGTACATTTGGTTATGGTGAACATGGTTATGTATGTATGTATATATATATATATATATATATATATATATTTGTTTTTTTATTGAAAAGACATATCGGTTGGAAAGAAGGGCCAACATATTTATAGGATCCAACATGAGCATGTAGGCCTACTTTTCAGCTGGACAATACTGCCAAGAATTTTCTATTAAAAAAAGCACCAACGCTGAAACATATGCATGTATGTATAAAGGTACAAAGCAATGATTGGAATTTAGAAATAGAGAATCTATGTATTTCAATTACGAGGATAAGAAGGGTCACTTATCAATGTATTGGGAAGATTGCAATAGTGATACTTTTAAGCATCACTTCAGAAAATATATCTCCAGAGTCCAAACTGTATGACACAATGTAATAATACAATGTTTCCTAATTCTTAAATATATTGATTTAATAAGTTACAACTTATGAATTTTTTTTCTTTTGAAAGAATTCATATGTGTTTCACATCTCTCGCAATTAACAACCTCTTCAAATATGAAATATAGTCCTTGGTAGAGAGACACTTTTAAGAGTTGTAGACCCTAGATTTTTCTTGGAGTTGTAGACCATAGCTTTACTTTTAGCTGCTGAGGGGAATATCCGACAAATATTCCTTATAGTCATTGACAGAGAGATTTTCATAATTAGTAAGACTATGGAGTTGATAATACAAAACTATGATTTCAAATAGCTCAAAAATACTTCTTTTGTGCTTAGGCCATTAATGAAAATGACATTGCAACAATCTCCCCCTTTATCATTGATGGAAATACTCTCCCCTTTCAGTATTCTCTCCCCCTTTGTCATCAATGGAAAATGGGGTGCTCCCCTTATCTGCATCTCCCCGTCATTTACTCCTCTTTTGTTTGGAGACCAAAATAGACATTTCAACAATGGTTTATGGAATTTGTAGTGGTTAAGGCTGTTGAACTCCCCATGTCATGCTTCATTTTGTGAAAATGATATACTAGATAATGCATGTTTCTATACTCTGTTAAGGGTTCATAAGCATCAATCGATTTACAATTTGAGTAGTACCCCAAATACTGGAAAATATCATTTTTCTCATCAACAATTTAATGTAGAAAATATTCAGGTTCCTCATACCCTTTATATCAAGGTCATTTAACTCAATCTGGACAATTTTAAAGGCACCAAAGTAGCTTATACATTGTTAGTGTAATTTCTACAAAAATACATATGTGCTTCTAATTTCACCTGGTATACCAATGCCCAATGATTATTCCATGATTCACCTCAAGTCACAAGCAAGAGTTGCATGCAAACATATTATGCACAGGATATCTGGTTAGTTTTGGAAATGTCCCAAATAGGTTTCCAATTACCCATTCCAAGATTCTATGATGCTACAATAGGATTAGTATTGGAAATTCATGAACTTTCATGCCGATAGATTTCTAGCAAGGAACAAGAACAAAAATTTTTATCAATATTGATACTGCCATAAGTCTTTGAATTGGAACTAATGATGAGCACTTAAGTTTTACGTCATCTGTAATCCACACTGTTCATTATCAAGATTCATTTTTTTTTGTGTGGTCTTCTTTTTCCACTTCTAAAATATCTTATTCACTCAAAAATTCCATTTCACTTTTGTCATCACCCTCTAAATATATTTTATTTTTAAGGTATGCATCCTTTGTAAATAATTCTATTGGAATAGAAGTAGAATCTAGATAACTCTCATTGCAGACTTTTGGATTTACTACAATTATACTTCTCAAATTATTTCTCTTAGAGTTTGCAGAAAAGGAGATGGGAATTTCTAGTGCAATCATCAAATTCATGTAATTATGCTGCTTCCGCTATCCCAATTGTTGGAATGAATTTGTCTATGTCCATTTGAACACACTAGCCTTGTTAGAACATGTACTTGACCCATTAGTAGAATGTGCATAGAGGATTGCTGAAATTTTGGTCTTGATAGGATACCTAGGTATGATATCAATGGAATAAAATTTTGTGAGAATTAAAGTATCTCCAGATTCTGACAGATTCTAGGGCCAAATTCTTCTTCCAATTATTTCCAGATCCTATCCTTCATCAAACTGACATCTATGATATATTTAAACTATAATTGGGGGGATCATTGATGAATATTCATATAGTTGGAAAGATCATGAGAATGATTTCCTCCTATCTGGAAAGATCTATTTCTGAGATTCAATAACAAGGGAATTCACATCCACTCATTTCCAATTCTTAAGTAACTACTCTTTAACCTTCCCCCCCCTGATAGTGTGTTTCCATTAAGTGCTCCTCCTATCATCATGCTTCTACTCAATAGTATGCTCTTCTTTTTACTAATAGGCAAAATTTTGGCGAGACATAATTTTTGCCTATGATGTCCAAGTATGATTAGCAACATGTATTGATTCCTTGAGCATTCAAGCCACATTCAATATGTTCTTATTATAGTGTACCCTTCTTCCTTCTCCAAACCTTTGTGACATTATTTCCCTTCTTGATTTATGATTCATAATATTTTCTAGGGACCCACTTCAATTTTCAATATTTAGCTAAATGTACAACATTATGGAATTTGAAGCATTCTATTTTAAACATGAATGTTGGAGCATAATTTTTCTTGGTAAATGTGTTGGAGTATCTTCCTGCAATCTGTTGGGAATCACAATTTTCATTAGACCAAAACCTGCAAGTGTTAGTCAATGATCGCGTCACCAGACATAATCCAAGAGAGGCAGTTATTCCATGTCACGAAACACACAAGGAGAATTGATTTATCCAATGTCCAACAATCTCCCCCCCAACGCGAGCCAGGTGTGTATCAAAATTGTGACCTACACTCTGATACCACTTTTTGGGAATCATGGTTGCCATTAGAAAAAAAATCGCAGGTGTTAGTCAACGATCACATCGCAAGAAATAATCCACAAGAGGCAGTTAGTCCATGTCACGAAACACACAAGGAGCGTTGGTTTATCAGTTTTCCAGCATAATCTTAATTCTAGATGGATGATAGAGATCCTTATGGATCTCCTGGTTATGTTCCCTACAATTCTTTTCCATATTCCCAAAATTTGTACAAGAATGACGATAACCAAAAACTATGGCATGATACATGGTGGATGAGTATTATCTTGGTCTACTTCTGAAGTTGTTTGGCTTGAAAGTTCTTTGATGATTTTCATTACTTTTTGTATTTTTGACACCATATACATAACTTCTTGAAGATTTTTTTTTCCAAAGTTATTTTTATTCCTTTCCTTGCTTCTACTGGAACTAGGGGAATTTATACAACTTTCAAGCTTCTCCATGTTCTTGTCTAGAGAAATTTTAGGGTTAACATCCTTTTGCTAGAAGAATCATCTGCATATCCAAGACCTGACTTGTCAAATGAAGATTTTTGATGGTTGAGCATGTCATCCAAGGGTTGAGAACTTTTTAAGTTCTTTTTTAGCAAATCAACTTCTTTTCTAAGAGAGAAAATTTCCCCTTTCAAATTTTCACAATCTTCATCTTTCACAACTAGCTGGTTCTTCATTTATCTCATCGTCCTTGTTGCTTTATTTGCTTCAATTTTAAGAGAAATGACATCTAATTTCAATAAGAAAATTGATTCAACCTTCGATTTTATTTTAGATTCCATAATTGTCTTTTCCTTCTCTAATTCATCGAGTTGACCTTTGAGGAGGATCAATTGTTCCTTCAATTCCTTGTCTTCAGCTTCTTGAATTTTTTCCTTTGCTTCTTCTAATTGAGCTTTTAGGGAAGTGACTTCTTCATTATGCCTTTTATGAAACTGATGCAATTATTTCTCTAGCTAGGTGAGATCCTCATCCATTTCTTGTACTTGATGATTTAAAAGCGAAACTTCCTCCTTTGTCCTGTCAAGGTTATGATCATCATTTTGTATCTGCTTCTTGAGTTCCTCATTTTACTTATTCAACCTGCCAATATTTTTGAGAGAAACTATGAGTTTGGCTTTGATATTTTCTTTGAGGTATTCTTCATATTCTTCGTATTCCTTGCTCTCGGTGTCTGCAAATTTTCTTTTGGCTATATTCTCTGGTTCTGGATCATCCATGTGCTCTTAGATTTCATCATTTGAGGTTATGAGAAAAATTCCTTTTGAATGAAGATCTTGAAGATTTTACCAAATCTCTTTTGTTGATGAAAATTTCTCTACTTTGGCCTTCATAAGATTTGGAAGGCCACTCAAGATTTCCATAATTTCTCTTGCATTAAATTCCTTGGACTCATCTTCCATTATTATTTTGGTAACCAAATATTATCATACTTCAAAACCTTGATCCATCCAAAATAATTTCATTCGACCTTTCCACACTTCAAAATTTGTTTCATTCAACATGGGAGCTTTTTCAACCTAGTTTTCATCTAAATTATTGACTAAGGAAGAGACAACTTGAGAATATTTGGAGCCTTTCTTCCTTGACCTTTCCATTTGTGTTCTAAGTATCTACCTTCCAGCTATTAGGCCGAGACTGAAGGTACTGGATCCGATACCAATTGTTTGAAATAATGAGAGGGGGAATGAATCAATGTTTCTTTTACAATTGCTATTTTACCAGTTTTAGATCACTTATAAAAAAAACACAAAATGAAAAATATAGAATAAATTATTTTATTAATCAGAAATGAAGAGGACTCCAATCCTCTTGTTAACAATAAATCAAGTATAATAATGCCTAGGTATCCAACCCTATATGAAGACACAATCAACTTCAATCAACCAGGCTTCGAACTGTATGATGCCAAGCTTCAACTTGGTCTTTATGAGGCTCCAACCCTATCTTCCACAAGGTTCTAACCTTGTCGTTATGAGGCTCCAACCCTCTCCATTAGAATAGGCTCCAACCTGATCTTCTTGAGGAATACTATACTCTATTGTTCCAACCCTTTGCTACAACTCTTCAAGACAAGTACAATGGTTATTCAAGGCTTCCTCAATACATTTTGCAACAAGCCTTGAAAATATTCAATACTACTCTCAATCAATTTTTTAAGAATCCTTCTTTCATCAATGAAAACTTTATGATTCTTAGAAGGTGTCTCCACAACTCTTCATGTCACCAAAAAAATATTCTTCAAGGTTACATCACGAGGAATTTAGTCATGCATTACAAGGTCAACTAATGTCTTCAAGAATTTCTTCACGACCTGCTTTTACAAGTATTCTTCTGTAAAGATCCATTGATGTTTCAACTCAACTCCAATTATGGTCTATAAGAAAGCTTCACAATATAACAATTTGACACTGGTGGCTCCAACAGAGGTTGTTGAGATTCAACAAGATGATGATCTTAGTGAAAATTAAGCACCTTCACTAAGTGGGGCCCGCAGGCTATTTTTAGGTGTATGTCCATTTTTAGACATGGTGAGCATATTTTATAAGTTGCACGATGCTATTTGTAGATGGTTGATCAAGTTGGAGAAATAGATGAAATTATATTTTTAGAAGATTGGGCGAAGTTTATTTATAGATCGCTAATCTAAAAATATATGCATGTCGATTATTATTAACCCATAATAATAATCTGACAATAAATATCAACTTATTATCTTGGAGCACTTTATTTCAGTGAACAGATTTGGAAAATCAGTGGGCTGAAGGAATTATGCAATTCCTAGGGTGGTTGGTGACTCATGGATGGAGAACTTAGTTAGAACTGAAGTGGCAAAGTTGTGACAGAGTTGGAAGAGTAGTTATGGGAGTTGTTATTTATTTTAACTCAGTTAAGTGAGTTAAACTCAGTTGTGCTAGTTGTATCTAGTTCTAAGTGAAGATACACTAGTGAGATTTTAGTGAATTAATTATTTAATTAATTCACAACTAGAGACTCACTTGTGACTAAACAAATACAACAATTAACTACTTGCATGTCAGTTCCAGTGGAGACCCGTGGAGAGATAGGTGAAAGGGTGAGATGGACTATCTGTTGTGACTATAGTGATGAATTCAATGCATCTGACACACATTGGAGATGCCAATGAGGATTGTGCAGTCAAGGCAAGGCCAATTCGAATCTATTCAGGGGTCTTCTTCAGCAGGGATTGCGTAGTGGAGGCAGACCGTCAGGAGGCAAGAAATTGGTGCATAAATATGCAAATTTATGCATGACAATGTGTAATGATTGTTGATTATACTGAGAGCTTGATGTACTAAGATTTGTATGAGATTATTACATGATACATTGATATACATAATATATGATATTTGGGGTTTTTAGCTTTAAGCTTTCCCGTTAAACAACTGTGTTTATGTGCGATTGATTTGCTTCATATGTGTTTTTCAATTGGTGATTTAATTTCCGCAAAGAATTAAGTGGAAGGATTCTGTATTTAACATAAGTTAATTTGTTAGATCAGGGGAGTCTGATAATATACATGCATCTTGTATAATTTCTACATGGTATCGGAGTAGTATTAATCGCTGAAGATTGCAATCTTGAAGTGGTGCTGAGTTTTGTGCTGGTGGAAAACTTGAATTTGCTACAGAAATTTCTTGGTGCAATAGTTGAGTATTCATTGAAATGGATTTCAATGCGTTGCGGTTAGAGTATGCCCTTGAGGGTAGCTCGAAATACATAGCCTATAAGGACAGGATGGAGGCGGTGCTTGAAGATAATGGTCTCAAGGAGTTCATTGATAGCGATGTTCCTAAACCTACTTCTAGCGATGCTGCATTACTTGATGCATGGCAAAAGAAGGTAGCGAAGACAAGAAGGATTCTATTGGAAGGTGTGAAGGACCATATTGTGTCAAGCCTTCATGGGAAAGCCACTCCATTTGCACTGTGGAAGGCTTTGACAGATCTTTTCCAAAGCAACAACGACCATAGGAAGTTGGCGCTGAAAGATAAGCTTAGAAAAATCAAAATGGAGAAGGCCGACAATATTCCAAAATATCTCACGAAGTTTTTCCAATGTAGGGATGAGCTGGGGAGTGTGGGAATCATAGTTGTGGATGATGACTTGGTGAGATTGTCTCTCCTTGGGTTACCAAAGAGTTGGCACAGTTATCAGGACTCTGTCAATGGACGGGAGAAACTGCTGTATTGGGAGCGAATTTGGTCGGATCTAGTGCAAGAGGAGATAAGGCGAAGTACCAGGGATGGATCTTCATCGAAGAATGATGATGAAGATAATTTCACTTTGGCTGCCAAAGCTAGGAAAGGGAAGGGGAAGAAATTCCATCCAAAATTCGAGGCTAAAGGCAAGAAGCTGTATTTTTTCAAGGTGAAGTGTTTTCACTGTCACGAACATGGGCATCTCACCACTAACTGCCCACAGAAAAAGAATAACAAGAAGGCTACGGGAGCTGCAATGGGTGAGGCCTTAGCCTCACATTTTGAACTTGATTTCTCTTTGATAACATGCTTGGTTTCAAGTGCAATGGGATTGGTGTGGTATCTTGATAGTGGAGTTTCCTTCCACATGACGGGAGACAAGGAGTTGTTTAGTGACTTGGAGGAGAAAGAGATGGGCGACGATGGTAGATACAGTGTGACCAGAATTGGAACCATTACCTTTGAGAGGAAGTCAGGTAAAAAATTTCTATTGAAAGATGTTATGCATGTTCGAGGTCTGAAGAAGAACTTGGTCTTGGTTGCGATGTTGGAGGACAGAGGTTATAATGTTGTTTTCAGCGAGGGAAAATATTTCCCGCGACATAAAATAACAGGTCAAACCAAGAGGATAGGGATTCGAGTTAAGAATATCTACGAGCTGGAGGTATATGGCTGCACTGCAATGATGGGCAAAGCAGAAGAATTTGTGAGCCGGGATGAGGACGAATTATGGCACAGGAGATTGGGCCATCTTCACCATGGCGCCTTGAAAATTTTGCAGCATATTTCTACTGGACTTCCCAAGGGTACTCTTGCACAGTCAGATCAGTGCAAAGGATGTACTATGGGTAAGTTTGTGAAGACCACCTTTCATGAGAAGGAGAACCATGCTTCAGTGATCCTGGAGAGAATTCACACAGACGTGTGTGGACCTTTCTCGGTTGCTTCAACAACAAAACACATGTATTATGATATATTTGTTGATGAATATTCTCATAGATGCTGGATCTTCTTCATGCAGAAGAAGAGTGAAACATTCTGAAAGTTCTGTGAGTTTAAAGCATTGGTGGAGAAGGAGTCAGGGAAGCAAGTGAAGGCTCTATGGAGCGATAATGGTGGTGAATATATCTTGAACGAATTCAAATACTTCTGTAGAAAAGAAGGAATTCGAAGAGAACTCATAGCGCCTCATAACCCACAGCAAAATGGGGTCGCGGAGAGGAAGAACAGAATGATTGTGGGTGCTGCACGAGCTATGTTGCATGACCAAGGCCTACCAATGCACTTGTGGGCGGAAGCATGCAACATTGCGGTTTATGTGTAAAACCATTGTCCTTATAGAGTACTTGGCATGAGTACAACTGAAAAATATTTTACTGGCAAGAAGCCTGATATTTCTCATTTGAAGATTTTTCGCTCATCTGTTTACATTCATGTGACAAAGGACGCCAGGAAGAAGTTGGAGTTGACTACAGAAGTTGGGATATTTGTGGGGTATACAAAAACACCCCATAATTATCGTGTGTATTTTCCAAACAGTCGGATGATTGTGGTGCGACGGGATATAAAATTCAATGAGGAGAAATCCATGAAGTTGTTGCTTGAGAGGGAGCTACACTTGCATGCAGAGGAGGAAATTATTGTTCCCAAAGATGAGCCTCAAGATGTGGATTAGCTATAGGAGGAGGATCATGGAGTGGAGGAGTCCACTCACACAAAACCAAACATCAGAACAGGCAGAAGGCGTACCACATAAGCTAAGAGATTGAAGCTTGATGCGGCACAGAATGTAGGAGTCCCTACATCACAGTGCAGACAGAGACAATCACCTAACCGATTCACTGGATACATGGCTCTCATGAGAAAGTGTATCGTGACAGAGCTAGCTTCCTTTGAGGAAGAAATACAGGAGCCCACATGGGTAGATGCCATGGCGGAGGAGTATGACTCCATTGTCAGAAACAATGCTTGGGAGATTGTTCCAAGGCCGGTTGGTAGATTAGTGGTAAGTTCAAGATGGATCTACAAGGTAAAGCAAGCTGCTGATGGGAGTGTCGAGAAGTATAAGGCAAGATTTGTTGCTCGGGGCTTCTCACATATTGAGGGGAATGATTATGAAGAAACCTTTGCACCTGTCGCATGGTATTCTTCCATAAGGACCATCCTTTCTCTCTCAGTGCAGATGGGTTGGCACATTCATCAGATGGATGTGAAGACTGCGTTCCTTAATGGGATCATTGAGGAAGAAGTGTACATTGAGTAGCCTGAAGGATTTTATATCTTCAGCAGTGAGTCGCACGTGTGCAGACTCAAAAGAGCGTTGTATGGGCCAAATCAAGCACCCCGTGCTTGGTACACATGGATCGACATCTATTTCACTGGACTTGGCTTCACCAAGAGCGATGTGGATGCAAACCTATACCAAATTGTGGTGGAGGGTAAAATTTTAATTATTTTTCTTTATGTTGATGATTTAATACGAATGGGTTATGAGCAGTTGATACACTCATGCAAGGAAGATCTTGCAAAGGAGTTTGAGATGAAGGATTTGGGTCTCCATTATTTCCTTGGATTGGAAATATGGCAGCGAGAAGGTGAATTTTTTGTGTCTCAAGGCAAGTATTCTCAAGAGATACTTGGTAAGTTTCACATGCAAGACTACAAGCCCATGGATACTCCTCTTCCAGGAAATTAGAGGAAAGAGGATGCTACATCAGCAGAGGTAGTGGATGCTACTGTCTATCGACAGTTGGTGGGTTCACTCATGTATTTAGTTAATACAAGACCGGAAATATGCTATGCGGTGAACTAGCTTAGTCAAGCGATGGTTAAGCCTACCAAGCTCTTTTGGAAGGCAGGAAAGCATGTCCTTAGATATCTCAGGGGCACATATGAGTATGGATTATGGTACAGACAGACGGATGAGGTAAAGTTGCATGGCTTCACGGATGCAGATTGGGCAGGCAGCGCAACGGACAGAAAGAGCACATCAGGAGGGGTTTTCATTATTGAATCTACAACAGTTTCTTTGTATAGCAGGAGACAAAGATCCGTGGCACTCAGTTCAGCGGAAGCAGAATACATGGCAACAATTTAAGCTTCATTTGAGGCTATCTGGATGAGGAAGATCTTGGACGGTTTGTTTGGTTCTCATTTAGATCCTACAGTGATACATTGTGATAATCAGAGTTGCATTAAACTCTCGATTAATCCTATGTTTCATGATAGATCTAAGCATATAGATATCAGGTATCATCATATCAGAGATTGTGTGCAGCAGAAGATCATGTTTCTTTAGTGCATTCCTATGGAAGATCAGGATGTAGATATTCTGACGAAGACGCTCACCAAGAGAAAATTTGAATACCATAGAGGCAGGATTGGGGTGAAGGATAATCCCTATCTTGTTGAGAGGGAGTGTTGAGATTCAAGAAGATGATGAGCTTAGTGAAAATTAAGCACCTTCACTAAGTGGGGCCCGCAGGCTATTTTTAGGTGTATGCCTATTTTTAGACATGGTGAGCATATTCTATAAGTTGCAGGATGCTATTTGTAGATGGTTGATCAAGTTGGAAAAAGAGATGAAATTCTCTTTTTAGAAGATTGGGCGAAGTCTATTTATAGATCGCTAATCTAAAAATAGATGCATGTCGATTATTATTAGCCCTTAATAATAATCCGACAATAAATATCAACTTATTCTCTTGGAGCACTTTATTTCAGTGAATAGATTTGCAAAATTAGTGGGCTGAAGGAATTATGCAATTCCTAGGGTGGTTGGTGACTCATGCATGGAGGGCTCAGTTATAACTAAAGTGGAAAAGTTGTGATAGAGTTGGAAGAGTAGTTATGGGAGTTGTTATTTAGTTTAACTCAGTTAAGTGAGTTAAACTCAGTGGTGCTAGTCGTGTCTAGTTCTAAGTGAAGATACACTAGTGAGAGTTTAGTGAATTAATTATTTAATTAATTCACAACTAGAGGCTCCATTGCAACTGAACAAATACAACAGTTAACTACTTGCATGTCAGTTCCAGTGGAGACCCAGTGGAGAGATAGGTGAAAGGGTGAGATGGACTATCTGTTGTGACTATAGTGATGCATTCAGTGCATCTGACACACATTGGAGATACCAATGAGGATTGCGCAGTCAAGGCAACACCAATTCAAATTCATTCAAGGGTATTCTTTGACAGGGATTGCGCAGTGGAGGCAGGCTGTCAGGAGGCAAGAAATTGGTGCATAGATATGCAAATTTCTGCATGATAGTGTGTAATGATTGTTGATTGTAATGAGAGCTTGATGTACTAAGCTTTGTATGAGATTATTACATGTTCCATTGATATACATAATATATCATAGTTGGGGTTTTTAGCTTTAAGCTTTCCCATATAACAATTGTGTTTATGTGCGATTGATTTGCTTCATATGTGTTTTTCAATTGGTGATTTAATTTCCGCAAAGAATTAAGTGGAAGGATTCTGTATTTAACATAAGTTAATTTTTTAGATCAGGGGATTCTGGTAATATACATGAATCTTGTATAATTTTTATAGAGGTCGCCACATAACTGAGTTTTTCTACATCAACAATCTTGATAATTTCAATCAATGTCAAAAACTCCTAGGTTTCCTCTCCACAACGTTGTAATGTCAAGTCTTCATAGGTAGCACTGATCAAGGTTCTAAACTTCACTTTTCTTAGAGATGGTCCAGAAAAAGTCCTTCAAGAATGTTTTAAAAATAAAAACCTTTTTTTAATGCTTCTTCAACAACCCTTTAGGAAAGATGTCAAGAACCAAATTCTGCTACCCTCTAAAAGAGAAAAGGTATGGGATGGTTGTAGAAATTATACAACAAGCATGTATATCATGGATTCAATCTGATCTAACAATGCGATAAAGCTATATACTGAATCAATTCTACAAATCAATTGCGGAATTAAAAACACAATCACCAATCACATGAAGAAAAGAGGAATCAATTGAACCACAACACATATAATTTCCTGGCGAAAGCTTTCCGCTCAAAACCCCTCTATCATATATTGTATATTCCACAAGGAATCATGAAACAATTACATACAAATCTTCTCACAAGAGTCCTCCTGTATTCAGCTAATTGTCTCACACTGATCCAGACAAAATAAGGCCAATACTTAGCCAATACTCAGCGTGTCTTTAGCCTGCCTTGCTCATGCAATCCCCGATGAATGAAATCCCTATTCTTTAGGAATTTCAGGCTTCCTCAACTACGTTGAGTATCATGGGAATCCTGTGGTGTTTTAACTGCATCTGGGCAGTCAACTAATATAAAAAATGATAGTCACACTTCCCTTTCACCTAGATCTCAACTGGGTCTCCACTGGAACTGACATGCATGTAGCTAATAATAGTAAATTATCAGTTTCATGTGAGATCACTGATTGTGAATTAAATAATATTTAATTCAATTGATCTCTCACCAGTGTATCTAACAGTTACAACTAGCACAACTGAGTTTAACTCACTTACCGAGTTAAACTGATTACAACCTGCATTAACTAATGCACCAATGCACTTCGAACTCTGTTACAATTAGAATCACTCTGCATGCTTTACCAACTACCCTCAACTAAAAATTCATGAGTTAACTGAGTTTATCACACTCAGTTAACTATTACAAGTTATTTTGAGATTAGATTACATTTTATTGTCCATCTTAATTAAGGGATAACTAAAATACACATGCACCAAATTTAGCCCACACCAGTGTAGGTGCTGCTAAGACCTATGGTCCCACACTAGTAGGTGCTGCTTGGACCTCCTGGTCCCACACCTAGTGTAGGTGCTGCTTGGACCTCCTGGTCCCACACCTAGTGTAGGTGCTGCAATGTTGTTTCCAGATGCTACTTTCATTGTTTCTTGTTGCAAACTTCAACAATACTTGGGAGCACCATTTGTGGATAGTTCCCTCAAACTTAGTTTATTGGAGGATATCATCAATGAATTCAACAACAAGTTAACCAACTTGACCTTCTGATCACTAAACTTGGCGGGAAGACTAGTCCCCCTCTAGTCAGTTCGACAAGTTTTGCCCATCGAAAGTATGCAACATGGGTACTCCTTAGATGAGGAATTAAATTTTGAATCCAAAAATTACTCCTGCTCGAGTAAAAAAATTGGGAGATAAGTTGAAAAAGTATTTTTTTCTTTTTTCCCTCTAAAATTTGATGATGTAATCAAACCTTATTTTATTATTTCTAATATTATTTTATAATTTCCTTAAGGGGCCCATTTTAGACCTCAAAATTCCCCTAATGAAGTGGTGTGAATTTCATAACATCCCCACTCACAACACAAGCAAGTGTCAGACCAAACAATCACTAGTGTTTGAACTGAAGGCATCTGAATCAGATGCATGTTCTGATTCTGAGTCAGAACCGGAGAAGGGGAATAATAAAGGGAAGAAAACCATCAATGCGTAACTCAACGCCACTATTACCACCACCAAGATCCAGAAGGAGGAACCCGAAGATCCAGAGGAGGAGGAGCGCCTCATCCATTACCAAAGGTGGGTGAAGGGTTCTCCACTACAATTCCTCGTTGGTAGTGGAAGCCAAAAGAACCTCATTTCAGTAGAGTTCATGAAGCGGCTCGACTTATTGACCACAACACACCTACAACTGTATACTATTGGGTGGCTTCACCAAGGAAGAGATATATGCGTCCGACAGTAGTGCCGCCTTCCGTACAACATCAAACCATTCACAGATGAGGTATTGTGTGATGTTGCTTCTCTTAGGTATTGTATTATTAGGCCAACCATACTTGTGGAAGAAACATGTTGTGTATGAGTCTAGGCATCGTGATGTTATTATTACTTTGGGAAATAAGTTGTACAGGATACCAGAGGTAGTACGACCTCCCGCCACCTCTTTGATTACTGTAAGACTATTTCCTAGACCAGGAAATTCATTTTCATTACAATTCGCCCATAAAGCAAGAAGAAGATTGTGGCCACAACCTCCAAACATGGCTCCCATACATGAAAACAGTAGATTGAAAAAGTCGTGGAGGAATACAAGGACATTTTCTCCTCACCCAAAGAGGTTCCTCTACACTGTTAGGTCAAGCACTCCATTGATGTGATCCCAAGTGCACCGCTGCCTGATGTTGTGATACCTCATGCGACCACACATACAAAATCCACACATGTACTGTAAGAGGCTGATAAAGAAACCATTTTTATTGAATGCATCCAACAGGTCCACGACATCTTGGAGAAATCCAATGACAAGTACAAGCAACGATATGATCAACATCGGGTGCCACACAAATTCCAGGTGGGCGACCAAGTTTGGTTGCACTTGCAGAAAGAACAGCTAACCGGAGCTCATTGAAAGCTCAAACCACTTTGATATGGGCCTTACATCATTATCAAGGTTGTGAGCGATAATGCCTTTAAGCTCATCATTCCCCCATTCCTTGTCCAACAACAAATGTTCAATGTGGATCACCTTTGGGCATACTTTCCACCATTACTGGACACATCCGACATTCCTCATCTCATGGAGGAACTCAACATAATGGGGATCATTGCTTCCTAAGTGGGTAGGAATGATCTAGGTGGATATTGGTGGCCACCCGCCTATTCCACTTGGGGCCCCACCATTGTTTCTTTCAGTTTTTCAATTTTCTTAATTGTATCACAGTTTACTATTTTTAGCAGTTTTTCGGGTCCTGAACTTCCAGAGTCGTTTTGAGGCCCTAAAAAACATTTTTTGGGAAAACTGGGAGCAACATGGAAGTTCCTCTTTTAAATAGCAACATGAAATAATATTATGTTCTCTTTGTTGTTATACATTTTATGTAGTGAAAAAATTACATCCACCAACAACTAAACAATGGATTTCCACTAACGACTAACCAATGGAAGTTTTTATTGAGAGAAGAAATAGTGGATTTCCACTGACGCAACTAACACATAGAAGTTTTTATTTTTAAATATTTCAGGAATAAAAATCACATTATTGTGGAGAATCCTTAGATTCAAGAGCTTTCACCGTGGAAAGGAATAAAACAATACAATATCATGTGCCATTGATGTTTTATTTTATTTTATTTTTTATTTTTATTCATACTTTTTATCGCTTTATTGGTCAAAATAAGCTAATGACAAGTGAGTGTTGAGTTAAATGATAATGTGTAGTCAAGATATGATATTAATTGAAGTTTCGTGGCATTAAAAGGTTTGACCAAAAGTAAAGTTATTCAAAAGGTTGAATTGTTTTAAAATAAAAGGTCATGAGAAGGTTTGTGAAGAGTTCATAAAGTTTTTTTAATTAAAAGTTAAAAATGTGGTTATAAAAGTATAAAGGATTTTGAAATATTTTTTTGCAAGGCATGGTTATATGGAAATTTTATTAAGCACGTTTCATGGTTTTATAAAGGGTTTATTTTTAAAAGGCTTTATAAAGGTTTTTGTTAAAAGGCTTCGAAAAGGTTTCATAAAGGTTTATAGAGGCAGATTTTTTGTAGAATATTTTTAAAGTGATTTTTTTTTTGAAAATGAATTAAGAAAGAAAATGATTTTATTGAAAAGATATATTAGGGTTTTTCAAAGTCTGTTGGTTTAAAAAAAATTTCTAGTTTTGTCAAGTATGACAGGTTTTTAGGTGAAGATTGTGCCTTACACGGGTGCATATTGAAAATCATATTTTCTTCAAGGGCGATATAGAAGATAGCCTCATTCAATCAAGCAAGAAATTATAAGATAGAGGAATGAAAACAGTCATGGGTCACAAAGCACGACTGGAGAAGACTAATAATTCAATCGTGCGAGAAACTATAAGACAAAGGAATGACAACAATCATGGGTCACAAAGCAAGACTGAAGAAGACTAAGAAAAGGGATAAAAAAGAAGAGGAAGATATTTTTATCGGGTTTAAAGAGGTTCAGGCTGCAGTTGAGGAACTGAGAAGTCTAATAGAAGACAAATATGAAATCGAGGTTGATTGGTGTGGCATGGATCTCCTACCACCTCCTAAATTTGATGATTCCTTAGATTTGAGTTTCATTCAACAAACAGCGGATGAAACAATTATGTGTAAGGTAGCAAACGCTACAACTTCCAAGGAAGCATGGAAGATCTTGAAAAAAAATATTTGTGCAAAGAGGAGTGACATGCAGCAGAAAGATGTGTCACAATTTGTTGAGTCAGCCACAGATCTAAGAGTAGATAAGCAAGACTCTAAGAGGACATCAAATCTTGGTGAATCCTACTCAAAAGTGGAGGGTGTTCGTGAAGACTATAAAATTGAAGCTCATTATGCAAACATGCATATGGATGAAGAAGATGCAACAAAGATTGCAAAGAGAGAAGTCGAAGTCTCTGTATGTGAAGTAGAGCAAGAGCATATCAATGCTCAAGCACTCCACTGTAATGTGGATGGTGCAGATGATGGTGAATCCCACTGTGATGAAACACATGTGGATGATGACTGCAAAGTGAGATGTGCATTGGTGAATCAAGCCTGAGTTGATGAATTTGATAAAGCTAAAATTGTCATTGAAATTAACAATAAGAACATGCATGCTTGGATATCCCACCATAGTGTGGATGAACATTTTGTTGATATTATGTGTAGTTTATTTTTTGAAGCAGGAATTGATTGTGGTAATATGGTAAGTGCCATGATGTTTGATGAAGAATTGAAGGTTTAAGTTGCCACTGTAGCGGCAAGATATGAAGCAATTGGAATTTCTCATGAAGTAGTGTGCGGACGTGCAGTAGTTGAGTTTGGCTTAGATAAAGCTATCAATAGAGCAAAAAGTTGTTTGGTGGATCCAACAATTGGAATTGTTGAAGTTAAATTTGATGAAGAACCATTAATTGGTGATGAGTGGTTGCACATGATGAAACAAAAAGAACATGTTGATATGTTTTTATTTTGTGAGAGAAACCCACTTGTGTTTTAAATCCAAGTGGAAGACAACATGTTTGCAGTAGCAGAGGTTGGTAAAAGGGAAGAAAATGAAAAATATGATGCAATGACAGTGGAGAAGAAGACATAGAAGGAAGAGGCAGAGTAGGAATCTCTCATTGAAGAGCATAATAAGGATGTTTTTCACATTGTTTTTGTATACGTAGGTGCTCAAAATAGCATGGGAGCAGAATTTGAAATCAAGGTTGTTAATAAGTTTGATGCAGATTTGAAGCTCATTGAAGAATGGATTAATAAGTCTTATAGCAACATCTGGAATAAAATAATTGAATGAAATGGTGAATAATGATCTTGAGTGTGCAGATTACAGGAAGAAAGCATCAACACATGATGGTGAATGTGAAGAGAATGATATGGAAGTTTCTTAAAACAAGGAAGAATGCATTAAAACCATTTTTCCGCAATGGAGTCAAGAAGAGATAAGATTCTTCTATCAAGAAATATGGCAGAACGAAAGATAGGAATATGAAGCACAAGAAGCATAGAAAAGAAGACATTTTGAAGATGTAATGTTGTGGTAGCAGTCCATGGTTGAACGAATATTTGAAGAGGAAGGTGCAAAAGACAATATCAAATTGTTTTTTCAGCAAAAATTCAAGAAAAGTCAAAGAAAAATTTCAACAATAACAACAAGTAAAAAAATACGGAGCCTACAGTAAAGAGCCTATAGCAAGAATGAAACAATTTCAAGGATATAGAATATTTCAGAAATGAAAAAGAAAATGAAAAATTATAAAATTTTTGAGTGATTGTAAGCCTAGTAGAGTGATCCGTATGAGATCTAAATGAAAAATGTGCTTGAGGGTTTGTAAATTGCAAGTGTTAAAATTGAGTTTTTGAGAGCTTTTATGTTAATTTTTAAACACATAAAGCATGAAAATAAACTCTGAAATATGCAGAAACAATAGACAAATACACCATAAAAATAATCACAACACAACAACTAATGAAGGAGTTCACCCCTCCTGGGCTATGTCTCCTTGGTCTAGCTTCCAATGGCTTGACCCTCTTTCATTGTGCTCAAAATGGTGATTACATGCATTTACAGTGATAAAATGGCTTCAAAACCTGTTCCATCATCTCCAGAATACCGAAAAATTTCTATCCAGCCTCTTTCTGATCCGAAATTGGTCAAAAACTGAAGAAGTTATGAGCCTCCCTAGCTTTGCTGCTAATCGCACCACAAATTCCCCAAAATCCAGACCGGTCCTACAAATTCTCCCTAAATTGCACCAACAGAGTGAAAATTTCATGAAATTTTTGGCGAAATTGTCGGATCGTTAATTTTTCCACTAGCGCTATAAATCCACATTTTTAACCATAATGATATTGCTTGAATTAAAATTTTTAATTAAAAATGACACATTTATTTAATATGAAATTTGGTGGATTTTTTTTTTTGAATTAAAGATTGGGCGGGCTTCGCCTCCTACACCCATAGTCTCTGCTGTGAGGTTGTATGGTGGGTTTTTTGGGGGGCCAAGGCTAAGACCTGGCCCCTTACCCCATAGTACGCCCAACTAACCTTTTAATATGATTTCAGACATATATTTAAACAAGGAGAAATTGTAGTCCAACGATAAGGCTTGGCGATGTTATGAGAGAGGATATCATTTCAAATCCCTCTGGTTGTGAGATTCAGACTTAAAAATATTTTGGTGGCCCCCGTGCTACCATGTGGTGGCCTCTGGTTGGGCCACGTGGTAGCATGTGGTTTCCCATCAACCCAACCCATAAAAATATACCACAACCATGCAATCAGGGCCTACCACTTCTCAAACTGTGGTAGGCCCAACAATTTTTAAATTTTTTAGCGAATCAAGAGAGGCCATGTGGCAGCTTATCACTGGTCCAAAATACATAGTCAGCTGTTATTTTTTTTTTTTAATTTTCATGTTTTGGGAAATGAACAGAACACGTTTCCGGGCGCATACAGTGTCGGTTTTCCGTGAAACGAGTTGCGCCGAATTTAGAACGAAGATATGTATGTGGTAATTTAGTTACCACACCATTTTGAAAGCTTTCATTTTTGAGCATAATTTTGAGCACATGATCACACCTCCCCACTAGAAGATTTTGGACCCAAAAATCTCTTTCATTACTGAAAATTTGAATGAGGGTAAAACCCCCTCACCCTTTCAGTCTCAATCCACTGGAATTTTCCTAAATTCAATAATTTGAGTTTTTCATGAAAACTAATCTTTTTCCTTGATTCTCGAGACCCTGTCTTGCTGTTGTATATACCATCTTGCTGCAATTTCCCAGAATTTGCAGAACAACAAATTGTCCTTGAAGAAACAAACATGTTCCCTCCTCGGTCATCAATCATAGGAAACTTAAACAACTTGAAATTATTCTCACCTCGAACACTGTCGACATGACGATGTTTAACTTGTCTTGCCTTATAATTGGCTTGAATCTTGACCAAGTGTGATCACCATCGCCATGCAACATCCCATTTCAAAGACAACACATTGTGAAGCCCACAAGAAGAAACTTTGAACCCAATTCCCTCTTTGTCAAATTGCTTTGACGCTTGCTCTTTGACTTTTGCACTCTCTTGCACCAACATCTTGTTCACATTAGTGCTCAACAATGATGCATGCTTCTGCAATTTTAACACATCTTGTTGATCTCTTTTGAAAGGCAACATGTTAGAATCTTGAAACATATTATCACAACCATTAGAAACCTTAATGAAATCAGAATTTTCATTTTATGCATCTGTTTGAAAGGCCTCATTCACAACATCTTGATGCTTGAACATCAACAAAGAAATTTTTTGACCAACATTCACATTTCTCTTCATTTGTCCAGCATGCATAAGAGACAAACTCATCTTCTTACTATGAGCTCTAACAATATAATAAATCCCATTCTTGAACAAATGATACTTATTCTCATGGTGATTAAATATTTCTCTCCTATCATAAAGATATGGGCTACCCAAAAAAATACCATAAATATCAAGAAGAACAACATCAAGTTCAACTTCATCAAGAAAGTTTGTAGTGATTGCAAATCTAAGTATGCACTTCCTCGTCCCTTGAAAATTTGAATTCTTACATATCCAACCAAAAGGATAAGGTATTGGATGAGGAATGGTTTCTAAATTCAACTTCTGGACTAAGTCTTTTGAAATAAGGTTTTATTGTGAACCACTATCAAATAGGGTGTCAATCTTGGTATGCTTTGAAATAACTCTAACATGGAAAAGTTCAATTCTTGTTTCATCATCTTGAGTAAAAATTTGACAGCTTGAAGAACTAGTACTTATAATTTCCTTACCTTTCAAACCCATTTCTATGATCTTTGTTTCATCTCCTGAATCAAAACCTAAATCATGTGTTATTGTAGCAGTTGTCTTCTCCTTCTCCTTGTTTTTAAGATTATTGGGTCTCATCTCTGGATGAAGTTTCCAACATTGATATTCATCATGTCCATATTTGTAAAATTTTTTGCATGTGAGTTTTTATTTCTCCATCGTGATGGAAGCATTATTCTTACCTTTACCCTTGAACTTACCCTTTCCTTTCTCTTTAGACTCAAAGGTATCCTCACTTGTCTCATTTGAAATATGTTTCCCTCTTGCCTCTAGATGTGTGGCCTATACACATACTTCATCTAAATTTGAAGGATTAAACATGAGAATAGTATGTCTCAGGTAACTATGCAAACCTCCAATATACGTTAACAAATTTTCTTGAGATGTCAAATCTACACCCAAAATTTGTGCACTTCTCCGAAACTCTTGAGTATAGCTTTGCCCATTTTATCCTTTACCTTGCCTAAAGTTTTTCTAGTCCATTATAGTATTTTTCATGTATGCTAATGGATAAAATTTTCTCCTTAAGTTAGCAACAAAATCATTCCAAGAGGTTAAGACCTTACCATGTTTATTCATGTCCTCTTGAGTTTTGGCTTCCCACCAAATAAGTGTCGCACTTTCCAATCTCAATGAAGTAAGTTAAATATTTGTGTCATCATCCTTGATTCTTTGAATCCTGCAATATAATTCAAGATGACGTACCCAATCGTCTAATCTCTTAGCATCTACCTCTCCATCATACATAGGCAAATCAAAATTAATGCCAAGATTTAAAAATGGAGTTTTACCATGACCTTTTGGAGAATGTGGAGGTGTTTGTGAAGGGCTGTTGTGGAAGAAGATGATGGTGAAGATGGTGGCGAGGAGAATGGTGGTGTCAAAGGTGGTTTTTCACCATTACCATTACCTTTTGGAGGCTTGTCTCCATCTCCTCCTTCTCCTTTTGAAGACTTATCTCCCTTTGGAGAATTGGAGCTCTCACCTTGCATCCTTTTGCTTCTCTCCTCATAGAGAAATTTCACCATTCTTGTCATATCAAAGAATGGTTTCCTGAATGCTTTTTCATCCTTTGACATATTGTCAGGATCTCCTTCATGTGACATAGTTTCTAAAGCTTCAATTGCAATTTGAGGAAGAATTTGTGGTGGAGGTTGTGGCAAAATTTATCTCCTTGTCCTTGACCTAACTTGAGGACTTGCAACCACAAGCTTTCCTTCTCCTCTGTTGAGCTTCAACCTTGTAAGCATCACATACACTTGCAAATAATTAAATCCTCACAACAACAAATAAACCAAAGCTCTGATACCAAACTTGATCTATATGAGATCTAAATGAACAATGTGCTTGAGGGTTTGTAAATTTCAAGTGTTAAAATTGAGTTTTTCAGAGCCTTTATGTTAATTTTAAAACACATAAAGCATGAAAATAAAATCTGAAATATGCAGAAACAACAAACAAATACACCATAAAAATAATCACAACACAACAATTGATGAAGAAGTTCACCCCTCTTGGGCTACGTCTCCTTGGCCCAGCTTCCAATGGCTTGAACCTCTTTAATTATGCTCAAAATGGTGATTACATACATTTATAGTGCTTAAATGGCATCAAAACTTGTTCCATCAGCTTCAGAATACCCAAAAATGCTTGTTTAGCCTCCTTCTGATTGGAAATTGGTCAAAAACTGAAGAAGTTACGAGCCTCCCTAGCTTTGCTGCTAATCGAACCACAAATACCCCAAAATTCGGACCAATCCTACAAATTCACCCTGAATTGTGCTAACAGAGTGACAATTTCGTGAAATTTTGGGCGAAATTGTCGAACCGTTATTTTTTCCAATATTGCCATAAATCCACATTTTTGACCATAATGATATGGTTTGAATTAAAAATTTTAATTAAAAATGGTGCATTTATTTAATATGAAATTTGGCGGAAAACAAAATTTGAATTAAAGATTGGGCGGGCTCCACCTCCTGCGCCCATGGTATCCACAGTGAGGTCATATGGTGGGTTTATTGGGGGGCCGGGGCTCAGCCCTAGCCCCTCACCCCATAGTTTGTTGAACTAACCTTTTAATATGATTTTGGACATATATTTAAACAAGGAGAAATGATAGTCCAACAGTAGGACTTGGTGCTATTATGAGAGAGGTCACCATTTCGAATCCCTCTGGTCGTGCAGTTTTGACTTAAACATATTTTGGTGGCCCCTGTGCTACCACGTGGAGGTCTCCTGTTGGGCCACGTGGCAACATGTGGTTGGCTATCAACCCAACCAATAAAAATCTGCCACAACTGTGCAGTCAGGGCATGCCACTTGTCAAACTGTGGTAGGCCCAAAAAATTCCAAAATTTTCAGCCAATCAGGAGAGGCCACGTGGCAGCCTGCCACTGGCCCAAAATACGCAGCCAACTGTCATTTGTTTTTAAAATTTTCTTATATAAGAAAATGAACATAACGTGTTTCCCGGAGCATACGGCGTCATTTTTCCGCAAAATGAGTTGCGTCAGATTCAATGGTTGTTTTGGTTCCACACCATTCTGACAAATTTCAATTTTGAGCATAATTTTGAGCACCTGATCACTAAGACATAGACCAACATGCATGTTTGAGCGATAATTGAGTCAATTTCTATTGTAAGCCTAGCAGACATAGTTAAGTCATACGGTCATAATTAAGGGTGAGTGTTAAAATAAGATAATTGCTCATGCATGAAGAGTTTTCTATATTTAGAGACTCAGTCAACTGAGTGTTGAGTCAAGTCAAGTTAAGTGATAGTCAAATTTAGAGTGTGTGCACATATCAAGATATTTTAGGCGAGTCGCTAGTCAGAAAGGTATAAAAAGCCTTCAGGAGGTTCATTGTAATCAAGTCATGTGAATCAAGTTTTGTGTGATCTATAGAGGAGAGAAGCAACTCCTATGTTTTGTGTGTGTTAATTTGTGTTTCTCCTCTCTACCTTACCAACATTATTGAATAGTTTTTTTCAATATTTTTGTTAGTATATAATTACACATCGTATAAAGATCTCCAAAATTGTTGGGGTGGATTTTTGTATGCAGCCTCCAGTCTCAATAAGAATTGGCAAATAGGGTTTCTTCTAAACGATTTTCCTCTCGCCAAACTGGTCTATCTTGATTTTCCACTTTTAATAATGTCGCACAATCTCTCCACATTCACGCATAACAAAGATGAAGCCGCTGTTTATTAGCTATGTTTCAACCACGAATCATGAAAGTAGTGAAGGAATCGAACCCAAGAAGAAAACTGACGAAAATTTTCGGAGTAGCTAATGTAGTGGTTTCTGTCGAATGGATCTGACTGGATCTCCAAATAAACCAGTTGGACGGGTTTCAATACGATCAAGAGATTTGTAGGCTTGCAAGGGCATACATGTCTAGGGGAACCATGACACATGTGGAATAGACTGAACTTCTCAATGCCATTCTCACACCCACTATGGAAAAGAGCACGAGCAAAAGTAAAAACCATTATTTCGGGTGTTTCCAGCAGTGAAGCAAGAGAGTGGGTTTGGTGTCTTTTCACTACTAAGAAGCCGAAGGGCAAGGTAAAAACCCTAATGATTTAAATTAAACTTAAGCGCATACAATAAGGAAAATTAATGTTATTGATGTCACAATGGAGCATTTGGGAAGAATACTGCTCCTGATGCTTGTCTCGTTGTTTTTAATGGACGATTCTCTGCATTCGCCCATCAATGCCTAGTAGCTTATAGTTCATGTTTAACTGGGAGGCTGGCATTTAATTTAAAAAAAAAAAATAAGGTTAATGCTTAGACATTTAATTCCTATATATGTTATTTATATTAAGGTTAATGCTTATACATCTAATGTCACATCTTAAATCTAACGCCTATAGACTAATGTTTAAGTTTACATATCTCCCCACTGTACACATCTATCCCATAATCCTAGTGTATACATCTCTCCCATATTAGGTACTTCATATTAAGTATTTACATTAAAACTAATGTTTAAGTCTATATATCTCTAGGTGTATAAGTTCTCTCATATTGGATACTTACATTAAAGCTAACAAGTCCACAAATTTCACTCATAAACACCTCTAAACCAAATAAATTTTATAATTAATATTTCAAAATTAAATTTCATATCATGAATATATAATATATTTTATAATTAATATTTCATAATTAAATTTCATACCATAAATATATAATATATTTTATAATTAATATTTCATAATTAAATGCCATATTATAAATATATTTTTCTAATCTAAACTATTAAAAATGAGTATTAAAAATTCCATAGCATTAATTTACATTTATGATCCTTCAAGAGGAAAAGAAAAATTAGAATTTAAATGAGTTTTAAAAATTTCATATAATTAATTTACATTTAGGATCAATCAAGAAAAATAAAATAAAAAGAAAAAATAAAATTTGAAGTCATCTACATATTTTCAAGTTAATATAACACACCAGCACAACTTCATATTTGAAGTCATCAATGTATTTTTAACTAGTACAAGAATATTTGTTTAAAACTTTATTAAAGAACATCTCTGAACATGGAATGCACAAGGTAAGTCATTAATGAATAAGCATTAGAATGTTTACCAATGTATCTTTAAAATTAAATTCACAAAATTTATTATAAAGAATAAATATATTTGTATCAAGTACTATTTTATTATGAAATTAATAGAATTATTCATTATTAATATGATTATAAATAAATTCTATAATTAATATTTTATGTTTTCTAATATGGGAATAATTTTCCTCCATTCATTTCCCTTAATATGGATTGGATTGTATCTCATAAATATTAAAGGCATCTCGTTTATGTTTCTAGAGTTTATTTTTTTATTTTTTATTTTCTTTTAAAACTTAGTTTAAATTGAGAACTTTTTGGATTTGAGATCGTTTATGTTTTTAGAGTTTATTTTTTTTCTTTAAAACTTAGTTTAAATTGAGAACTTTTTGGATTTGAGATTTTATTGTTTAATTTTAGTTAAGTTGTTATGCATGATTGTTATTATGGTTTAGTTAGTATAAAAATATAAAAAATATTTCATGTTCATATAATTTTGTTAGGAAAAAAATGTGATTATTAAAGATAATTTAATAAATCAAAATCATTATATTTCTAGCATATATATATATAGACACATATCAATCACATATACCAATTATCAATAATATTAAAAATTAATATTATTTATATTATGAATTAATATTATTTATATTATAAATTTTAATACAAATATTATATTAATAATAATTACTATTATATTAATAATAATATATTGATTGATAAAATTAAAAATAATCATAAATTTAAGATTTCCTCTAAGGAGCGGAAGAGCGATGGCGGTTCCGGGGATTAGGGTTTGCAGAGATGTCTCGAGCTCTTGCGCCGCTTTGGCCTTTCACCAGATTAGACGCCCCCAGATTATGAAGAAGGCGCCGACTTGCGGGTTTCTGGCCAGGTATGAATGGAAAAGAGAGGATGCCGCAGTCTGGGTGGCTACTCACCCTGCCATCGACTCTGCCGGACTCGAAGAGGCCGCCTTCACTGCGTTTCGCCTTGCAAACAGGTCTCTTCCTGAAGGTTTCTCCGAGCTCGCCTTGGCAGTATGTCAGATATGGATCTGGCCCTTGAACCCGACTTCTTGGCGTACAGGGCTTCCTGCGAAGGTAATCCATTTCGTATGGGTTGCTAATAACCAGATCTGTGTGCCTTTTCTCAGGTCGAATTTTGGCTTAAAGAATGCCGCCATTTGGAGGGCGGCCTGCATGGCTAAAGCCCCAATCGACCTTGAAGCTGCTGGGTTTGCAGTGGATCACTGCTCAAGTAGAAGTAATTTTGAAAAACCCATCATTATTTTCTTGGGCGCACGAAAGCAGTGGATCTGCTCAACGCATCAGCCGGATCGGCCTGCAAAGGTTTCAAAGCTTGGCTTACACTCCGATTGTTTCTATGTTCCTCGATCTACCCTAACCACGAGCCTGGCGAATCAGGATAGGGATCCGTTCTCCTCTTCCTAGCAGGTAACCTCAAATTTTTTCCAGATTTTTGTCAAATCTCCTATGGGTAAATCATTTTTAATCTGGATCCGAGCAGAAAACTCTGTTCTGTACCTGAAACAACAGATCTGGGATTTGATGGGATATCCGATCCCGATCCAACACCTAGTGAGCGGTAGACACTCCCTACAGGATAATAGATCAATGATGGAATATGGAATTAAAGCTGACTCGACCATCTCACTAAATTTTCGGCTGAGAGGGGGCGGTGTACAGCAAGGGAGACCAAGCTCTGCAGGAGGCGAAAAAGGGAAAAAAGCCATTCCTCAGCAGCAACCAACTGGCGGCCTCTCCTATAAAAATATTTTACAGGGTACCAAGACTGCAGGGCCACCGCCGGTCCCAGAAGTAGCTGTTCCAAGGCCTTACATTGTGGAACAGTTAGGTCAAACACCTACTTACAAAATTGATTCTTCAGGAACAGAGGATTATGTTAAGACATATGAAACCCAGGCACTCATCTGTCGTTTTAACTGTTTCTGGCCCAAACCCATGGATCTGTTCCATTGGATTTTCACACGATGGACCATGGAATGTGACATTCACCTCTGTTCCAAAGGGTTCTTCATTGTTAAGTTTAAATCTACGGAGATCAGAGATCTTGTCCTCAAATCAGGACCTTGGTTTTGGGGTTCTACAGGCCTTTTCCTGACCCCTTGGTTTACTGATTTCGACCCAAATACCATGACAGTGGCCAGAATGCCGGTATGGGTGCGTTTACATAATCTCCCTCTTCATTTTTGGAGTGACCAGGTCCTGGAGGGAATCGGCAACAGTATTGGGAAATACATCAAAACTGATACAGAAAGACTTGAGGACAGAATCTATACCTTTGCCCGGATCTGCGTCGAAGTGGACCTGAGTAAAGGACTGCCGGAGAATATTATGTTGTCTTACAAGCAACAGAACTGGCTGCAGGGACTCGATTATGAAAATACGGCTTTCAGATGCAGAATTTGTCGACAGCCAGGACACCTTCAAAGTTCATGCCCAGAAGCAAAGAAAGGAAGCAGTAAAAAGAAACAGAAAGAGAAACAGAGAAAAGGATGGCATTTCCCTCCTCCGGTCTCAGAGGACGAGGAATCTGAAGCAGAGGAGGATCCCTTTCCCACTGGAAATAATGAGACTACCAAGAACAAGAAGATCAAAGGAAAGAAATACCAGAACAAAAGGACCCTCAGCACCATCAGAATCACTCAGAAAGGACTAACGAGGATACAGGTGCCGGAGGAGTCAAACGTCATCACTCCTCGGACACCTCAGATTCAGACAAGGATACAGGACCTCAAATCTCAGAAAATCAGTTAGTCCTTGTAACGACTGCGCCTCCCGAGAGCGGGTGGCGCAAGGTCGAGAAGAAGAAGGGGAGGAAAACCTGAGCTGTGGGACAGCTACCCACGCTCTGGACGTTGAGGTTCTTTTTTGAGCCAACCAGTTTTTCTCTGTTTTTCTCTCTCGACTCTTTTTTGGTAGCTTTGCTACGTTGCTTGGTGTGCTAAAGCACATGTGCCCTTTGGGCAGTTGTCTGAAATGCTCTGCATACGCTCCATGTAACTTTTCATTTTTATAATAAAAAGTTACTGATTTTTTTCTGTGGAAAAAAAAATAATAATAATCATAATAATAATTATAATAAATAAATATAATAATAATTAAATTTAAGTATTGAGGGGTTTTCACAGTGCATTATATTAGATATCATTTTTTGGGATTCAACTACGTTAAGTAAGTCATTCATCTATGACCATTTCCACGAGAGGTAGTTGTAACTAACTATTTTTTCATGATTTTTGAATAGTCCACTTAGCACTCATGCATCGGGCGATGCTCACAAGGGTGAAGAAGTGGGATTGAAACTAATGAAATGAATCACATAGTGTCAATCATTACTTTCAGGGCTTGCACCCGATAACCAAGACTTCCCGGGAGGCCACCCATCCTAGATCGCCTCTAGCTTAAGCACGCTTAACTATGGATTTTCTCACACAATCAAGCCCACTTAGCTTGCTACCCCATTTAAAAAACCTTAGCAACTATTGTGCCTCGTGAAATGTTCAAGTAGAGCTCCCTTCACTTGAACGGTTCATGGGGCACAATACTTGCTAAGGTTTTACAAATGGGGTAGCAAGCTAAGTGGGCTTGATTGTGGGAAAAATTACATAGTTAAGTGCGCTTGAGCTAGAGGTGATCTGGGATAGGTGACCTCTTGGGAAGTCTTGGTTACCGGGTGCAAGCCCCAAAAGTGATGATTAACGCTATGTAATTCATTTCACTAGTTTCAATCCCACTTCTTCACCCCTATGAGCATCACTCGATGCAATGAGTGCTAAGTGAACTATTCAAAAATCATGAGAAATTAGTTAGTTATGACTACCTATCATGGAAATGGTCATAGATGAATAACTTACTTAATGCAGTTGAATCCCAAAAAATGATATCTAAAATAATTATATTAATAGTCATTTAATAAATAATAATTAATTCAAAAATAAGAATGAACTAATAATTAAATAGGATTTTAATATAAAAAAAAAATAAAAATTTATTTAAAATCATAGATATGTTTGTACCCTGCAATTATGGTCCTTTAAACTAATAAACCTAGGGGTTAATTAAAAAAACCAAATGGAAAAATTTAATTGAGATATATTTTTATTCTCTTTACATCAGCAAATTTTGCTACGAAATTCAACCTTAAACACTCCATTGGAACACACTTAGAACACAATTATTAAATGCTAGCCTCTTTCAAAACACACCTAGACCGATGATAAAAGCAACACTAATTCATATCAACAACATAATGATCACAACCCTTCACTCTTTCCAACTAGTCCCTTGTTTTCCTTCTAGATTCTCTCTGGTGAAAATGATACAAGTATTGCATATCTGATTTCATTTCATAAAGGACACGAATATGTTCATCAACAAAATTAGGATGGAAGCCAGATTTTCAATTGAGCCTATTTTGAATATAGGGAACAAAATTTATTGCTATTGCAATTTCTTTTATCGCTAAGATGTAATAGATGCCATGCTTGTTCTCCATATCTGCATTTCAATGATAGAAAGATACTCTCTCTCTCTCTCTCTCTCTCTCTCTCTATCTCTCTCTCTCTATATATATATATATAACAAAAATCCGTAAGAAAAATTAATTAGACATAAATCTAATAAGATTGAAAACAAGGACAAAAGAAAGAAGAAATAGCTACAATGTAACCGATCAAACAACATCACCACAAAAAAACTATTCACCGATGCAATTTCTTCCAATTGTTTACCAATCAACAAATCTATTCAAATGATTAACAAGAAGAACAAATATCTTATCGATGTGCATACAAATAATTGCAAACAACAACAACAATTATATAAGATCATTCACCAACACTAAACTGTATTCAAGATAAATACCTTAAAAATTATATCGGCTTCAATCATTCCTCCTCTTTCTTTATAAGTGTAACATATCCATTGTCTTGAATTTTTGCATAACATTGAAAAGAAAAAGGCAACGAAATTTGCAAACCATCTATCCATTTCTCTCTTGATATAGCTGTAAATGTCAGACCCTGCCTCTCTCTAGCTCCAGTATCTACAATGGCTCGTTGCAAAGTCATCCCCTGTAATTTGTGTATTGTCAAAGCCCATGCCATTTTCAAAGGCATATGTCTAATATTACCCCTAACGATAGGCATAATGGGTACAATGTTTGTACAGTCCCTATCAAATGGAACACCACAATACTTTTCAAAAATAACTATACCAAATTATGGAAGATGTGGTGGCTTTGAACCAAGCACAAAGAAGAAATTTTCAATATATCCAAGTGCACCATTAACCATCCTAGAATAAAGTCACAAATTACACGTTAACATCACATGTTCTCCACAACATAGCAACACTTCATGCTCCAACGCATCATCATCCTTGTCTCCTATTTATGTTCTTCTACTACATTCTGTAACCTATCTTACAATAGGAAATTTTGTCGATTTAAGAAAATTTCGATTGTGTAAATTGATGAGATTATTCGTCGCAAAAAACTGAACAGAGGAATCAAACAAATTCTTTTCCTGATGATTCGATCAACTGTTGACACACATCATTAGAATATCCCAATGATCAAGAAAAAGCTTTGCATTTCTAATATTGGTTAAAAGATTGCAAAAATAATCTTATCTCAGATTATCTCTTTGCTGCCTATAAGTTTTGTCCAAAGTCACAACAATGTTGAAGTTTTCCCATAAAAGTTTTTGAAAGAAAACGACTTGAATACAAGGATTTATCCCTAATAAGAGGCAGCTGGCCAAAGTCATCCACAAGAATGATGGACCTACCACCAAAAGAAGACCCCTTGTTTTCAGTAAAGACTTCTCGCAAATGAAAATCTATCTATATGAATAGTCTTGGACCTATTTGTATCAACATTAAAGCATTAGAACATTTTGTTAAGCACATTGAAACCCTTTTGTATTGATTAATATTCAAAGGAAAATAATGAAGAGAAGATTTAGTCTAATGTGAGTATGAAATCAAATCCTAGCTTTAGTGCCCATTTAAAAAGGAAGATTAGTAAATTTATTGATTTAAAAAATATACTCATTATAGTTAAATTTTCATTTGTGAAAATAAAATCTAAAAATAAATTATATATTTTTAAAAATAATGTTTGTCATATTTTTTTAAGTTAAAAGATTTAAAATCAGAATTCAATATAATATTATATTTAATATATATTAAAATTTATAATTAGAAGTTGTGTAAATGCTATGATCTTATAAGTTTAATCCAACCAATTTCCTAAATCAGCTAAAGGAGTTCTAAAAAATACACTAATTCATGAGCCAACGTTACATAATATATATTACTGATATAATATGCGATTTTTTTCAATCTAATTAACTTTTAAAATAAATTTAATATGAAATAATACCATTAACGAAAATCCTTAATCCAAATTTCATTTCATATACAAAACCCATGGCATAAACTGAACTCAAACCTCAAACACAATTATGACAGTTTCAAATGGGTATCCAGCATCTCTATTTGGTTCCAAACAGTCCGCCCAATTTCTTTTTACCATGTCCATAAAAACGGTTCCTTGGCTCATTCGCATGTAGCAGGTCACCGAGAGGTTTTTGCAACAAGTAGTTGGTGTATCACCTTTTTCCCTGCTACTTTGAGGCAAGAGTCGATGATTTTACCCATTCTTATCATTCGTTTTCCTTGTAGAGTGTTTTTTTTTTAAAGCTGATTTTTTCGTCTGCAAAAGTTGAATTTTTCGTCCTTGTTTTAAAGTTGCATTCTCCACCATGGTTGAGGCCGGTGAGGTTTTTTTAGGTCTTGAGGTTGTCGGTTCTCACTGTAGCTTTCAGGTACAACCTTTTTATCTCGCAGTTTTTTAGAAAATCCACATATATTTAACTGATCTTGTAATATGCTAAAAAAAATACTTTACAAATTGCAGAAACCAATTACGATCGCACAATCACATGAACAAAAAAGAGAAATAATTTCAATCCCACAACACAAAGATTTATCTGGGGAAAGCCTTAATTAAAACCTTCGCTATCTGTATATTGCATAAATCAAGAATATGGAACAACACAATGCTTCTCTTTGGCTTGAGAGCTCTCTGCACTATCTTTGACTGTTTCACTCTGTCCTAGGCTTGTTTGGTTCAATACTTAACCAATTTCTTGCCTCTAGATGCTCTGCCTTGCTTGTGCAACCCCTAGGGAGATTGAGCCCCTATTAATTAGGAAATTCCTAATTAATGATTGCGTAATACATCTAAGGTCTTCTGCTGACCTCATGCATGACCTGTATAAATTTCTAATTATACAACTGATAGTACACTTCCCTTTAACTCCAATCTCAACTTGGTCTTCCTCAAAATTGACATGCAACAACTATTTATAGTGAATTATCAGTGAGATGATTGATCATTGCATGTGAATTAAATCAGATTTAATTCACTGGACCTCTCACTAGTTCCTCGATTAGTTAGAACTAGTTAAACTGATTTTAACTCAAATAATTAAGTTATATAATTACAACTCAAAATAAATTGCAACTGGACCTCATAAAACTTAGAGAGAACTCTACATGTATCTAGTTTGATCTTCAGCTCGAATTGACTAAGCTAACTAAGTATTCCTGACTCAGTTAACTCGTACAAGCTGTGATGTGATGTGGAATTACAATGTCCTTCTAATTTAATTTAGAGAAAATTAAATTAGAAGTCTCTTCCAGTTGTCAATTTCAACACTCCCTCTCAACAAGAAATGGATTCTCTTCTATCCCGATTTTGCCTCTATGGAACTCGAATTTTCCTCTTGACAGTGCCTTCATCAAGATATCTGCATCCTGCTCCTCTGTAGGAATGTACTTTAATGACATAATCCTCCTCTACACACAATCTCTAATATGGTGATACCGAATATCAATATGCTTGGACCTGTCATGAAAAAATAGATGAACTGAGAGTTTGATGCAACTCTGGTTATCACAATAAATAACCATCGGATCCATTTCTAATCCAACAAACCAACAAGTATCTTCCTCATCTAGATGGCCTCACAAGCTGCTTGACTAGCAACCATGTACTCTGCTTTTGCTAAACTGAGTGAAACTGATCTTTGCTTCCCGTTGTACCAGGAAATTGTTGCTGACCCAATGCTGAAGATGCTCTTTGATGTGCTCTTCCTGTCAAATGGATTCCTTATCCAATCTACATCTGTGAAGCCTTGAAACTTCACTCCTCTGTCTGCCTGTACCATACCCAAAACTTTGTGGTGCCTCTGAGGTATCTCAACACATGCTTGAATGCCTTCCAGTAGAGCTTGGTAGGCGTAACCATAGCTTGACTACGCTGGTCAAACGCATAGCATATGTATGGTCGTGTTCACCAAGTACATGAGTGAACCCACAAGTTACATGTCGATGGTAGATTCAACCTCTTCGCCTGAAGTAACATCCTCCTTCCTCCAATTCTCTATTAGAGGAGTCTCTATGGGTTTGCTACTCTCCATGTGAAACTTCTTTAGAATATCGTTGGCATACTTTCCCTGAGATACAAAGAGTTCCCCGTCTCTACCAAATTTCTAATCCAAGGAAATAATGAAAGAGCCCCATATCGTTCATCTCAAATTATCTTGCAAGATCCTCTTTGCAAGATTTGATGAGTTGCTCATCACCTATCATAACCAAATCATCGATATAAAGTACAATGATCAAAATTTTACCTTATAACACGATATAGTAAAGGTTCACATCTTCTTCACTTTTGGTAAATCCTAACTCGGTGAAGTAGTTGTTGATCCTAGTGTACCAAGCACGCGGTGCTTGTTTAAGTCCATACAACGCTCTCTTGAGTCTGCACACATGTGACTCTTTGTCGAAGGTCTCAAAACCTTCTAGCTTATCAATGCACACCTCTTCCTCAATCACTCCGTTGGGGAAGTTTGTCTTTACATCCATTTGATGTATCTGCCATCTCATCTGCGCTGAAATTGAAAGGATAGATCTGATTGACGAGTACCTTGCAACTGGAGCAAAGGTCTCATCGTAATCAATTCCCTCCACCTGAGAGAACCCTCTGGCCACAAATTTGGCCTTGTGTTTCTCAACAATCTCATATGATGCCTGATTCACCATGTAGATCCACCTAGATCCTACAACAGACTTGTCCTCTGCTCTTGGGACAACTTGAGTCCCATGCACTTTTTTTGATGGTGGATTCATACTCCTCTACCATGGCATCAACCCAAACTAGTTTTTGCACTGCTTCCTCGAATAAGGATGGCTTAATCTCTACACTATCCCTCATAAGAGCCATGTAGCCAGTGTACTGCTCTGGGGACATTCTCTTCATGCGCTGTGATGTGGGTGCTCCCATATTTTCTCTAGCATCAAGTACCAACCTGTCAGCCTCTGTGGTGCACTTCCTTCCATCTCTGGATGTCTCTGCATGAGTGGGTGCTTCCACTCTTGATTCTTCTGCTTCTGGCTCCTCCACATCTTGAGGTTCTTCTTTTGGAGCTAAGAGCTCCTCAATTGCATGCAACTGAAGCTCCATCTCAAGGGAAATTCGCATGGCCTTCTCTTCATTGAATTTTACATCTCTCCTAACCATTGTCATCATGTGAGATGACATGTACACCCGATAGTTGTGAGTTGTATCGGTGTACCCCGCAAATATTCCCAACTCCGTTGTTGGTTCTAACATTTTCCTAGCATCTTTGGTTACATGGAAATAATTTGATGAACCAAAAATTTTAAAGTGCGCCACATTTGAGTTCTTACCTAAAAAATATTCCTCTGGTGTATTCATCCCAAGAATCTGATGAGGACTTCTATTTTGCAAAAACACTGTTGAGCTACATGCTTCATCCCGCAAGTGCAACGGTAGACCCTGATTATGCAACATCGCTTTGTGCTACTCCCACAATAGTTATGTTCTTCCTTTCTGCATCCAAATTTTGTTGTGGGTTATGAGGTGCTATCAATTACCATTGAATTCCTTTTGAAGAACAAAATTTCATGAATTCATTTGAGACATATTCTCCACCATTGTTGCTCCTAAGAGCCTTTACCTTCTTCCCTGTATCTTTCTCGAAAAGTGCTTTGAAATCACACAATTTTGAGAATGTCTGATCTTTCTTCTGCATGAAGAATATCCAACACTTGCGTGGAAAATCATTTACATAAATCACATAATACCTGTGTTTTGTTGTGGAGGTTGTCGAGAATGGTCCACACACATATGCATGAACTCTTTCAAGGATCACCTTCGCTCGAATATCCTTATCATGAAAGGTTGCTTTGATGTACTTACCCCATGTACACTTTTGCATATATCTCATTACTTAAGTGCACCCTTGGGAAGTCCTGTAGAAATATGTTGCATGATTTTCAAAGCGCCATGGTGTGGATGGCCCAATATTCTATGCCATAACTCACTGATGTATCGAATTTACACTTTCTCTGCTTTCGTGCTCGAGGCATAAGATTTTTCTACATCAAATTTTTAGAGGTTCTTTATCCGAACCCCAATATTTTTCACCTGTCCCGTGGCTCTGTGACAAAGGAACTCCTTTCCTTTGATAAATATCACATCATAGCCATGATCTTCCAACATAGCCTAATAAATTCTTCTTATAACCAGGAACATACATGACATCTTTTAATGTGAGAGGAGTACCATACTCCCTCTGAAAGGTAACAATTCCTATGTTGGTCACATTATGCCTCCCATTATCTACCATCTCAATGTGCATTTGGAGATCCTTCTCCTCCAATTTGCTGAATAATTATTTGTTTTCGGTCATATGGAATGAAGCTCCATTATCCAAGTACCACACAAAACCCATTACCGATGACACCATGCATGCGATGAGAGTGAAATCCAACTCAAATTGTGAAGTAATTGCTTCATCTACCGCTCCTCCTGAGGGCTTCTTGTCAGTCTTCTTACGCGGATACGTTGTGGCATAGTGTACCAACTCATGATAGTGAAAACATTTAATCTTCGACAAGTTCTTCTTCTTGCTTGCCTAGCCAAAATCTGATTTGGAATGGGATGCCTTCCCTTTCCCTTTCTTTTCCTTTCCAACCAAGGCAAAATTCTCCTCATCACCAGTCTTTGATGAGGATCCATCTCTAGTATTCCACCAAATCTCTTCTTGTACCAAGTCAGACCATAATCGCTTCCACTCTGGTAGCTTCTCCCTCCCATTCACTGAATGCTGGTAGTTATGCGAGCTCTTGGGATGGCCTAGAAGTGCTAGGCTCACCAGATCATCCTCGACAACTTTAATACCAACACTTTCATCGTCTTATTCCCTTCCTGTACATTTGCATTAGATGACCATTGATGTGTTTCTCATTGTCCATCTTTGTTGGTGTAGTGATCAACTCAATGGAAATCAATAAGCACCTAAAAATAGATTCATTAATATCATATACGGTAAGATACATATTATTTAATATGCAATACCTTCAATCAAATGAGTATATTTTGGTATATATAGCATTAATGAGTCTATGACTAGGTGAAAAATGTTTGACAAACTCAATTGCCATAGTATAGGCTTTCCATGTGATCTCCAAGACATGATGTTAATGTTGGTCTCAATACTGCATTGGTAAGAGTTATTTCCCAATCCTTATTATTATCTTGCCATACAAAAGCTCTACCTTTCTTTTACCAATAGGGAGGTCAAACACCAAGCCTATTGGTTATTTCCACTGTGACGAATAGTATATCATAGTCTTCATTATAAACCATAAGTATAACATTCATCCCACACTCATAAGGTGTGACAAAATGAATATGAATTTTATGTTTTAAGTGAAATTCATGTAATTCATGTTTTTACAATATAGGGATTCAAACTCTCCATCTTATTTAAAATCCATAACATAAATCTTGCCTTCACAACGGTTTAAAATATTTAAACCGTTAATTGTTTCTCTATTATGCTTCGATTAACTCTTAAATTATCTATGGTTTTCCCGTCGGGGCCAGTGTTTTAATTAAAATTTTGTATGGTAATTAAAACTTTGCATGCCAATTAAAATTTTCAATAGAAAATGTCGACAAGATGTCCTACTCTTTTTAGGAGAGACAACCACCCAACCGAAATCTTTCTCACATTTATGGTTTATTTATTGCTGCATGCTCTTATAAAGTTCAGACTATAGCTTCCATTTCAATTTGAGAACCATGTCCGGTTGGGACTGCGCCCAGTAGCTGGATATGTATGGCCTAGCCCGGGGCTAACTCGACCGTGACCATCCTCGCGCCAACCATCCCCCGCCTGTTAATGATGGAATACAACCTTCCTTTCAAAGTTAAGCTCGTTTATATTTTTAATGATCTATGTCATTCACATGTTTTATTATATTTTTTAAGAAACATGAACAATTTTTCTAATGATTAGCTTATACTTTAAACTAAAATACACTTCGATTAAATGGTTTAAACTATTTAAACCATTAACGGTTTCTCTATCTATGCTTCTATGGGTTGCCAGCCGAAGACAAAGTTATAATTAAATCTTTTCATGGGAATTAAACTTTGAATTTTAATTAAAACTTTTCATGGAAATTAAAAATTTCAATAGAAAATATCAGCAAGCTCTCTTACTCTTTTTTTGGGAGAGGCTTGATTGAAAAGTAACTTTATATGGATCGATATAACTAAAAATAATTTATGTAGATAAATGTTTTTCGGAATAATCACATCATTAGGATTTGGTCGATGTTTCGAACCAAATAATGTGGTTCATCCTTAGGGCAAGGTGAAAAAGCCAATTGATCTTATTGTATAAATAATGTGGATGCATAATTGCCCAGAATTAGTCGCTGAAAACTAGCCGTTACTGAATTAGCTAATTAATTATGATATAAAATTTCAATTAAATATTTTTATTAATAAATGAATAAATATTATAATAAAATGGTTAAAATAATAATAATATAAATTTTTTAATAAATATAAATAATTTAATACAATTTAAATTATTATTATGTTAAAAGAGTTTATGAATACATTAAACAAATATGTAATATATTGTAAAAAAATAAATAGGATAATGTATAAGAAAATGTCAAAGGTAAAATAAAGAAAAATCAAGATAAAAAAAAAGATTAAAGGAAATAAATCCAAGATCAAGGATGAAAAAAAAGAAAAAAGGGAAATGAAACCTTACAAAATAACAATAAAAAACAAAATGTAAAAACAGAGAAAAATCATCCATCCTTACTGAATTTCTATATTAAAATATAGATTCAATATTTCATTAAAAAAATATCAAAATAATTTATATTTAAAAATAAATAAATAATCTTTTTTATGCTTTCATTATATTATCCCAAATAATTTTATATTTATAATTTATTTTAATTACCAATGTCTAAGGGACTCAAGACATGAACATTAGTTTGACGTGGTTTTACAACATTACGTTGGTCATTGATTGCAGTAAAACAATCAATCGCATAATAATCTGATTATTTTACCTTGTCATAAGTAAAAAGCCAAATATATCTCACCTCAAATCACATCAGTATCATGATGTATCAATTATTTTAGCCGTAGTCTAACTAGCCAGAGGAATCGCCCTGAAAATCATGAAAATTCCGATAAGATTTTCAGAAAATCTGGCAGGAATTTTTCTAAATCCATGTTATAACTATCAAAGTTTAATATTTTGGGTGTCCTATAGGTTTTTGATGGTGCTGAATCCATTTCCAATGTCAAAATCAAGATTCAAACACTGTTTCTGCAAGATTTTTTAAATTTTTTTGGCCCGGATTCCGGCCAATTTTGACCGTCCGGGCAATTCCTCCGGCTCGTTAAACGACTCCATTATTTTACGGTAAACAAAAGGCAAAATATTTGACGTTGCAGAAACATTTGTTTGCATACTCGGTATCTTTTTTTCATTTTTTTATTCTGAATTTATATGGTCATTATATAATCTTGCTATAGGAAATGTATAATTTTCCTTTTTATTAGAAATATCTGAGTTTTTGTATTTAATAAAAAAACATATCACATCAATCTAAAATCTACTTATAGTACATACTGTATAAATCTAAAATCTATTTATAGTACATACTATATAAATCTAAAATCTATTTATAATACATAAATATAAAATCTACTTAGAGTAGGAATTAAGGATAATTTAAATATGATTTTTTAAGAGAGAAAGATAAATATCTACTTGAGTAGGAATTAAGGATAATTTAAATATGATTTTTTTAAGAGAGAAAGATAAATAAAAGTCATGATATTGTAACTATGACTCCGCAGTAAAGAGAAATAAAGATGCAGATCTTAGTTGAAGAATAACGATACAAATATTAACAAAATTGAAAATAATTTAGGTAAAAATAATAAAATATATTAATATTATTTAAAAATTATAAGACAAATCTAATATTTCATATAAGAAGATATCAAAAATATTTTTTAAAAATTAATTTATTTAAAATTCATGTATCTTTTTATTCTTTATCATATTTCATTCATTTTGATTGCTATTTTATTTACAATTTTTATTTTTTAAATGATTACAATTTATTCATTATTATTCAAAATTAAAAAATTCCTTATCCATGATTTTTTGGGTTAGAAAAATATTTATAAAAATTAAGTAATACTAAATGTAATCATCAATAAAACCAAAAAAACAAAAAGCATTGAAAAAATTAACTCAAAAAAATATTTCTTAAAAATTAAGTAATACTAAATCTAATCATCAATAAAACCAAAAAAAACAAAAAGCATTGAAAAAATCAACTCTTCATTGTTGTTGAGAATATTTGTGAAGTAATTTACTAAAGAATATCTTTGGAAATGTAATGTATGAGGTAAGTCAACAATAAGAAAATAAGAAAGTATTAGGAAAAAGTATAGGAATGATTTTCAAGTGTTTTATATATATAATAATAAAAATTATAATTATAATTATTAGTTTAATTATAAATAATTTTTATAACATATATAAATTATAATTATAATTATTAGTTTAATTATAAATAATTTCTATAATTAATGTTAAATCATGGTGGTTAAAAAGTAAGTTTTAAAATTTTTATTTAGTAAAAACATTTAAGATTGATTAAGAAAAGGGAAAAGAAAAATTGGAATTTGAAGTCATTAATTTATTTTTAGTTAATATAACACATAAAAAGTCATTAATGTGTTTTTAGTTAGTATAAAAATATTTGCTAAAATTTTATTAAAAAACATCTTTGGAAATGGAATGCATAAGGTAATGAGAAAGTATTAGAATGCTTGCCAAATGTATCTTTAAAATGAAAAACACAAGATTAATTATAAGCAAAAAATTTAAATATGTGACTAGTATTGTTTTATTATCAATATTAGTAAAATTATTAATTACCATTTTAATTATAAGTAGATTTTATAGTTGATACTTTATGTTTTCTTATATTGAATGCCAAATCAAGATTTTTATCCTTTAGTTCATTCTAATAAGGATTGGATTGCATTTGGTAGATATTATAAACATCTTGTTCATGTTTGTAGAATCTTTTATTTTTCTCTCTCAAACCTTAGCTTAGACTGGGGATTTATTGGATTTCAGATCTTCTTGCCTAACTTTAGTTAAGTTGTTGTGGATGATTGTCATTGTTATTTAATTAGTAGAAAAATGTAAGGAATATTTAATATCGATATAATTTTTTTATGAAGAAATTATAGGGATTAAGGATAGTTTATGTATGATTTTAAGGTAAAAGGATACATCAAAGTCATGATATTATAATTATAGCTTCACAGTAAGGAGAAGTGTGAAGCTCTTGGTTGATTGTTAGCTCCTTCTTCATCCTTTCCATCATGCAGAACCTTCCTTTACGAGAGTTTCACCATGCAAAAAAATCATCAATCTAAGTTTAGTTCTAGGGTTTTGTCCACAAACCCTAGGGATTTCACATCCAAGACTTCAAGTCTTCTAGGATTTACAAACACTAGATTCCAAGTTTTATTTAATTTTTTTCATATGCAAGTTTTCTTTTTATGCCAAAATGCCAAAAAACATAGAATCCTTGTGCCTTGGCATATGTGATCAAATTTGTCATTTTAATCAATCAATCTAGGACATATCGAGGTTAATAGTCCATTATAGATTTTGTAACACTAGAAACATATATTTTCCAACATAACCTCAACTAGTAGCATATGTAAGGCATCTTTCAAGGTTCATGGTATCAATACTCTAGAAGCTCATATCTCATCAAATTTAAAACAAAACCTTTCTTCTGAAACACAATGCAATAATTCTAAAGGAAACATAGGTCCCCAAAATAAATTTAATCCAACATATCACACTTCAAGTTACCAAGATTGTGCATAGTTCACCCCCTTCATTAGTGATATTCTTAAATAACTTCTCATGTAGATTCTTAAGATACATTTTGAGTGAAAGCTTCCTTTAAGCATATTTTCATCGAACCAAAGAAAAGCCACAACTTCAGAGGAAAAATGTCATGGAAACATATCTTATCCAACAATATGAGCTTTTGAGTCGTTGATTTCTTTGGAATACATGTCTACCATATTCTCATAATTAGGAGTAGTTCAATTTATATAGAGGTTTATATATAGATGGAAACACATGCTTTGGTGAAAATCCCAGAGAGATGACACATAGAGATATCAAGATTGAAATCAACCTCCATCACACATTTCACAACATGTCAATGGTCTTCAATTTACTACTTTCCATGCTCAACATGATTAAATTAAAGAAATAGAAGAGGCATTAGCATCTACTAAGGAGGCCTCTTAAATTAATTTAACGCACATAGAAGTCACTTCTATAGTGTTATAGCTTGCATTATTTTCCTTACATACAATTTCTAAGACTATCCTCTAATGCTTTTTTCAGGGGACAGTTGTTTAGTGTGAGACTTCACAAACAAGTTAACTTCAGACCCCTATTCCATAAACTTATGTGGTCTCTTATCCTCCCTCTTCATTATAAGCTCATGAATGGATTTTTCGATTATCATGTCAAAATACTTCATAAAGGAAAGATGTATTTAAGTCATTCCAATGTCCATTTTAGCTTCATTTGATTTTGATTAACCTTTTCAAATGCTTAGCAACAATCAAAATCAAGCAATGGTACCCTAATACCAGTATAAATTACCCAGTACAATCATGTTCACATTAGTACAAAACATATTCTTGATAAGAACCATTATATAGCTATGGAATTAGAAACTTCAAAGTAACACTTCATATTTTGAACGTGAAATCAAAGGAAATATCCAAAAATGTTTTAGCATAAATGTATACAACTAAATTGGTTCATCCCTTTATCCAAACTTAAAACTGTGTTGATGTCATTATTTCTCAAGAGATATTAGAACAATGGATGTACATTCATTTAGTGTGAGGATGTGACCTTACAATATCTTCATTACCCTTATCTAAAACATAATATTTAGGTATTTTAGGGTTTACAAACCCAAAGAAAAATTATATCATCAAATCTGTCATGTACAAACTCTCTTGGTAGTTCATCCAAATCATAAGAGAATAAGAGTGTACCATGGAGTCCTATGCCTGTGCATATTATCTGTCAAATAAGGAATGTTTCATCTGGTCCAAGCAACCTTTGTAAGGCTTGTAATATGCTTCCAAATAACTTGCTTCAAGTTTCAAAATAGAGAAACTGCTCAAACAAACCCAAAAGGGATTCCATGTGATCTTCATAAAAGAATTTCAAACTCTAAAACTGATGAGGAACTAAACCTCTTTATTATATGAATGCATGATCAACATAACACGATGATAACCATCAAAACCTTTCATCCTAGATATCACTACAATGTGTATAACATAGTGATAACACCAATAATCTTAAAACCATAAAAAAAAAATGTATCCAATGTCTATTTTTGTATCAACATGTGACTTTAAGGATCTTCTCTAGAGTAAAATTTCTATAGTACTGATATTATAGATAGCTTCAACCTTCTCCAAAGATAGCTTCAAAATTTTGTCCAAGGTTCTAAATAAAAATGCTAAGGTCTCCTTTAAATTTTTGGCAGACTACAAGACTGAATCAATTTAGGTTTGATTTCCTAGGACTATCACCTTCCTTTTAATTACTTAATGAGGTTTCTCAATCTCCTTTTTTCCTATGGACTTCCTGAAATAGGTTGTGGTCTAGTCTTGATATTTTCATCCCACAGGAGATGTATTTCAACCATAAACCTAGGGCTCCAGTATTCTTTATAAACATGAATAACCATGGTCTGAACATAAGAATATTTTGTCCCTATTTGAATAATAATTTGAACTAGGGCTTACACAATTTTATACTTGGAAAAACTAGGTAGATTATCTTCCTTGTTCAACAAAAGGTTTTGGGTCTCTTTTAGGGCATAATCAGAGTCCCAAAATAATGTTTAAAAAAACCTTCTATCATTCTAATCAAGATTGTATTTATCTTACTTGATGTGACCATCCTTCACTTGATTAGGGTTGTACCTCTTAATGGTTTCTCTTACACTTGGCTCTGATACCATGTTATTTTTTTTAAGATTTCCTAGACTGATAATTACATCCAATGATATTTAATTAATTATTTATCTCGTGTCACATCATCATTAAGCAATTATACATAGGAAATATTAAACATTACACAATAATAATAGTAGAAATATCAAGCAATAGCTAAACACAAGAGACAAAAAAATTATTGTGGGAAAACTTCGAACTAGGGGAAAAACCCTACAATATTTTATTAGAGAAATTTTCCATTTCAACAAGAGATACAATCTGATTTCTTAGTCAAGAATAGTCAATCTAACCATTAAATAAGCCCAAGTCAAACTTGGTCAACCAGATACAAAATTCACTCTCTTGAAGTTTCGGCCTCATAAAATTTCACTCATAAAATTTTGGCCGCTTGAAATTTTGACCTCCTACCTTAGAGAATTTGTCTTATTTGAAGCCTCAGATCATGCCTCATACTTTTTCTTCAAGAACCTCATATTCCTCCTTCAATAAGCCCCTAGATTTTTCCTTAGATAATTCGAATTAGCCTCATATGATGATCCAAATTAGAATCCAAAATTGGAGAGAATGAATGCCAATATATGTTAAAAGGGTCGAATGGGTGTGTCCCTTCAGTAAGGCTGACTTGAAGTTCACCTTACATTTGGAGGAAAAAGTCAAAATTTAAAATGATCTGACATGAAGTACAAATTGTATTTGTCATTTTGGAGGTCTAATAAAAATTGTGAAGACAACTCATAGCTACAAGAATTAATAGGTTTGTGGGACCATTTAAAGTCATTAAAAAGGGAGTTGTGTGTTAAATTTGGTATCACAAATATCCCAAATTCTCTTATCTTGCAGCTAGTTGAACCCTTCAAGATACACAGAAAATGGATGATATTAGTGGTTAAACATGGACTAAAAAAAACATTGAATTAAATGGAAATAATAAATAATAAAAAACTAAGCTAAATAACTTTAGATAAGCCAATGAAGCAAGAAAATTCAATAAAGTAATGGGAAAAGAGCCCTGTTTATTGATTGTTGGTAGTGTAAGAGTTACAAATAGAATTTAATGTCACTTGAGGATATTTTTTTTAGCAATGGTTCTCAATAGATTTTAGCAAGGATTTCCCCTTTTCAATTTCTTTTGCAATTTCTTTCTCTCTCAAAGAATTAAAGAAGACACTCTCAATGGTGGAATCCTCTTAGCATTGGGATGCTTTATTTCTTGGAGCATTTTTTCCAGCATAACAATGCACAACTTATTATTTTTTTTCTCTCCATTCTCTTTCATTTATGGAAAATTTTAACAATCTCTCCTTTGGATCATCAATGAGGTTGTTTGGCTCATAAATGAAATGAGAAATACCATCTGTAACAATTCTAGGTTAATAGTTCATGTAATAAAAGTTAATAAAGGTAAAATAAGATCACGAATAAGGGACACTTATTCCAAGTTGAAATTTGGGTGAAATATCCTAGTGGGCATCACTTATTGTGTTTTATGGCTAAGGGGAAATTGGAAAAGGAAATGGCTAAGGATTTGGAAAGGGAAAAATGTATTTGGGCACACTATTTATGAAAATAAAGGAAAATAGGATAAAATGAAGGTGAAAGGTCAAAGGTTGCATGTGAGGAGGAAAATAAAGGAAAATAATAGAAAGTTGAATAAATTAGAGGCCTCATCAATAAAAATACCTCAGAGCATTAGTTGGTAGCCTTTTTTCAGTTCAGTTTTAGAATTAGTATTAGAGAGGAGAAAGCACCAATAGGAGAAATAAAGTAAGCAATGAAAGGAAAGGAAAAGAAAAGAAGGACAAGCATAACAAAAAGAAGGAAAGGATCAAGAAACTTCAGCGGGAATAATTGTACGTAGCATGTTGCATATATGATTTCCTAGATGGTTTTGACATGCATGACATGTGCATGTTGGTATTTGGTTATTTTGTTGTCATTGGCATAGATTTTTCCGGATTTCAACAAAGGAGGTGGTTTAAACTATGGATTCCATTGGTTTTCTTTGGATTGGTTTATCCCATGAGATCCCACATGCTTGGAATATGGCACGGGGGTGATTTCCTGAAGAGAGATTTGGCTAAGCCAATATATGGTCGGGTGGAACGTGGAAGTCTCAAACCCAATTGATATTTGCCTATGTTTAATAAAGGATAAGTTTATCTTGCTTTGGATGAAGAAATACATTGGCTATTATGTGGCTTTAATGGTTGTTATATTTTTGTTATTTATCTGGTTAAATTCTGGTTATAAGCATGGTTTTATGACAGATCTTAGTCGGGGCTCTTTTCACGATTTCACTCATAATTGAATGAATAATGAATGCAAGACCTCATTAGTGTTATGAAAACTAATGTGAGAAGGAAGTGACCCTTCTTGTTAAACCTCAGATAAGTTTTCAGTCCCTCATGTTCATACTTGCATTCATGATGTGTAGGTTGCATATCCAACAAGTGTTTGGTAGAATGTCAGTCCTAGTTAGGGATGGTTGGGTTAAGTTATGGTTTCAGTTTTTGGTTTACAATCATTGTTCCTATGTCATTTATCAACTCTATAAGTTTCATTGAGTTATGGGACGAGACCTGAGTCTCGACCCTGAAAAATGTGGCACAAAATTTGGAGTCCCTGGTATAGAACTGAGTAGAAAAGTCCATAGTCGCATGGAGGCATACTTATGTGTTTGAATCAGAACCTATAGTCATGTGGAGGCCTTGGAAAGAGAGTGATTGGGGCTCTAGGTTAGGGGAAAAGTGATTTGTGTATGGGGTTGGACACTCTAAGGGGTTGGGTTACTTTTGGAGGTCTTGTGGCACCTAGCGGAAGTTAATAAGGTCTTAAGTTGTCAGATCCATTTCATTATGGTCACATAAGAGGTTGTGTCATATCATAGTGACCCTCAACTCATGTTTATCTCGGAAAAGCTGATGAAAGTGGGTAAATATGGGAGTAGGAATTACAAGGTGGTAAGCACAGTTTCTCTTTATTTGGGTAAGTCTAATGTTTTCAAGGTTATGGTTGTCATGCATGGGATAATGGTATACAGTTGGTATGGTCATGCATGATGTCTTTACGATGTTATGTCATTATATGGAAATGTTTATGATTATACATATACATGCTAATGTGGACTGATATTGCAGATGAGATAAGCCTCCCCTGAATATCAATGAGGTATGGATTTGATTTTGGCATCTATTTTGTTTATCTGACATGGTATACTTGTAGGAATAAGAGACACAAAATGACAAGAAAAATGGTAGACTATAGTTCTCGTGACTCTTCCTACAGATCAGTTTGGCAACAAGGAGAAGAGTCTTCTCCTAATATAGAAGATACATTGAGGAGCATGAGGGAAGAGATCAGAAATTGCATAGCAGATAATGACAGGTTGGCTTAGGCTTAGGAAAAACTTGCAATGGCTCAGGTGAAGCAGGTAGAGGTTAATGAAATAATTATTTAGAGCTTCTCAGAGTTGCAGAAACATGGACATTTGAGAATGAGTCAAGAGAAGGAAGAGAAAATAAATGGAGCCCATGGTAGCAGACCTCGGTCTGGATACAGATTGGATAGAGAGGACATAGTCAGAGGTGGAAGATCATTGGATACACTTGACAGGAGGACTGGTATGTATAGGCATCATTCTAGTTCCTCATCCTGGGGACATCATCAAAGTCATTACTATCATCATCCTTATAGGAGGAGGGAGTGTTTACCTGAGGAGTTCAAGAAAGTGAAGCCTCCTACATTTGATGTAGAGATGAAGATGTCAGAAGATGCAGAGGCATGGTTTCTTGGGATGAATAAATTCCTTAGATTTCATAACTATTAAGAAAACATGAAAGCCAATATGGCCACATTTAATATTAAAGGGAAAGAAGGTATCTGATGAGAATATGTGAATAATGTCAAGGGCATACAGGAAGAAGACTTGATTTTGGATGGCTTCGAGAGGATATTCAAGAATATGTATTATGATGATAGAGCTAAGGATTTTTATGAGCTACATATGGGTTCTATGAAAAATTATGAGTATACTAGCATATTCTTGGAGCTGTTGAGGTATGTGCCATATCTCAAGGAGGAAAAAGCTAAAATTCAGAGATTCATCGATGGATTTCCAGTATCATATAGAGATCGGATTGAGTTTGATCAACCTATATCGTTGTAGGAATCCATCCAGAAATTGAAGCATTGTTATGAGAAGTCAAAGTGAAAAGCTGATCCTAAATGCGATTTGAAGGGAAATGATAAATTAAAAGGGAAATGGCTACCGAAGTGGGGAAGGCCTCAAGATGCGGGTGAGAAAGAAAATTTTGCTCCTTACAAGAAATTCAATGCATTTGAGAAGGGACATGTATCGTATCCTGGATAGCAGCAGACTAGAGGTGATGGTAGAGCATCGTTGAAGTGTTGGATATGTGGTAACAATCATCGTAAGAAGGATTGTCCATTGTACCAGGGAGGTAGGCCTCATATCTATAGTTCTTAGGACATGTATATAGTTGGGGATGTTGGTCATAATATTTCTCGAATCTATGTGGCTTTGAGAAACTGGTAGGAAGATCACTAGGAATATATCATTGAGATCGACGGTAAGATTTGTGATCAAGTTATTTCTATTTTGACTAATCCTAGATCTAATTGTAGTTATTTTAATCCTGACCTAGTGGATAAGTGTGGCTTGAGAAAATAAGTGCATGCAGAGTCTTGGTTGGTGAATTTGGCTACATGTACTAAGAAGAGATTTCATTATTGGGTAAGAGCTTGTGATCTTGAGTTGAATGGTATGCCTACATTAACACATTTTAATGTACTACCATTGGAATTGTATAGTATGTTGTTGGGTATGGATTGGTTGTATCTTCATAGAACCAAAGTATATTTCTATGTCAAGGCTATTGAGTGTCTGGATGATAATGGAGAAAAGAAAATCTTGCAGGGAAATAAGAAGCTTACATTAGTAAGGATGGTCACACCTATGCAGGAAAATTGTAGTTGCAGGAAAGGGTGTGTTATGTTTGTAGTTCATATTTCCAGTGAAAAGGGTAAAGATGTTGAGAATGCAAAATTATTCAAGAGGTACCCAACATTGCAGTACTTTCAGGATGTGTTTTGAGCAGAGATTCCAGGGTTGCCTCTGCACAGGGAAGTATATTTTTCTATTGAGTTGATACCAAGAGAAACACTAACATCAAAGGTATCTTACATAATAAGCACTCTAGAGTTATTAGAGCTGAATTTGCAGTTAAAGGAAATGCTTGATAAGGGATACATTATGCCAAATGTATCTCCTTGGGGTGCACTAGTGTTGTTCGTGAAGAAGAAGGATGGTACTCTTAGATTGTGCGTTGATTACATGCAACTAAAAAAGGTGATGATTAATAATAGGTACCTATTTCTGAGGATTTACGACTTGTTTGATTAGTTGAAGGGAGCAACAATGTTCTCAAAGATAGATTTGTGATCACGATACCATCAGGTACACATCAAAGAAGAGGACATCTACAATAATTCCTTCAGGACCATGTATGGGCATTATGAGTTTGTTGTAGTTCCATTTGGTTTGACTAATGCTCCAAATAATTTTATGTGTTTGATGAATAATATGTTGCGTCCTTATGTGGACAAGTTTTTTGTTGTATTAATTGATGACATCGTGGTATATTCTAAGAATGAGGAAGAGCATGCGGACCATTTAGTAGCAATGTTGAGATGCTAAGAGAGCATCAATTGTATGCCAAGCTTAGCAAGTGCAATTTCTTTTAGACAAAGGTAAATTACTTGGGACATGTTATTTCAAAGGCAGACATAGCAGTAGATGCAGAAAAGATAAAAACTATCATGGAATGAGAAATCCTATAAATGTGGATGAAGTCAGATCATTCATGGGTCTAACAAGTTACTACAAGAGGTTCATCAGGAACTTCTCACACATTTCATATCCTATTGCATCATTGCAGAGGAAAGGTAAGAAGTTTGAATGGACAAAGGAGTGTGTAGAAAATTTTGAGCAGCTGAAACAATTGTTGACCAACGCTCTAGTGTTAAAGATTGTAGATATGGATAAAGAGTTCATAGTGTGTAAATATTCTTGCAAGAGAGGACTTGGTGGAGTCATTTTGCAGGAGGGACAAGTGATATGCTATGAGTCCAAGAAACTAAATGAGCACGAGAAGAATTATGTGACTCATGATCTTGAGTTGGAAATTACTAGTCATGCCTTGAAGATTTGGAGACATTATCTTCTTGGAAAGAGGTTTATGTTTATGAGATATCACAGTGGATTAAGATGTATGTTTGTCTAGTTGAATGTGAATGCTAGGCAAGCTAGATGTTTGACTACCCTTAGTGAGTTTGGCTTTGAGATCATGTACGTTAAGGGAAAGGAGAATATGATTGCAGATCCTCTCAGCAGGAAAGTACAATTGAACCATGTTGCAGCAATGAGCTCATATGGGAAAAATTTACAGGATCAGATCTTATAGGCAAGACAATAAGATGACAGATACACAGAGCTTATGCACAGGTTAAAGTAGTGTACAAGTGATCAGGATGTGGATTATCATCTTACAATAGACGACTTGGTGAGATTTAGGGATATGATCGATGTGCCAGATGATAGAGAACTCAAGAAGCTTATCTTGAGGGAGTTTCATGTAAAACCATATTCAGGTCATCTAGGATATCATAAGTTGTTGACAGTAGTAAAGAAATTATACTACTGACCGAATTTGAAGAAGGAAGTAGTAGAGTTTGTGGCAAGGTGTTTGGACTGTCAAAAATTCAAAGCATAGTATAAGCATCCAGATGGGTCGCTTCAACCTATTATAATTCTGAATGGAAATGGGATGTCATTTCCATGGATTTCGTTATAGGTCTTCCGAGGACATCGAGCAAACATGATTCTATCATGGTTGTGGTAGGCAGGTTGAGCAAGGTATCTCACTTCATTCCAGTGCTACTTATTCATCCAGTGAGGTAGCACAGGTCTTCATCAGGGAGATCATGATATTGCATGGTGTTCTTATGCAGGAGAATCCTACTCCATAAATTAATTTTTGAAGAAACATAAGGGGAAGGTTTATTTTATGAAGGGAGAGATTCCCAAATGTTTAATTTATTACAAATATGATTAATTTATGATTGTTCTTGAATGCGTGAGAACATTTGAGATCTTAGGTGTTACAAGTTTCATGCATATTTTATGGAGCTGAAATATCTCTTGGAGATTGAGTTAGGGATTTTAGGAGTTTGGTGAGGAGATTTTATAGGATTTGAACTGAAATTAGTTCAGAATAATTTCATTGTAAATATGATATGCCTTGAAGGCATTCGAGGGGGGATTAGATAGGAAGCAGATAGAGTGAGGTTGGTGTGATAGGAAGTGTGTAAAGGAAAATTAAGGCCGAAGACTCAAAAGGGCCAAAGGAATGAGATCAGGCCTAAGCATGCTATGTGGAAGCTTTGCATAAATTATGTATGTTTGTGAGATTTAATGAAAATTCTCTATTTGTGTGTGGGAATTAGACCTTTGCATATTATTTTTTACATGTGATGTTAATTCTTGTTATAATCAGTGAGAAAGGTTATATTATGGATGAATAAAGCTTTGTTTATAGGTTTGGAAGTAGTAAGGAAACATTTTTAATTGAATTTGTAATTGGAATCTTTGAGCCAGAGATGAGATCGATTAAGATCATTGATCTATTCTATGATCAAATGATCTACATAATGAACCTCTGTGAGTTACGTTTTGGGGTTGAATTTTTGTGGTTGTTAATCCTGTAAAATGTGGTTTCTATTTTATGTTAGTCTCTCACATCTCGAATTAGAGTCATGATGGAGAAACAACTTGCTCAGAGTCCAGGTTGAACGCAAGTTGAATTGCATTATTTTAGCCAAATTGAAATTTGGTTAGATCTTTCCAGGATTTATCAGTTGAACTTGTGGATTGTGTTTCAGAAACTGAGAAATTGAAGAAAATCAGAGAAATTCTGGCGAATAATTGGAGTTATGGGTGAAACAGAGTATCGACAGGACTTTGATGGAAAGATGCCGCAGTCAGGTCGCAGTGGAAGCACATCAGTCTTAGAGAATAAATAAAAGCGTGAATGTGGAATGGATGGTCGAGATTAGATTTCAGAAATGAAGCAGGTTGGATGGACGTATGAGATCATATCGCAGATATGAAGCGAGAGTGATGGATGGTTAAGATCCTATCGCAGAAATGAAGTGGAAGGTGAATGGTCAGGATCGCATCGCAGAATTACAATGGAAGATGGACGGTCAGGAAGCCATATTGCAACTGGAGTAATGAGGTCGTTAAAGGATTTGGAGACTGCGATAAGGAGCCACGTGTCGTCTGAAGATTTACTTTGCATATTATAATCAGGTGAAGAACCTTGTTATTGCTATTTGTTAAAATGTGTGACATGCGATAAGGTATTCACTGTAATTTGCGAAATCCCAAACATTGCGATATATGTTATGTATGATGCGCGATGAGGTTAAAGTTTTAAATTTGCGATATTCCGATGGGCTGATTTGCGATGAAGATTAAATTTGTGATATGGTGATAAGAAAACGCGGAGAAGGTTGGTAAACTTGTATCGATCACGTGAAAAAGCGGAAAAGGGTGAGGAGGTAAGGTATTTCGGTTTTAATCCAAAATGCCACATATTTGGTTTCGATAATTGAAAATGGATTAAAAAAGATCCATAAGAGATCTAATGAAAGTATACAGGGTGTGTTTAAAAGTTAAAGCACACTTTATGTTAGAATAAATCGTGGGATCTGGGTAGAATAAGTTTTGGGTCTGCACATTGAGTATTTGCGGCCATATGGTTGCATCATGTTCCAAATAATATTGCGTTGGACAAGGACTCCAAGTTCCCTTCCAAGTTTTGGAAGGAGTTGTTTGCAGGGTTATGGACAAAGTTGGCCTTCAACATAACTTATCATCCATAGACACATAAACAAATAGAGAGGGTCAACAAGATACTGGAGGATATGCTGAGGATGTATGTCATGCGTTAGCAAAGGATATGGGATGAGTACCTTCCATTAGTCGATTTTTCATACAACAATAATTATCAGGATTCACTAAGGATGAGTCTGTTTGAGGCATTGTATGGGAGGATTTGTAACACTCCCATCAGCTGGAATGATCCAATGATTCAGTAGAATAGGAAATGTGAGTTATAAAGAAGAATCTAAAGCTAGCACAAGACAGGGAGAAAAGTTATGCAGAACAACACAGGGCATTTAAGGAGTTTTAAGCCGGGGAGCATGTGTATTTGTGTATCATCCCGAAGTAGATATCCTTAAGGATCAAATCATGTGCCAAGTTGGCACCATGGTATTATGGAAATTTTGAGATCCTTGAGAGGATTGGACCAGTGGCCTACAAACTTTCACTTCCTCTTATAGTGAAAGTCCATGATGTTTTTCATGTTTCATTGCTTAAAAAAATATGTAAAGGATGTCAATAATGTTATTTATTGGTTTGTATTGCAAGTGGAGAAAGAAGGATAATTCCAGCTGAAACCCCAATGCATATTGTAACGAAAACATCTCGTGCTATAGAACAGAGCACTAGAGCAGGTTAAAGTGCAATGGAAGCACTTTGGGTCTGATGAAGCTACATGGGAGATGGATGATTAGATGTGGGTTATGTATCCTTCACTATTTTCCAGTGAAGGAAAATAAGGTTTTGGTATTTGTACATATTTATGCATGGTTTTTATTGTAAATACCAGAATGAGTTAAGTTATAAAGCTCCGATAAGCGGTATGGTTGTCATGTTTTCATGATGGTTTTTCTTTTGAGTAGGATGTTATTGTAAATACTGCAATGAGCTGGGTTATAAATCTCCATAGGCAGTAATTTTTTTATTTTCAATAGTTTTTCTGGGTATAGATGTGGTTTAACAATGAGGACGTTGTTCCCTTAAGAGGGAGGGGAATGTAATAAAATTTAATGAAGGTAAAATAAGACCACGAGAAAGGGACACTTATTCCAAGCTGAACGTTGGCAAAAATATCCTAGTGGGCATCACTTGTTTTGTTTTATGGCTAAGGGGCAATTGGCAAAGGTAATGAATAAGGCTTTGGAAAGGAAAAAAGGTATTTTGGAACATTATTTATAAAAATAAAGGAAAATAGGAGAAAAAGAAGGTGTAAGGTCACAGGTTGCATGTGAGGAGGAAAATGAAGGAAAATAATGGATAATTGAAGAAATTAGAGGCCTCATCAATAAAAAGACTGCAGAGCATCAATTGGTATCCTTTTTTCAGTTCATTTTTAGAAATTGTCTTAGAGAGGAGAAAGAAAGCAAGCAAGGAAAGGAAAATAAAGGAAAGGAAAGGAAAATAAAAGAAGGACAAGAAAAACAAAGGAAGGCAAGGATCAAGGAACTTCAACAAGAATAATTGCAGGGAACAAGTTGCATGTATGATTTCCTAGATGGTTTTGACATGCATGGTGTGGGCATGTTTGTATTTGGTTCTTTTGCTGTCATTGGATGGATTTTGGTGGGTTTCGACAATGGATTTTAGCCTATCCTTGCTATTTTTAGATAGACATGGTGTGATGGGATTGTTATCGGTTTTGAGCTTTGGATTGCCAAAATATTTTGGATCTGGGTGAGGTGGTCTAAGGAAAATTCCCAAAGGCCTAGGAATCCCTTGACTGATAATGGTAGGATACATGGTAAATCCTGAGGGTGGAGATAGGAAAATTCCTCAAGGTATTGGTGAAGAAATTCTGAGGCATCCAAGCTCGGGTTGGTTTTGTGATCTCAACATCAGTTTGGGTGATAAAACGGTATGAAGAGGGAGGAGGTGGTTTAACCTATGGATTCCTTTAGTTTTCTTTGGATTGGTTTATTCCATGAGATCCCACATTCATGCTTGGAATATGGCATGAGGGTTATTGGATGAAGAGAGATTTGGCTCAGCCAATCTATGGTTGGGTGGAACACAAACGTACCGAACCTGGTTGGTATTTTCCTATGTTTAATAAAATCTAAGTTTCTCTTGCTTTGGATGAGGAAGTATACTGGTTATTTATCTAGTTATATGTTGGTTATATGTGTGGTTTTATGAAAAATATTAGTCATGTCTCTTTTCATGTTTTCACTCATAACTGAATGAATAATGAATGTAAGACCTAATTGGTGTTATGAAAACTAACGTGATAAGGTAGTGACCCTTCTTGTTGATCAATTTTGATGCAATTTTGTATTCTTTGAAAGACCTATTGATAGAGGAGTTGAATGTGGCCTATTATCACTGATCAGAAGAACAGAGCAATACACATCTGGTACTATTATCATGTATGCTAATTCTGTTTTTTTTAATATTAGTGATGAATCCAACTTTAATGAATTATATATGAAATCGATTGTTTTTATCTGAAATATCAGTTGCACTATTGTACGATATAAATATAGAAATTGGTTTGTTATATATATGATCATCAGATATATGCAATATATTTCTCATTTTCTTTTGATTAACTGGTTTTTCAAGAGAATCATCTTACAAAGTAATAATTCTATTAAAACTGTGATGATCTTCATCATCACAGATTGAATAGATATAATTTTATATCGCATGAAACTAGTATTATCTCGGGTTAGATTAAATTAGGCTTAAATTCAAAGTTTTACATTTTAGAATAAAATTGTTTTAGTTTTTATTAATTCTTCATGCAAATCCTTTGAGAGAAACCCAACAATAAAAAAAAACCCATATCTGGAAAACTGGTCCCATTATATCCAGTCAGAGCCACTATCCCAAATGGAAAAAGGAGCTGTCTTAAGGTCTGGACTAGGTGGTTACCCCCCTTGTTGTTGCCATAGATTTCTGAGGCCTCAACAAGTAGTAAAGAAATTATACTACTGACCGAATTTGAAGAAGGAAGTAGTAGAGTTTGTGGTGAGATGTTTGGATTGTAAAAAAGTCAAATCATAGTATAAGCATCCAAGTGGGTCACTTTAGCCTATTATAATTCTGAATTGAAATGGGATGTCATTTCCATGGACTTCGTTACAGGTCTTCCGAGGACATCGAGGCAACATGATTCTATCATGGTTGTGGTAGACAGGTTGAGCAAGGTATCTCACTTCATTCCAGTGCTACTTATTCATCCAGTGAGGTAACACAGGTCTTCATCAGGGAGATCATGATATTGCATGGTGTTCTGATGTAGGAGCATCCTACTCCATAAATTAACTTTTGAAGAAACCTAAGGGGAAGGTTTATTTTATGAAGGGAGAGATTCCCAAATGTTTAATTTATTAAAAAGATGATCAATTTATGATTGTTCTCAAATGTGTGAGAACATTTGAGATCTTAGGTGTTACAAGTTTCATGCATATTTTATGGAGCTGAAACATCTCTTAGAGATTGAGTTAGGGATTTTAGGAGTTTGATGAGGAGATTTTATAGGATCTAAATTGAAATTAGTTTAGAATCCTTTCATTGTAAATATGATACGCCTTGAAGGCATTCGAGGGGGGATTAGATAGGAAGCAGATAGAGTGAGGTTGGTGTGATAGGAAGTGTGCAAAGGAAAATTAAGGCCGAAGACTCAAAAGGGCCAAAGGAATGAGATCAGGCCTATGCAGAGTATGTGGAAGCTTTGCATAAATTATGTATGTTTGTGAGATTTAATGAAAATTCTCTATTTGTCTGTGGGAATTAGACCTCTGCATATTATTTTCTACATGTGATGTTAATTCTTGTTATAATATGTGAGAAAGGTTATATTCTGGATGAATAGAGCTTTGTCTATAGGTTTGGAAGTAGTAAGGAAACCTTTTTAATTGAATTTGTAATTGGAATCCCTGAGCGAGAGACGAGATCGATTAAGATCATTGATCTATTCTATGGTCAAATGATCTACATAATGAACCTCTTTGAGTTATGTTTTGGGGTTGAATTTCTATGGTTGTTAATCCTGTAAAATGTGGTTTCTATTTTATGTTAGTATCTCGCATCTCAAATTAGAGTCGTGATGGAGAAACATCTTGCTTAGAGTCTAGGTTGAACACAATATGAATTTCATTCTTTTGGCTGGATCAAAATTTGGTTAGATCCTTCAAGTATTTATCAATTAAACTTGTGGATTGTGTCTCAGAAACTGAGAAATTGAAGAAAATTAGAGAAAGTTCAGCGAAGAATTGGAGTGTTGGGTGAAGCAGAGTATCAACAGGCCTTTGATGGAAATACGCCATAGTCAGGTCACAGTGGAAGCACATCAGTCTCAGAGAATAAATAAAAGCGTGAATGTGGAATGGATGGTCGAGATTAGATTGCAGAAATGAAGTAGGTTGGATGGACGGATGAGATCATATCGCATATATGAAGCGAGAGCGATGGATGGTTAAGATACTATCGCATAAATGAAGTGGAAGGTGAATGATCAAGATTGCATCACAGAATTACAGTGGAAGATGGAAGGTCGAGAAGCCATATCGCAACTGGAGCAATGAGGTTGTTAAAGGATCTGGAGACTGCGGTAAGGAGCCACTTGTCGTCTGAAGATTTTCTTCGCATATCGCAATCGAGTGAAAGAACCTTATTATTGCTATTTGTTAAAATGTGTGACATGTGATAAGGTATTCACTGTGATTTGTGAAATCACAAACATTGCGATATATGTTATGTGTGATGCACGATGAGGTTAAAGTTTTAAATTTGCGATATTGTGATGGGCCGATTTGTGATAAATCCTAAATTTGCGATATTATGATGGGCAGATTTGCGATGAAGCTTAAATTTGTGATATGGTGATAAGAAAATGCGGAGAAGGTTGGTAAACTTGTATCGGTCACGTGAAAAAGCGGAAAAGGGTGATGAGGTAAGGTATTTGGGTTTTAATCCAAAATGCCACATATTTGGTTTTGATAATTGAAAATGGATTCAAAAAGATCCATAAGAGATCTAATGAAAGTATGCGGGGTGTGTTTAAAAGTTAAAGCACACTTTATGTTAGAATAAATCTTGGGATCTGGGTAGACTAAGTTTTGGGTCTACACATTGAGTATTTGTGGCCATATGGTTGCATCATGTTCCAAATAATATTGTGTTGGACAAGGATACCAAGTTCCCTTCCAAGTTTTGGAAGGAGTTGTTTGTGGGTTGGGGACGAAGTTGGCCTTCGACATAACTTACCATCCATAGACAGATAAACAGATAGAGAGGGTCAACAAGATACTGGAGGATATGCTGAGGATGTATGTCACGCATCAACAAAGGATATGGGAGGAGTACCTTCCATTGGTCGATTTTGCATACAACAAAAAATATCAGGATTCACTAAGGATGAGTATTTTTGAGGCAATTTATGGGAGGAGTTGTAACACTCCCATCAGCTGGAGTGATCCAGTGATCCAGTGGAACAGGAAATGCGAGTTATAAAGAAGAATCTAAATCTAGCACAAGACAGGAAGAAAATTTATGCAGAACAACGCAGGGCATTTAAGGATTTTTAAGCTATGAGCATGTGTATTTGTGCATCAACCCGAAGAAGATATCCTTAAGGATAAAATCATGTGCCAATTTGGCACCATGGTATTATGGAAATTTTGAGATCCTTGAGAGGATTGGACCAGTGGCCTACAAACTTTCACTTCCTCTTAAAATGAAATTCCATGATGTTTTTCATGTTTCATTGCTTAAAAAAATATGTAAAGGATGTCAATAATGTTATTTATTGGTTTTTATTGAAAGTGGAGCAAGAAGGAGAATTATAGACGAAACCCAAATGCATATTGTAGTGAAAACATCTCGTTCTTTGGAACAGAGAACTCGAGCAGGTTAAAGTGAAGTGGAAGCACTTTGGGCTCGATGAAGCTACATGGGAGATGGATGATTAGATGTGGGTTATGTATCCTTCACTGTTTTCCAGTGAAGGAAAATAAGGTTTTGGTATTTGTACATATTTGTGTATAGTTGTTATTGTAAATACCGGAATGAGCTAAGTTATAAAGCTCCAATAAGCGGGATGGTTGTCATGTTTTCATGATGGTTTTTCTTTTGAGCAGGATGTTATTGTAAATACTACAATGAGCTGGGTTATAAATCTACATAGGTAGTAAGTTTTTTATTTTCAGCAGTTTTTCTAGGTATAGATGTGGTTTAACAATGAGGACGTTGCTCCCTTAAGGGGGAGGGGAATGTAATAAAATTTAATAAAGGTAAAATAATACCACGGGAAAGGGACACTTATTCCAAGCTGAACGTTGGCAAAAATTTCCTAGTGGGCATCACTTGTTGTGTTTTATGGCTAAGGGGAAATTGGCAAAGGTAATGAATAAGGCTTTGGAAAGGAAAAAAGGTATTTTGGAACATTATTTATAAAAATAAAGGAAAATAGGAGAAAAATAAGGCGTAAGGTCACAGGTTTCATGTGAGGAGGAAAATGAAGGAAAATAATGGAAAATTGAAGAAATTAGAGGCCTCATCAATAAAAAGACCGCAGAGCATCATTTGGTAGCCTTTTTTCACTTCATTTTTATAATTAGTCTCAGAGAGGATAAATCACCAAGAGGAGAAAGAAAGCAAGCAAGGAAAGGAAAAGAAAAGAAGGAAAATGAAAACAAAGGAAGGCAAGGATCAAGGAACTTCAACAAGAATACTTGCAGGTAACAAGTTGCATGTATGATTTCCTCAATGGTTTTGACATGCATGGTGTGAGCATGTTTGTATTTGGTTCTTTTGCTATCATTGGATGGATTTTTCTGGGTTTCGACAATGGATTTTAACCCGTCCTTGCTGTATTTAGATAGACATGGTGTGATGGGATTGTTATCGGTTTTGAGCTTTGGATTGCCGAAATATTTCGATCCGGGTGAGGTGGTCTCAGGAAAATTCTCAAAGGCCTAGGAATCCCTTGACCAATAATGGTAGGATACATGGTAAATCCTGAGGGTGAAGACAAGAAAATTCCTCAAGGTATTGGTGAAGAAATTCTGAGGCATCCAAGCTCGGGTTGGTTTTGTGATCTCAACATCAGTTTGGGTGATAACATGGTACAAAAAGGGAGGAGGTGGTTTAACCTATGGATTCCCTTAGTTGTCTTTGGATTGGTTTATTCCATGAGATCCCACATTCATTCTTGGAATATGGCACGAGGGTGATTGGATGAAGAGAGTTGTGGCTCAAACAATCTATGGTTGGGTGGAACACAGATGTACCGAACCTGGTCGGTATTTGCCTATGTTTAATAAAATCTAAATTTCTCTTGCTTTGGATGAGGAAGTATATTGGTTATTTATCTAGTTATATGTTGGTTATAAGTGTGGTTTTATGACAAATCTTAGTCATGGCTGTTTTCATGTTTTCACTCATAAATGAATGAATAATGAATGTAAGACCTAATTGGTGTTATGAAAACTAACGTGATAAGAAAGTGACCCTTCTTGTTAAATCTAAAATAAATTTTCAATCCCTCATGTTCAGACTTGCATTCATGACCTGTAGGTTGCATATCCACCAAGTGTTTGACAGAATGTCAGTCTTGATTGGGGATGGTCAGGTCAAGTCTTGGTTTCAGTTTTTGGTTTACAAGCATTGTTCCTATGTTATTTATAAACTATGGAAGTTTTATTGGGTTTTGGGTAGAGAATTGAGTCCTTGCCCTGAAAAAGTGGTAGAAAATTAAAAGTAGCTCGCATAGAACTGAACAAAAAATTCCATATTCGCATGGAGGCGGGCTTATGCATGAGACTGGGAACCCATAGTCACATGAAGGCCTTTGCAAGGGAGCGACTGAGGCTCTAGGTCAAGTAATAAGTGATTTTTCCTAGGGGTTGGACACCCTAAGGGGTTGGGTTACTCCTGGAGGTACTATGGCAACTAAGGGAAGTTAGTAAGGTATTAAGTTGTCAGATCCATTTCCTTAAGGTGACATAGGAGGTTGAGTCATATCATATTGACCCTCAACTCATGTTTACCTCGGGAAAGCCAGTGAAAGTGGGTTAATTTAGGAGGAGGTGTTACACCATCCTCCTTCAATTAAGGCTTCTTGAACCTCAAGGCTCGAATGGTCGGCCCTTCCATGTATGGAGATTGAGTCTACTTAAGGAAAATTTGTCTCCTGAGGTTCTAGCTATGATTTCTATGATTGTTTCAGTTATCGATGAAAAATATGTGAGGGTGTATTAAAATCTCTTTGGAACACTCACGAGGGTTGGTTATTTAAACCAACTTTAGGAAAAAAAATATTTTTTCATTTTATAATGTTTTCATCTGAAAATGTGTCCTATGTACATGTTATTTACTGAATCTAAATGTAATATATTATGTACAAATGAGTATACCATTTTTTCATAATAACAAGGTTTTATATCATATAGTTTTCTATTATCTACATCATTAGCATGTATGCATGGTATGTTCCATGTACCTAGATTATGTCACTACATTTATGATCCTTTGTATGTTATTTGCTTGAGTCATTTTTAGTTCATGGACGAGGGGATGGTGATATACAATCTAGTTGACATATTGGACTAGAAAATTCTACAGCTTAGCTGATGATTAGTAGATGAAGATAATATCTAGTGGGATGTTTATAGTCCTAGTTTATTCATTTAGGATGCAAGGAGTTGTATTTTTGTTTTCCTTTCTCTCTCTTTTTTTTTTTTTTCCAGACAAGTCTAGGTTTAATAGAGGGTGTATATAGTTCCCTATTCTAGTTTACCTGTGAAAAAATTATTTGACTATGAAATAATAGTATGGCATATGCATTTTTCTTTGAGGACATCATATTTTCATGATATAGTTATTATTATTTCATATGATGATTACTAGTGATGTGCTTATTTTGAGTTTAGTCTACAATATGTAGGTAGTTATGATATATGTGGTTATTGATGATTTTGATGACTATGTTTGTAATTATATATTACTAACAGTTAGTTGAGTGTGGTAGGAAACCACAGTAGAACACATGCGTGTAATGACGTAGTACATCTAGTTTATTTGTTTGAATATAGTTCATGTTGAAAAATTTGATTGTAAATGATGTATTATTTAAAATAATAATGCCATGTTTGTAGTTATAGGCACAGGTAGAGTTCTTGACCAAACGACTCACACATGGGTGATGGGGTTGTACGGAGCATATTTGACATTCATGGGAAGGGTGGGACAGTTTCCTTACTTCCACCCACTAGCACTTCCACCTAAATTGGGTTATAGAGCATTGGGATGCCCTTGTCTTGAATTTCACGATGTTGTGAGGGTGGACCATGGATTTGGTCACTCAAAAGACTTTACGAAGGGGCACACATCAAGGTAGATTCCATAATCATTAGCACCATTAGTCTCACAATAGAGGATGACCTAGGAGATAATAATGACCACCATTGTTGTTCCTATGTTCCCATCTTTTCGTCACATATGTCTGAAGGGAAACCAATGTGGCACCCTTGGAACTTTGTGATGAAGTTATTAAATGGAATAATTGACTTGGCACCTTTGAAATTAGGAAATTAAAGGTAATTAAAGGTCATGTTGATGAACTAAAAACATTGCAATAAATGAGACCAATAAAAGGGATAATTAAATTGAATCTTAATCGAAAGGTTAAATTTTAGGGGACGGGGAAATAAGGCTATAGTTCTAGATATAAAATTAAATATGAATGAAACATTCTCTATAATCACCCTGACACTTAATAAATTAGGTTTCACTTAGCATTATCTCTATCTTAGGGAAACCCACAACCCACACCCTAGTATTCTCGCATGTCAAAGTAGTTGACATGGAATCCTAACTTGAACTCTATCCTTACTTTTCTCAATAAATATAGAGGAACCTCCCTATTATTACATGGGTGTTTATCAAACAATATGAATTACCTATCAATCCAATGGTCTTGTAATGGTTGGTAGGTGCACCAATCCCTACATATGTGTTTCTTATTTATTGTTAATTATTGGTTATTTCTTAGGTCAACAAAAATGATAATAAGTATTGTTTGGTTAAATGTTTAAGTCTCTAGATTGGTATTTACTTATACCAATTTTATAATATTCATACATCCCAACCATGCAAATGGAAATATTAAGTAATAGTCGCTGGGCATTAAAAACATATTATAGAATTGAGTTTGTAAAACTTTATAGATACAATTGCGAAGGCTCTATGATTTTTTGGAGATCATGTATGAGTGCCCTTAAAGAAGTCAAGGATGCATCGATTTAAAGAATTGAGATTTCTTTGTTCTAGGTTAGGGTTTGGTTGTTTGAGTTTGGGTTTGGTAATGGTGGATTTTGGTTCTCATTATGCTCCATGGTAACCAATCTCTAGAAATTCCATAAGGTGCTTGTGTTTAGGGAATCCTTTAGTTTTTTTTTTCCAATTTTAAACTAAATTTCTAAAATATAAAAATATAAATAAATTATGTTGGAATGATTACCCAAAATAAAAGGAGATAAAATATGTTGACTTGGTGCTCATTACAAACCAAGGAAGTGATATTTGGCTCAATGATATCCTAAAAATGTGTGATACAAAATGTTGAAAAAAGGGGCGAGAGGTCTATAAAAATTAGGACACACCAGGAACATGTACACATTGTTCCTAAGAATGTGTGTATGTTCCTAAGAACATGTAGGAATTACTAAGAACCCATTCACATTCATAATAATGTGTGTACATTCTTATGCCACGCTTATATATTTCCCTAGTCAGTGGTTCAAGGTTTTCCATGTTTGGATGCACAAGAGCGTGTGCTCATTCTTAGGAATATACATGTCCCTGTGAGTGCATCCTCTCAATGGCCCCATTTACACAGTTTGGGGCATTGATAGCATGCAAGCATCCCATATTTATTCAATATTTTCTCTAAATACCACATGACCACAACCATTAGTCTAGTTGTCTTCTTGATATATATTGTGACATAGACCCACATTATATTTTCTCATGGCCATGATATTTTGGGTAATATATGGATCCATTTTATATTATTTCATGGGCATGTTCTTGCATTATGTTACATGTATTTGTAATATATTATTGGTGGCCATTATTTATTTATATATAGTGCATGGATATGCCTACCTTAAGGATGATCCATTCAAGGTAGTTAATGACTAGTTGCAAGTACTCTTTAGTTCCTAGTTCAACAACTCATTCCTTGTGTTGCCTCAGATATCTTTCTTTATAATGTGTTTCATTCATTAGTTCCTATTTTTACCTCACATATAAAGGTGCATTTTTTATAGCCTTAATCATTACCTCCTATAAGTCTCTATGAAACTATTATATTTATCTATTGAAACACTACACTTTTTCCATTGTTAAATAATATTTTAGGATAGTCACACCCATCCTTTAGGAAACGATATGATTGATCACATATTGAACTCCTAAAAACACATTATCATCATGGACTACATTAATAACATCCCATGACCACCTTACCAACCTTCAAATATGATAATCTTAAGGAGAATCTCCACATGATACCTCACATGCATCATCATGAACTTGCATTAGACTCAAGGATCACTAAGTCCACTTGATCCAAAGCTCATTACTTTAGCCTATTATAGCTTCTCTCTCATTATAAAATGAAGGCCTTACCAAGGGGGGAAGTTAATAATTTTTATGCAAGTTTATGCCATTGAAATTTATGTTTCCTTGATACCTTATGGTTTTATGTTCATTACATCTCTATGAAGTTCAAGGAGGAGAAAATATAAGGAGAAGGGAGTGACTTGTAGCCAAAAATCAAGGTAAACCAATTTCACTATTATAGTGTCCCTCGTATCATTATAAAATAGATATGTATGGTTTACCCCTCCACATTTCATGTATTTTATATGCATGATACATCAAGTGGTTGAACTAGTTTTATTTGTTAGATTATACTTGTTTTTATTAACAATATATAATTTGGAAGAGCTTAAGAAGGGTGATATGTTTGTTCATGTGTAACTAATAGGTTGTAGGATCAAGAGGTGAGGTCTCAGGAGTTGCACTCACCAATATCATGCAAGGAAAAACATCCAAAAGAGGTATACATTATGATATTATTTTTTTGCATGTTAACCAATTAATTGTCCTCTAGTTTAGTATGTATCTATATGATTTTCCACCCTTATTTCTACTAAAAGTAAAAGGTATACTCATGGGAGAACTCACCTTTTGGTGAGAGATATTTTTCCAAAAGTACATGGTATTACAAAAGACAAATTTGAAAAAGAAATGGATAATGTCAAATAAATTAGTCAACTTTCCTCCCAAGTACAATTATTAATGTTGTTTAATCCCTTTAGGAACTTGGTTATGATTTCATGGAGGCATTGTGTTGTATAGGGGCCATGTTTGAGGGAATGAGTGGTTGTCATTTTCATAATGAAAATTGTGGTGTAGGGACCTTTGTAAGTAATTACGTTTATTTTTATTATTATAAAAAATTAGACACTTTATCATTAAAAAAATTATAAATATGAGCATTCACTTTCATGTTTCGGGCTCTCTCATATATTTTAAAAGTAATTGTACACTTTCATAGATAGGGCTATCCCAAAATTCATCTTCCTTGTCATTGAATAATTTATTATTATATATCCAACCATCATTGTCCATGTTTAAGCAACCCTACCATAAAATGAAATTCACCACCATTAACCACCTTGTCATTCAACTTGACCTTAATATTAGACATCAACATAATCCACACCTTTACATTTATTTTGTTATTCTGTCATATTCAAAGTAAGTTGTGTTTTGATATAGATATCACAATATCATTATATCATGAATCATTACAAGTGTATCATATATAATACAAGGTTAGTGAAGGATAATCAAGTGGTATGGTTTCTCCATTTTCACATGAAAATATTCCTCCTCTATGACAGTCAGAGTTAGGCTTCCCATCTCTTCAAGTCACTTATCCCTATCCTCAATTGTTATTGAGATTTCCACATATGTAATTATTCAACCTCTTTTTGGTCAATGACACTCGAATTTAAAAGTGTTGTAAGTTCCTTCCTAATTCCAAAATTTTGAAAATTTATGCCAAATGGAACCTATCCCCAAGTCTTCAATCCTAGCAATGATTTTACCCTTTATCAACCCTATATGTCTTCATGTCACACTTTAAAAAGAAAACCAAAGGGAAACACCTAGTTTCACTAGATAAATAAGGATTATATGATGATTAGACAGTGTGATTTTTGATATCATAAATGATGACAACATCACAATGTTTTGTAATCTTATGATTATAGGTGTTAGCTCATATTATTACATATGAATGATTTTTAATAATATTTTATGTTATCATCATCATGTGGTGTTTATTGACTTAGGTTTCTTTTATTATACACATGGATTATTAAAATGATACGTTTGTAGATGATTACAATGGTCATGCTTAGTTCAATGATGTGGGTGTTGGCATATGTGTTTGATACATTGATACAAAATTGTTGGAGGATTATAAATATTCACTTGATTTTTTGGTCTATGGCCTTCTTGTCACTTGCAAAGAAAAAGGGGTTATCTCAACTAGTCATCACCAATGATATTGGGCATTTGGCTAGTTCCATGCAAACACATTCCTAGTTCGAATCCCCATAGGTTAGGTGCACTATTCTATACTAAAAGGCTTACTAGGAATGTCATTCGTGAATGTGCAGAATCATCCCCTAGGCTTCCCCTATATATTATTTCTTTAGATAAAACAACTTAATAACAATTTTTGCAACAAATTCTTTAGTTCCTCCTCTTTAAGTATTGACTTTGTGTATAATCCCTATGTCTAGTCATGGAGAATCAAACAATAACTACATTTCATATCCGACTTCCCTCTTGGGTGGAAGTATTTTGTGTTGTTGGAACACTTATCTATAATTTTATAAAATATCATCTCGTGGTTTTTATGCTCCTTTATACATCACCTAGATGCACCTTTCCTACTACCAACTTATGTGCTTTCTAACTTTCCTCCATAAGAGTAATGCATATTTCTTGCTTGAATTAGTCAACATCTTAGCTTGGTTGGAACTTAAAAGTAAGATATTGGTTTTATATTTTTGCATAATGAAAATGAAGGTTTATTCATCCTTGAATAGTAGGTATTGGATTTATCTCCCAAATATATCATCCCTTATGTATTATAGGTGATTCCAAACATTATATCACACATATCAAGTGACACTAATCTATTTCCAATTCATCAATCTGATTTTCATTATGGAATGCTTGATTCCATTATTTAATAACTCTCATATAGCCATCAACTCCATATCTAAGATTTATTATTATGTCCCTTGCTATTAGGATGGCTTAAGAATTGGAGTCAAACAAAGCATCCACCTTTGTCTTCTTGAATTGTACACTGATATGGAATGTTTTTAAATTTTATTTCTCTTCATTGTGATGGTATTTTTTTGTGTTCACCTCTTTCAAACTATGGTACAAAATGTATTTTCATCTACTTATCAATTTCTCTCTTTTTATTTGGCTGAGATATGTCCATCTACTCATTATTATTCTTGGGTTATTTATCATGACTCCTTTGATGCAACAAAAGATCTATCTTCCAAAATTTGTCTTTTATAAATGACTATATATGTTATAGTGGTCATAGTTTTTATTTGAATCCTTGAATTTATGGTCAATGGTGGTCATATTATCACATTGTCCTTCCATTTATTTTTACATATTTCCTTTGGAATAGCCATGTTGTGTTGTATTATTTGAACGACTTGGTTGTCCACATATTTTTGTGTCCATCTCAAGTTACCATATTTGCAAATAAGTTCTATCAATGCTATTGAACTTGAAGAGTGTTACATACCTCACATGACTATGCAATCATCCCAAATATTTGATGACTAAATCTAGAATCTTGGTAAAAATTCCTAGTTGAATAGAGTATTTTATAAAATCCATATGATACTCTTGTACACTATATCATAATCTTTGTAGTGATAGTGAAACAAATCCTTTAGTGATATTCATACTTAATGGGATAAAAGTGGGACTTCACAAGCTCCATAAATACCTTCCAGGTAGTTACTAGTGGGTCATTCTTTAGTTAAAGTGTCATTATGTAGATTTCCCACCAAGTTCATATGTGACCCTATAACATCATTAAGATAAGTTTTATTTTCACTTAATGGACATTAAAATAGACTTTCATTTACTACAACCATTGATTCAACTTAACAAAACCAAACTTGATATCCACTTTGGCCTCCACTTTAAAGCGAGTTCTATTCATGCTTGATATCCACTTTGGCCTTCACTTTAAAGTGAGACTATGAAGATGTGCTTTTGGAGGTGTTGAGATTTTCTGTTTTATTAAAATAGTCAAAAATCTCAGTAGGTGAAAAAAATTAGGAATTTGTTGCTAGATTAGCTCCAGTTTGTTGGGAGGGAGTTAATGCATCCTAAATTTGAGTTGAGAGGATTTATGAGGCAGTTAGATTCTCCTTGCTATAAAACAGGTATCCATACGTTTGTTTTGGAGGGTGTGAGAGTTTGTAATCTCCTGTTTGATTAATAAAGAATTGCCGATGCCTATGTTGTGTGGACGTAGCCCAGAATGGTTGGGTGAACCACGTTAAACTCTGCTTGTCTCATGCTTTCTGTTGTGTGTGTTAATTGTGTTATGTTTCTGCTGTGTTAAACTCCAACAATTGGTATCAGAGCATGTTGGAGGAGCGCGCAGTGGAGGAGGTGCACATTGCTGCGTGGAGGTCGACTGTTCTGTGCGTGGAGCGTATCTGCGTAAGGAGGATTGCTGCGTGGTATTAAAAATCGTTGCTGCTACATTGCTGGTGCACTGCTGCGTGGAGAAGCCGTGGGATGTCGTTTCTCTCCGCGGGTTGTGCCAAGGGTACTTAGAAGCCGGAGGTGCACAATATCGAACGGTGGTACAGTTAGGAGCCGCTGCCTGTTCATAAAATGCCGTTTGTTATCGCTGCTCCGTGAACTAGACAGGAATAAAATCGATTGTTTGGAAGTGGTGGTGCGTATAATCACTGCTGTCGATTATTGGTGGAGGACCTGCGCATGCCGAGACTGTTGAACAGTGGCAGCGCCGTGGGTTGAACTTCCTCAGAGATCATACTCAGAAGCCGTGGGTTGAACTGCTCCACAAACGTCGTATGCCATTTTTTGAACCACGTTAAAAAGTTGCTGTCTTTCTCCAGGTGTTTTGAATCTTTTGTGTGTTCTAAGTGTCATTCGTTTATATTTCATTTGGTGTAGTGAATCGGTGTGTATCTTGTTTTGCACACCTTGGCTTCTAACGGTCTTGCATGCTGGTGCCGGCGGCATGGAGGTGCCGGTGCCGGATGTGTGGTAAATCCATATGAAAATCTGTTTATGCAACATGCACGTGAGACAATTTTTTTTTATGCCAATCGGTTTTATAAATCTGCCAATCTGCCAATCGGTTTTATGCCATCGGTTTTTTTTTTTTAAATCGATATGTTTTTTATATTATATGCCTTTTTTTTTAAGAAAGAGAAGCAACTGCATATGGTAAATCGATGTGTTTTTTTATTATATGCCTTTTTTTTTTAAAAGAGAAGCAAAGGCATATGGTAAATCGATAGTTTTTTTTTATCGATTTAAAAAGAGGGTTTATAAAAGTGTGGTATCGATTATATTGTAAAAAGGGTGGCATTTAAAAGATTTGAATATGCCATTTATAAAAGGTCAATCGATTTGTGATTTAAAAGAATAGAAAAAATCGATTTGTAATTTTTGTTTAATACCATTTGCATATGGTATGAAAGGAAAGGCTTGCTATGAAAGCAAAGGCATATAAGTGCATATGGCAGAAATTTGTATGTGAAGTACAAAGGGCAGATATTTGTTTGTTTTTTAAAGGCAAAGGCATTTTTTAAACACAAACTTCATTTATTTAAAGTTGGGTTCTGGAGATTATTGTGTTTTTTGCTGATACAAGATGGCGAAAACTCAAAGTGCCCGTTTTGAAATTGAGAAGTTTAATGGCAAGAATAATTTCGAGATCTGGAAGGTTAAGATGCACGATCTGCTGATTCAGCAAGGCGTGGCGAAAGCGCTGTTGGGGAAAAGCAAAAAGCCTTCTTCCTTGACGGAGGATGAATGGGATGAGTTGGATGACAGAGCTCTGAGCGCAATTCGGTTATGTCTAGCGGATGACGTTCTGTTCAACATTGTGTCAGAGAAGACCGCCGCAGGCCTGTGGTCGAAGCTTGAGAAGCTCTACATGACGAAATCCTTGACAAATCGGATTCTCCTGAAGCGACAGCTTTATGGTTTGTGGATGAAGGAAGGTACCTCGATTACTGACCATCTGAATGTTTTCAATACTCTATTGGTACAATTACAAAGTCTAGATGTAAAATTTGATTCAGAGGATAAGGCAGTAACTCTATTGTGTTCATTGCCCGAATCGTGGGATCACTTTGTTACTTCCATAAGCTTTAGTACTGCAGACATCCTTGAGTTTGACGATGTGGTTGGAGCTTTGTTGTCTGAGGAGACGAGGAAGAGGTCGAATGCAGACACCTCTACATCAGAGGCAATGATGGCCAGAGGTCGCTCAAGAGAGAGACACTCCGGGGGTAAGCATAGCAATTCTCGTTCAAAGTCTAAAGGAAAGAAGACAAAGGTGAAGTGCTGGCATTGTGGGAAAACTGGACACCTGAAGAAGGATTGCTGGAAGCGACAACAATCTTCGAAAGGAGACTCTTCGATAGAGAAGAAGGAAGCAAATGCGACAGATACAGGTTCGGCATCTGGTTCAGGTATGAGTGATGAAGTATTATCAGTTAATGTGTCAAATCATGGTCAACATTGGTTGTTAGATTCCGGTGCATCAAACCACATGTGTATCCATAAAGAATGGTTTAAGGAATATAAATCAATTAATGATGGAGTTGTGTACATGGGTAATGATGTAACATGTAATATTGTGGGGATTGGGAGCATACAACTACAAATGTTTGATGGGACAACTAGAATATTAACTGATGTGAGACATGTTCCAGACTTAAGAAAAAATCTAATTTCTTTAGGAGCATTGGATATGAATGGATATAAAACTGTAATTCAAGGTGGAGTTATGAAAATCTATAAAGGTATCTTACTAGTAATGAGGGCTAAGAAAGTAGGAAATCTATTTCAGTTAGAAGGAGGTACAGGGTCAGATTTTGTGTCTACTGTGTCTAAACATGACAGTAGTTCCATTCACTTATGGCATCAAAGATTGGGGCATATGAGTGAAAGAGGGTTGAAAATTTTGGCTGATCGCAAGTTACTTCCAAATCTGAAGTCTGGAAAGTTAGATTTCTGTAAGCATTGTCTGTTTGGAAAACAAAGTAAACACAAGTTTAAAACAGGCAAACATACTAGTAAAGGCATACTTGATTATATCCATTCAGATGTTTGGGGTCCAGCACCTACAACCTCGTATGGTGGCTCGTCATATTTTGTATCGTTTATTGATGACTTTTCTAGGAAAGTGTGGGTCTACATGATGAAAAAGAAGTCTGATGTTTTTACAATTTTCAAACAGTTTAGAGCATTGGTAGAAAACATCACTGGTAGAACAATAAAGTGTTTAAGAACTGACAATGGTGGTGAGTTTACTTCCAAGGAGTTTGACAGCTATTGCAAGGATGCGGGGATCGAGAGACATAAGACCACGGTTTATACTCCTCAGCAAAATGGAGTTGCTGAACGCATGAACAGGACTCTTCTAGAGAGAGCAAGGAGTATGCTGAGTAACGCCGGGTTGCAAAAGGAGTTGTGGACAGAAGCAGTGGCAACAGCTTGTTATGTGATAAACCGATCTCCATCGACGGCGATAGACTGCAAGATTCCACAAGAGGTATGGAAAGGACACCCTTGTGATTATTCTAAACTCAGAGTGTTTGGTTGTGATGCATATGCTCTAGTGCCTAAACATCAGCGAACTAAGTTAGCTCCAAAGTCTAAAAGGTATATCTTTGTTGGGTATGGTGTTGGAACAAAGGGATATAGATTGTGGGATCCTACTACCCGCAAAATCATCATCAACAGAGATGTAAAGTTCGATGAATCCTCTCTTGTACGATTAGATGTAGATAGAAGATTGAAACAGGAGGATGTATTTGATTTTCAGCACATTCAGTTTGACAACACTTCTAATGATAGTCATGATGACCATAGTTCAGATACTAGTCATGAACAGGTTTCAGAATCAGATTATGAACAGGGTTCAGATGTAGGTCATGAACAGGTCTCAGATGGTGATCGAGAAGAAGTTCCTACAGATGGTAGTCAGCCAATTGCGGAAGCACCAGAAACAGCTTTAAGGAGGTCTACAAGAATAAAACGTGCTCCTAGAAGGTATGATGATTATGTTACTTCAGTTGCATTTACTGCTAATGACGATGAACCTCTGTGCTATCAGGAAGCAATAGAAGGTTCAAAAAGTGACAAATGGAAAGCAGCTATGAAGGACGAAATGATGGCCTTAAGTAAGAACGGCACATGGGATCTGGTTGAGCTTCCGAAAGACAGGAAAACTGTGGGGTGTAAATGGGTTTTCAAGCTGAAACGGGGTGTGAATGATACGGAAGACAGGTACAAAGCATGGCTGGTTGCAAAAGGGTTTTCTCAGAAAGCCGGTATTGACTTTCATGAGATTTTTTCACCAGTGGTTAAAATTGTTTCAATTAGAATTGTGTTAGCACTAGTGGCTTTGCTTGATTTAGAGTTGCAGCAATTAGATGTTAAGACTGCGTTTTTACATGGTGATTTAGATGAGGAAATTTATATGGAACAACCGGAAGGGTTTGTTCAGCATCGCAATAAGAAATTTGTCTGCAGGCTCAAGAAGTCATTGTATGGTCTGAAGCAATCACCTCGACAGTGGTACAAGAAATTTGATTCTTTCATGTTGAGTCAAAAATATATAAGAAGTGAATATGATCATTGTGTTTACTTTAAGCAGTTAAGTAATGGCATGTTCATTATCTTAGTATTGTATGTTGACGATATGCTTTTAGCAAGCAAAAGCATTGAAGAAATCAACAGGTTGAAGACTCAGATGGCAAGGACATTTGATATGAAAGATCTAGGAGCAACAAGACAGATTTTGGGCATGGAGATTTTCAGAGACAGGAGCAATGGTAAGCTGTGGCTATCACAACAGAAGTATGTTGAGAAGATACTTTTGAGGTTTGGAATGAACAATGTGAAGCCTGTGTCAGTCCCTTTCGCTTCCCATTTTAAGCTTTCTTCCAGTTTATGTCCTAATACAGATGAAGAAAAGGATTATATGTCTCGAATTCCATATGCCAATGTAGTAGGATGTTTGATGTATGCGATGGTTTGTACTCGACCAGATATTTCACATGCTGTTGGGGTTGTCAGCAGGTACATGGAAAATCCGGGTAAAGAACACTGGTCAGCAGTGAAATGGGTGCTTCGGTATTTGAGAGGCACAAGTAGTTATTGTATTACTTACAATAAGAGTAGTGAATTTGTTTGCAGATATGTTGATTCCGATTTTGCAGGTGATTTGGATAAGAGAAGGTCAACTTCAGGGTATGTCTTTACTCTTGCAGGTGGAGCTATTAGTTGGATGTCAAAGCTACAAAACATTGTTGCTTTATCCACTACTGAAGCAGAATACATTGCTGCTTCGCATGCTTGCAAAGAGGCGGTTTGGTTGAAAGGTTTGTTTGGTGAATTTGGTAGGTTGCAGGACAACATCAAGTTATTTTGTGACAGTCAAAGTGCAATACATTTGGCTAAGAATCCGACCTATCATAGTAAATCAAAGCATATACCGATCAAGTACCATTTTGTAAGACAGGTTATCACTGAAAGGGGAGTCTCTCTTGAAAAGGTGCATACAAAGGAGAATTGTGCAGACATGTTCACGAAACCAGTTTTGTTGGAGAAGATGTGTTGGTGTTTGGCTTCTCTTGGCTTGCAGAAAAGATAAAATAATAAAGAACAGGGCATCAGGCTAATTGTTGTCAAGGTGGAGATTGTTGAGATTTTTCAGTTTTATTAAAATAGGCAAAAATCTCAGTAGGTGACAAAAATTAGGAATTTGTTGCTAGATTAGCTCCAGGTTGTTGGGAGAGAGTTAATGCATCCTAAATTTGATGTGAGAGGATTTATGAGGCAGTTAGATTCTCTTTGCTATATAACAGGTATCCATACGGATTGTTTGTAGAGTGTGTGAGAGTTTGTAATCTCCTGTTTGATTAATAAGATTGCCTATGCCTATGTTGTGTGGACGTAGCCCAGAATGGTTGGGTGAACCATGTAAAATCTCTGTGTCTTCTGTGTATGGTTATTTCTTACATTTGTCTTTTGAATGGAGCTCCCTTTTTCTTCATCAATTTTTTTTTAAATTTAAATTTAAATTTTTTTTCTATCATTAGTTCTATTTCTTATGTGCCCTTTATCATTAATTCTTCTTTTTCTACATATATATGAGAGATGGAATGCTCTTGGAAGGGTATAAAATTACTTTCAAGATATGTCATCAATATGACCGTACTCTAAAAAATGTCACAAACTTGTGATTATAACTTTACAATTCTTATTTCAAATACACTATGGAGTTTTTATTTATATTGACTCCCCATGTCTAGAATCTCATGTTGTTTCTTTTCCTTCTTTATCCTAATCTATCTATCCATGGGATGCAATTATCTCTTTAATTTAAACAAAATCAAATTATATTACAACTTATACCATAATTTAAAAAAAAACTCTAATATTGTATCATATATAAACTATCTTAAATATTTCAATGAATAATTTAATGTTTAATAAATCATACTACTATTTAACTTTACAATGAATAGAACAAATAGAACAATTATAATTTATTAAAATAAATGATTTATAACTAAAATATAATATTCAATATATGATGTTTTATGTTTTATTTAACTGAAAAATAAAAATATAATAATAATTTAACCTAGAGGCTTATTCTACAACCAAGTATGAAGGGATGTATAAGTTTGTCACCACTGCCCTTTAAAATAAAAATAAAATTTATGTTCTAAATAGAAAAATAATGTAAAAAAGTGAATATGCTCTAAACTAATTAGAAGTAAAAAAAATTGTGAATCCCATGTTTAAATCTTATACTTTTCAAAAATATTTCAACAAGTGATTTAAATAAAATATTTGAAGATCTATGTGTTAGAAAATAGCGAATAAACTATTTGAATATCTTGTTAGAAATTAGCCAAAGAAAGTGACATATTGTTCACACAACACAAATCACACACTCTATTATTGATCACAAAGGTTACACACACATATATAGGATACAAATTACTAACTTCTACAAATATAAATCATGACTACAACTCATACATTGGAAACAACCACATCTAAATTGACTCCTCCTAATTCTTAATGACAACTACACATGACATGGAAGCATTAATTCCAACACCCTCCCTTAATGTTTACATGTAATAAATATAAAAACACACATTACAACAATAAATGAATCTCTCACATTTGTCTTATATGGTCATCAGTAGCACTCATATCCACTCTGAAATCTCATTGGAAACAACCACATCTAAATTGACTTGTAGTGACTCTTAATGACAACTATACATGACATGGAAGCATTACTTCCAACACCGTTCCTTAATGCTTACATGTAAAAAAATATAAAAACACACATTACAACAATAAATGAATCTATGAAAGCTACACATGACATGGAAGCATTACTTCCAACACCATCCCTTAATACTTACATGTAAAAAATATGAACACACACATTACAACAATAAATGAATGTATCACATTTGTCTCATATGGTCATCACTAACACTCATATCCACTCTGAAATATCACAGTTTCCTTTCTTTTCTTCACCACACTTTCAAGCTTCCCACTTGATCCATTTAAGACATAATCGCTTCACACCATCATTGGTGTGTTTTTCAGAATTGGTGCTTCTCAACCTCCCGGAGAGCAACTGGTCAATCTTGATATTGGACCATCCTATCGACGTGCTACCATTTGTTGAATATATGGCCTTCCATGGCCAGTTATCTATGACGACATTCTGGTTATAGAATGTCTTCAATAGAAAATTCTACAACTTAACCTTGTTAAAATAAGGTGTACTCCTCAAACTAGAGCTCAACGAGTCACACCAGCTTAACTTTATTAAGAACTACCTGTGACTAATGCTCCCAACACATAACAAATCACACATTTCGGTCTTGATCTTCAGAATTATGCTTGAATCAGCCAACTGCCATAATTATTTTCCATATAAAGTTTTTCTCCTTAGAAATCATCTTATGAGAGTCCCATAACCTCACCGACTTGAATCTATACTCTGAATAGTGTTTGTGTTCAACTGAGAGACTACAACTACTTAGATTTCTGAGATATGCCTTGAGCTAAGATGAATTCTGGATAAAACCCGTAGGGTCTGCATTTGTGACGCGGCTTTCTTACTACCGTGGATACCGTGGATCGAAGGTTCTAACTCAGGTTCTGCTCCAGTCAGATCTTAACGACGAGCATAGAATTCGTGTTCATCATCGTCTCCTTCACTACCTACTGCAGCTAATCCATCTCACTGATGTCTTTCTCTTCCACCAACCGCTCTCTACCCATAACTCTGTCCAGCTCTTCCATGGCTCTTTCCAAAGTCTCTGGATTTTTCAGGAGCTCCTACAAGCCCCACTCCACCACTGTTGCAACGGTCTCGGTGCCACTACGATCATGTCTAGAGTGTATGCTTTGACTCTGATTCGATTCAGATTCAGTTGCGGTCTTCATGAACGTCAGTTTCAACGCCTCCTGATGATCATGATCCCACATAGTAGATGTCGATTCAAGTGAAAATTTCTTTCAAATCAGATGGATATTCCGAATATGGATCTGGGTAGTCTGAAGACCGATTTGCGTCTTCTATTCCCATGAATTAATTCCAATGACTGCGCCTCACTGATGCTAAATTGGATGTGCTGGAGTATTCTTGTCAGGCCGCTGGATCCAGCCACGTTGAAGAAGCTGCAAACACTGAGCAAATCTACACACAGACCAGTAAAAAAAATCTACACATTAAACCAATCTAATCCTTATCAAACTAATCTAATATATGTATAGTGAGTAAATATTCAAGATTCTCTCATCTTCTTGGCTTTCTCTCGAGGGAGTCAATCCAGTACCTGCTATGATATCATGTTAAATATTAAATTAATTTAATATATGTACAGTGAGTAAATATTCAAGGTTTTTTTATTTTCTTGGTTTTTTTTTTTATCGAGGGAGTCAATACAGTACCTAAATTAGAGAAAATCAGAAATTATTTACACAACATAAATCACACATTTTATTAGTGATCACAAATGTTACATATATACAAGATACAATGGAAACAACCACATTTAGATTGACTCGTCCTGACTCTACAACTACAAATGATATGGAAGAATTACTTCCAATGCTATGTTAATGGATTTATGTCAATATCAACTTCATATATATTTAGAAAAAAATTAAGTTTTTATGGTTAAATTTTTTATTTGATCCTATATATACTCTATTTAGCATTCAAAAATACAATTTAAACAATTCAAAAAAATAATACTATGTATTTTACACTATAAAAAATAACTAATTTATGTTAATATCAACTTCATATATATATCTAGAAATAATATTAAGTTTTTATGGTTAAAATTTTTATTTGGGTCTTATATATACTCTATTTAGCATTCAAAAATACCATTTAAATAATTAAAAAAAATAATGCCTTATATTTTACACTCAATTTTTTTTTTATCTATCTATACTCGTAATAAAATAATCACCCTCAAACACAAACTGGTAATAAAATAATCACCCTCAAACACAAAAGTCACCCAATATTTTACTTCTTTACCTAATTCAAAAATAAAAGCATAACATAAAATTTAAATATAAAATAAAATTTGGAGACAAAATTTAAACATATAGTCCTCATTCGTTGATATCTATCATCCGTATTGCTGACTATCACATAAGACCTTTGCAATAGAAATGGATTCCCCTTTCTCCCCTTCAGGCCAGGGTTTTATCACCTCTTATCCATGAGGGCGTAAAGCTTTCGATCCGTGTGAACTGCGGACGCAGGACTATTGTAATAAAATTACCAGCGAATTTATTTTGCTAAAAATTATTTAGGTACTAATTTTTACACATTCCGAATGCGATTGGTTAAAACATATTAGGGGTAAAGCTTTCGATCCGTGTGAACTGCGGACGCAGGACTATTGTAATAAAATTACCAGTGAATTTATTTTGCTAAAAATTATTTAGGTATTAATTTTTACACATTCCGAATGCGATTGGTTAAAACATATTAGGTGACTATTTTTTCATCCATTTTTTAAAATCAATATTTAGCTACCATATCTTTCATTTCAGCCTAAGCAATTCTTATTGAAATTGGAGATTCCGAAATATTTTGGAAATTTGATTCATTAGAAAAGTTAAATAAAGTTGGAAATTCTCAAATATTTTGGAAATTTGACGCACTATCCAAGTTAAAATTAAACAAAGTTAACTATTTTGACTCTTGTTACATTATATTTTTAAAATATTTCAAAGTTAATCCAAAATCTGTTATTTCAGAATTATTCCAAAATCTGCAATCTTGTTACACTAGGATCTCACCCAAGAGGTGAAGAGAGATAACACAGCCACTTCAAATATTCAACCTCTCATAACAACTCGTTTGTCATCATGAATATCATATGTTTTAAATTATATATATTTTAGGTGTAGTTTAGGTTAGAGATGTATTTTAGGTGGAGTTTAGGTTAGATATGAAATGCCATATATGTATATATATTATTATTTTATTTTAAGTCGGATAGAATTTTAAAAGATTAGGGTTTAAATTATTTAATTTGTATAATTTAAATGTTTTATTGTGTTAAATTTATTTATATATTTTAAAATATATTTTAAAAATATTGAAATTGTATTATGTAACAATAAATTATTGTTAAAAAATTATTTCATATATATAAATTAATTGACTACTGTCAGTATTTTACTTCAGAAATCAGTGAATGTATTGGCCACTCTCCTTTTGTGTCTAGAAATCCTGACAAATTAATTTAAAAACATCGCCTCCAAGACAAGGACGCCATTGCTTTCTCTCCGTGGAGACGACCAGGCTTTATAATTGCAGCTTCTCTTTTAACAGCGAGCGAGAGCAAGGGCTAGGGACACACAAAGTCTACTGTTGACGAGCGGGCTTATTGATCTGCGTTGAATTCCATTGATATACTTTGGCGGACGCACCAGCGCTGTTATCAGCCAAAGTGCATGCCGTTTAATCGGTTAACCCGATTCCCAGACCGTCGCAGGATTCGATCCCGGGACATGTAATGCTGCGGGGTTTGGGACAGTCTGGCCGAGCAGACTCGAAAGGAGTACGTCCGGTGTTCGAACCTTAGTGGCCCTCGTCTGATCGATGTTTCTTACAGGATATTTCTCTAACTTCCCATTTTGATCTTCAATTATTTCAGTGTTGGCAATCATAAAAATACAAACCCAAAGGGTTTCAGTGTTGGCAATCATAAAGATACAAATCCAAAGGGTTTCAGTGTTGGCAATCATAAAATACAAATCCAAAGGGATTTTGATGCTGATCGATTTTTTTGAAAAACCAGTATTACTGTCGTTTTAAATGAAATTGATTGGCTTACAGTAAAACTCTCAAATTCGTGATTTTGTGATTATCTAATTGATCCAATTTTATGTTTGATTTTGGCATGTTGTATTCTATGTATTTGTTTCTGGTTGGTATATTAATATTTTTCTTATATGCACATAAATGAATATCAGAATTTGTGTTATTTGTACGAAGGGTTTCTTTCGCTTCTTATATGCACAGAAATGAATATCAGAGTTTGTGTTATGTGTATGAAGGGTTCCTTTCGTTTTTTTCCTTTAAAGCTGCAGATATCTACTCAAATCTATGTCAATCAGGCTGCTTTCTTTCTTTAACAAACTTATAAAAAATATGAGGAACATAGTTGCCCAAGCGTTAAATTTCGTACAAATTAATTAATTTATTTTTCCCAGTTTCCTACTTTGTTCACCTTTCCAATTAGTGTCACTGGTCTCTTGCTAGTCCGAGTGGACTTTAAGTATGAGACTCTCACAAGTGAAATGAGGTCGGTAAATAACACGGGAAAATAAAGCACTCTTTGTATGGATCTTTGGGGAATCTACGCTAGAGACTGTCACAAGTGAAATGAGGTCGGTAAAAAACACGGGAAAATAAAGCACTCTTTGTAAACTTTATTTTTGAGCAGATTTTGTTTTTGTACATGCACTTAGATTAGTTTTAGTTTAACTCTAGATATTGCATGTGATGTGCACTTGACTTAGTTAGTTAACTTATTGCTTGTATGTGATGTATGTACACATTAACATAACATAAAGCATATTTAGTTTTAGTTAATTTTAACTATCCATAATTATTGCATGTACAACTAAGCTTAACTTAATTGCTTTATATATTGATTCTCAACCTAATACTGATAATCAATTTCATTCTCAATTTTAATTGTTTTTCTTTTTCAACATGGCAAACTTGTGCAATTATTTTTCAACTAGATCCATATTTGTGCTCTAATAATTTTACATGGTATCTGAGCTACAAGGGTTTGGAAAAATTACATGAACAACTTTTTTGCAGGTTTGAAGAGCATAGAATTGGAAATTGTGATTTGATTTGCGGATCCAAATATTAGAGAATTTGCTGCAATGGAGTTCTCATCTTCAACGATTCTGACTCCATACAGTTACCATGAATGGAAGCCAATGATTTTGTTTCACCTTAGGAGCAAAGGCTTGTACCAAATAGTCATGGGAATTGAGACATAACCAATCTCAGAGGATGAGAAGTCATATGGGCTTAACAGATCTGACATGGCTTATGAAAAATTGTGTCTATCTGTGTCTCCTGATATTCTTTATGAGATCATAAATATTGAATCACCACATGAAATATGGACTACATTGAAAGGATTATATGGTGATGAAAATGATCTAGAAGAACACCATTTGGAGGCAAAGAGATCGACTTATTATAGCAGTCATGAAAGTGGTGAAGACTCCAAAAATGTGGAGAAATATTCTCAAGACAGTGTTGAACAAGATGTTTCTTCTTCTATTGTTAATGGACTTGTTGCAGATGAGAATTTTATCTTATCCAATAACGAAGACATTGCACATGAGGAAATATATTCCTCTGCTAATGATGAAGACACTACTTTCAAAATCATAGAAGAGGACTTTGATTCCTCTACTATTGATGCGGATTTGACGCGGTCTCAATTTAATGATGCCCCACATTCACTCTCAATCGCAGAGCCATGCATGCATCTAAGGAGGAATTTATAAAACTATGTATGCTCATGAATGCATCCAAAAAGGCATCTCTAAAGCCGCACATGCACATGCATGCATCCCTAAAGACAACCATTCTCATGCATGCATATAGGGTACATGAATTTGATCATGAAATGCATGACGAAGTTGCAGGGAATCCATATTGGGATGCAACCATGTATCAGGAAATTCAGTCCTTGATCCAAAGATGGGAGTTGATACTTCTACTTCCAAAAATGAAGCTTATTCCTCCAAATCCATGATGGGATCATCGGTCTTCAGTACTGTCCTAGTTCACCAAGACTTTCACTGAGCAGAAGTTTCGATTTTTGCGATATCGTCTCGGGGTGAAGGACACGACTATCTAGCAGTTGTGTTTTCTCTACTTTTCAATTATATTTTGAAGGGAGGGTTTCTTCCAACTGGGTTTTCCCTCTTTACTCTTTTCATGCATTGTATATGGGTACCTAAAATGGCCATGTTGTCGGGACTCATTCATTTTGCATTACACTCACCTAAGTTATGCTTAAGGGGGGGTGTTGGTGTACATGCACTTAGATTAGCTTTAGTTCAACTCTGGATATTGCATGTGATGTGCACTTGGCTTAGTTAGTTAACTTACTGTTTGCATGTGGTGCACATTAGCAGAACATAAAGCACATTTAGCTTCAATTAGCTTTAACTATCTAGAGTTATTGCATGTACAACTAAACTTAACTTAATTGTTTTATATATTGATTCTCAACCTAATATTGATGAATCAATTTCATTCTCAATTTTAATTGTTTTTCTTTTTCAACTTGACAAGTTTGTGCAATTATTCTTCAACTAGATCCATATTTGTGCTCTAATAATTTTACAGATTTGTCAGCAGTTCAAAATCTATGACCTTTGTTACTCTAATATGTTTCGGCTGTCTGCTTCCCTGACGATGAAGGTCTAGTACTCAACCCAAACGTTGTGATTTCGAATATTTATTTAACAGCTTATCCAAACATATTCATATACACTGTTGTGAGTCTTTCAAAAGACAAAAGAAAAAAAAAAAAACACTAAGTTTGTCTTTCTGCAATCACCATTTCACAGCAAACTTGTCAACCGTCTAAAATCTACGGCCTTTTTGGTGGTTACTCTACTTTTTCTTTTTCTTAACTGTATAGACCTAATAAAGTTTCTTATTGGTGAAAAATTTCTGAGATACATTTTATTTCCTGACTCTAGAGTTTAATGACTCAAAATCTATTTTGGTACTTACATTTGTGCTATATTAATAGATCCGATTATTGTTTTAAAGTATTATGACTATAAAACCCAAATCGTAAGCTTTCTAAGTAAAATGAATCATTGTTTAGAAGCACTCTTCTAATGTGCTTCCATCAATTGATAATGTAAATGTAGTGATTTTAAAGCCTGCCCGCGTGACCATGACGGGCATGGCAGGCACACCGCTTCAACCGCACCCGCAGTTATTACTTAATTTTAACCTAATCATGTATTATGAACCCGGAAGCAATGGATAGAGATTATATATCATTCTGATATGGATTGGATTCCATTTAGTACATGCCAAAAACATCTCATGTTTGTAGGATTGTTTATTTTTCTTTCTAACCTTGCCAAAAGCATCCGGTTCATGTTGGTAGAATTGTGTATTTTTCTTTCAAACCTGGATTTTTTTATCAGTTTAATAGTTTTTTTTCTTTTCTTCACTTTGTATATAAACAACTTTCAAATAACATTAGATTTTTTTAATCTAAAAATACACACCACAAAAAACTAAAATCTACATTTCAAAAATTTATAAAAATAAAGAATAATTTAAATATGATTTTAAGATAAGAAGATAGATAAAAATTATGACATTGTAACTATGGCTTCATAGTAAAGAGAAGCTTGCACATCTTAGTTGAAAGATAACTTTACATATATTAGTAAAATTTATGTACAGGGCAATGAAGCATATTGGAGAAATCTAATATTTCATTGTGAAAAAGAAAACATCAAAAAAATTATTAGAGAAATCTAATATATATTTGTGAATAAGAAAGTATGAAATCTAATATTTCATTGTAAATGAGAAAATATCAAAAAAAAAAAATTAAATGTTATTTTATTTAAAATATATATATATATATATATATATATATATATATATATATATATATTATTCTTTTATCATATTATTTTAATAAATTTTTTATTTACTACTCATTTATTTTAATTGCTATTTTATTTTAATTTTTTCATTTGTTTTATAACATTATTCCACATACTTTTTTATTTACAATTTATTTATTATTATTGAAAAATAAAAAATTCTTTATGTCATAAAATTTAAAAAAATAAATAAATAATAATAAATACAATCATCAATAAATACCAAAAACAAACAAATAAACATCCATAAAAGTCAAGACTCATGATGTGTAAAAATTTTTGTGAATACTCTACTGAGGAGCATGAGCATGTTTGGAAATATAAGATATGAGTTAAGTCATTAATAAGAAAATCATTATAATGCTTTCTATACATATACATATATATAAATTAGCTTACATTTATTTTAATTTTAAATCATTAAAATTAAAATAAATCTAAACTCTATATATATATATATATATATTTTTATTATACATTTTTTTAGTTAAAAAAAATACATATATCTTTTCAATAATATTTTTAATTAAAACTAATATATATAAAAATTATAAATCAATATTTATTTTTATTTTAAAAAACAAAAAAAGCACATGCACAGAACACACAACTAATTATCTATCCAACCATTGCGAAAAGGAAACAGTGGATTGCCACTAACATAACGAACGCATAGAAATTTTATTTCTAAAGATTTCAAAAATAATAATGACATTATTGTGGAGAATCGCTAGATTGAAGAGCCGTCAAGGTGGAAAGGCATAAAACAATACATATATCAAAAAGAAAAATCACATTATTGTGGAGAATCGTTAGATTCAAGTGCCGTCAAGGTGGAAAGGCATAAAACAATACATAATATATCATCTGCCGTTGATGTTTTTTTGTATTCATACTTTTCATCGCCTTCTTAAATAAATTGTTTCAATTTCTGTTAGTATATAATTACACATCATAGTGAAGGTGAGATCTTCTCAAGAAAAAATAGAGATCTCCGAAATTGTTTGGGTGGATTTCAGTATGCAGCCTCCTATCTCAAAAAAAACCTGGCAATTAGGGTTTCTTCTCAAAGATTCGCCTCTCGCCAAGCTAGTCTCTTTTGATTTTCCACCTTTAACAACGCTGCCCAATCTCTCCACATTCACGCACAGAAGAAGATGAAGCCGCTGCGAATTAGCTGTGTTTCGACCACGGATAATGAAAATAGTGACTGAATGGAGCAACTCAGAAGAAAACTGACGAAAATTTCCGGAGTATCTAACGCAGTGGTTTCCGTCAGATGGATCTGATTGGATCGCCAGATAAACCAGCTGGGTGGGTTTCACTACGATCAAGAGATTTGCAGGCTTGCAAGGACATACATTGTTGTCTCGTCCAGAGGAACCGTGACACATGTGGAATAGACTGAAAAATCTCAACGCCATTCTCACGCCCAAGTAAAAACCCTAATTCTGAGGGTTACCAGCAGCCAATGTTGGAATATTTAAAATTCCAGAACAATAAATGGAGAATAAAACTCTCCTCTTCAATACAGAGAAAATATTAAAAATTTCTTTACTGGAGACAGAGTTTTCACTCTAAAAACTATTTCATTAAACTTCAAAAACTTGGTTACAAAATCTCTTCTAACCGAAGGAATACACAGAAACTTTGAAAACTTTGACTGCTTCAAAACACAGTTCAACACAAAACTCACACTCTCTAAAATTTCACTCTATCTGTGCATCTACAACTCACTGATGTGTGTTGGAAAAATACTCTGTCTCTCCAAAAAAATGAATGCACTGCTGTGCAATTCAAATTTTTAATATATATAAAAAAAATACTATATTAAAAAAAACTATTTTAAAACTTAAAACAAAAGTCGTCTGAAGTACATATGGTGTAATGTTTAATAAAAAAACATAATCCTATTTTAAAATGCTTTGGGCTCCACCATTTCAAAAAACCCACGCATATGTAATATAACATATGTTGAAACATATGCTAATTAATTAACACAGCGTTTCAGCAATCAACCAAAATCATTAAAGTTTGCAAACGAACCCTTTGACAAATTATCCGCCGGACTTGAAGATAAATTGAACCAATCTGCATAAAGATTTCAGGTCACAAAAGATTCTGCTGACGTCACCAAAATTGTGACGCGAAATAACTATTAAATCCACCTTACGAGTTGCTCCGGGTCTGATTTTGGGCAGTCGTACGGAGGAAAATTGTGATGCGAAATTTCTCACAAATCTAGCCTAAACTTTTCAGATCCGGAAAAAAAACTCCAAAATGGAAAGCGGCCATTCAACACTCTGATTTATTTTATTTTACAAGCTCTGTTTCTAATTGCACAGGACTGTACAATTTAATTTGAATCTGACTGTTCATTGATTTAGAAAGCGGATGTATGCAGGTTTTTTTTTCTTCATACTCCGATCTTGACTGATCATTGGAGATAGAAGGCGGCTTACTGTACTTTGGACAGCTGAAAGTAATTTTCAACACTCCCCCTTACTTTCAGCTGCTGGGTTATCAGTCATACCCAGACATTTCCTCAAAAACTCAAAACTCTTCTGCCCCAATGGCTTGGTCAGAATATCTGCAAACTGCTCCTGAGTTCTACAGTGTTCCAAAACAATTTCACCATTGTTTACCAATTCTCTGATGTAATGAAACTTTGTGTCAATGTGTTTCGTTCTCTTGTGAAACACAAAATTCTTCGATAATGCAATAGCTGAGCTATTGTCACAATAAATCACTGTTCCTTTTACCTGCTCTTGGCACAAACTTCTTAACATCCTCCTCATCCAAATTGCTTGACACGCTACTGCTGTAGCTGCCACATATTCTGCCTCTGTTGTAGACAATGCTACAATGGGCTGCTTTTTAGAAGCCCATGAAATGGCTCCTGAACCCATGTGAAAAACATAACCGGAAGTGCTCTTCCGATCATCTACACTTCCAGCCCAATCACTGTCAGTGTATCCAACTAAATCTAAATTTTCTGAAGCAGTATATAAAATACCAAACATTTTTGTACCTTTAACATACCTAAGAATTCTCTTTGCTGCCTGCTAATGTGCATCCTTTGGCTTCTCCATGAATCTGGAAATCAAACTAATAGCATGCATTATGTCGAGCCTAGTTGCAGTCAAATACATGAGGCTGCCAACTATGCTCTTATACAAGCTAGGATCAAAATCCTTGCTGCTGTTCTCTCTGCTGAGTTTTAATCCCATCACTGTGGGAGTGATCGCTGCTTTGCTCTCCTGCATATTAAATCTTTCAAGCACTTCATTAACATATTTTTCCTGTGAGATAAAAATCCAATTTTCATCTTGTTCTACTTCTATTCCTAAGAAGTATCTCAACAAACCCATGTCAGTCATTTCAAATTCTTCTTTCATGACTGTTTTAAAATTTTCAATAAGGTAATCATCATTACCTGTGAAAATAACATCATCAACATATAAAACTACAATCAAGATTTTTCCATCTTTTTCTTTGATGTAGAGGGTGGATTCTCCCTCACACTTTTCAAGTCCATTTTCCAGTAGATAGGAATCTATCCTACTATACCACGCTCTTGGTGCTTGCTTCAGCCCATAAAGAGCTTTCTTCAACTTGCACACTTTGTGCTCTTGGCCTTTCTTCTCATAGCCGAGAGGTTGTTCAATGTAAACCTCTTCCATTAACACTCCATTTAGGAATGCTGACTTCACGTCCATTTGGTAAACTTTCCACTTGTTTTGTGCTGCTATGGACAACACTGCTCTCACGGTTTTCATTCTAGCAACCGGTGCGAAAGTTTCCTCATAATCTATCCCATGCTTCTGCTTATACCCTTTGACAACAAGCCTTGCCTTGTGTCTCTCTATTTTGCCTTCAACATTACTCTTGGTCTTGTAGACCCATTTAACTCCATTGACATCTTTACCTTTTGGGAGTTCAACCAAATCCCAAGTCTTGTTTCTTTCTATGGCATTAATCTCCTCATCCATAGCTTCTATCCATTTCTTATCCTTAATAGCTTCTTCGAAATGAACAGGATCATCAACATGACAATATAAAGTAAACAAAGAATTGATACCTTCATTTGCTGCTTCTTGTGCATAAATGTCATTCAAATTTCTGAACTTCTTACCTCTTTCACTAGGTGTACAAATGCTTGAAGAAGCACTTGAATTTCCTCCTTGTGGTGTGCTTGGAGAAGAACTCTCATTTCTCCTCAAGGGTGTCTCTTGCTGCTCTTGTGTTGGTGCTGTTGTTTGGGGATGTATTTCAGCCAACTCATCATCATTCTCATCATGAGATAAACAGTGTTTAACATTCACTGTTTTCTCTATGCTTCCATCCCAAGCTTCCTCCTCAATAAACTGAACATCTCTGCTCACAATAAACTTCTTGGTGGATGGGTTATATAACCTGTAGGCCTTGGATTCCTCACTGTATTCAATGAAAATACATTTCTCCCCCTTGCTGTCCAACTTCTTCCTTAACTGATCCGGAATGTGTGCATAAGCCACACATCCAAAAACCTTCATATGTGTGACATCTTGCTTTGTGCCACTCCATGCCTCTTCCGGCACTTTGTTCATCACTGCTTTTGTAGGGCACCTATTCAAAATGTATGCTGCACAATGTACAACTTCAACCCAATAATCATTAGGCAAATGCTTTTCCCTTAACATACTCTTCACCATGTCCATTATGGTTCTATTCTTCCTTTCGGCTACTCCATTTTGCTGCGGAGTATATCTAGTTGTAAACTGCTTTTGAATACCATTTTCTCTACAAAAACATAGAAAATATTTAGAGATATACTCACCTCCTCTATCAGTCCTTAGGACTTTGATGTGCAGCCCACTTTGGTTTTCCACAAGTGCTTTGAAATTGCAGAATTTTTCAAACACTTCACTTTTATTTTTCAATAAGTAAACCCAAGTTTTTCTTGTAAAATCATTTATGAATGTTAACATGTAGTGGTTGCTAGCAAGCGATGGAGTTTGCATCGGTCCACACAAATCTGAGTGGACAATCTCTAAGGGTGCCTTTGCCCTTATGCTTTTCCCGGAAGGAAAACTTTCTCTGTGTTGTTTCCCCAAGATACAACCTTCACAAAGGCTGTCCGGCTTCTCTATCAATGGTAAACCTCTTACCATTCCTTTTCTGTTCAAAAAATTAAGACCTCCAAAGTTGAGATGTCCAAATCTCAAGTGCCACAACCAATTTTCATCTTTTGGTTCGCTTTGGATAACCTCTTTTGCCACTGCTGCTATCTTTTCTTCATTCTTCAAATCTGCTCTCATTCTAAGAGGGAACACCTGTTCCTTGTCATCTTCACTTCAGCAATACATTGTTTTCTTGGTGGTTTGTCCATGATGGTACAAACATCATTGTCAAAAAATACATTATACCCCTTTTGAACAAGCTGTCCAATACTTAAGAGGTTACACTTCATTCCTGGAACATAATACACATCTGCTATCGATTTCTTTGCACCTTTTCTTGTTAAAACATTTACATTTCCTTTTCCCATAACAAAAACTTTGCTATCAGTTCCTAGTGTGACTTGTGACTTCACACTCTCATCTAGCATAGAAAACATTGCTAAGTTTCCTGTCATATGGTTACTGCAACCGGAGTCTAGAAACCATAAGTCTTCATTCTTTTCTTCAGCCATATTACAAGCCAAAAACAAATTATCTTGGCTGATATTTTCTCTAGTGAAATTTGCACTAGTTCTACTTCCCATATCATGCTGCTTCTTTCTACATTCATTAGCATAATGACCATATTTTTACAATAGTGACATTGGACATTGGACTTATCATACCTCTGTCCTTGAGCATTCTGCTCACCACTCTGCTGGCTGCTGCCTTGGCCTTGATGCTGATTTGGATTGCTGCATCTTCCTTGAGCATTTGCTGGACTGTTCCTTCCACCTCTGTTTTGGCTTCTGCCTCTTCCTCTTTTGTTTCCTCTGCCTTGCCCTCTTCCTCTTCCGAAAGACATCTGGGTCTTAAAGGCATGTTCCAAAGATGAGTTTTCACTCCTACCCAATCTCTGCTCATGAGTCATCAATGATGCATGTAGCTCATCCACTGTGAACTTTGTGAGATCCTTAGTCTCCTCAATGGTGGTGACAATCACATCGAATCTTGAGGGTAGACTCCTCAAGAGTTTTTCCACAATCCTCTTGTCTTCAAGAGTCTCTCCATGAGATCTTATTTGTGTGACCATTCCAATCACATGAGTGAAGAATGAGTCAATAGTATCTCACTCTTTCATACAGAGAGTCTCAAAGTCTCTCCTCAGCAACTGAAGTTTTGCTGTCTTCACTTTTTCCATGCCTTGATAGGCTATCTTGAGAGTTTCCCATGCTTCGGATCTCGTCGGGCCGGCACTCCTTTGGAAACACACTCTCAAGGGATCGTTGACACAACAAGTAAGAGAGCCTGAGTCTTTCTTCTATTTCTTCAATTTCTCTTCATTTCGAGTTAAATTTTTCAACTCTTCTTCATTTGCTGGCTCTTCAAAGCCATCCTCAAAAAATTCCCATAAGTCTTGGGAGACAAATAAAGCTCTCATAGTTATTGACCAGTAGTCATAATTTTTCCCATTAAACATTGGGAGATGGATATTTCCCATACCCATACCAGTGCTGGCTCCAACCATTCTGCACTCTTAAATATGATTCAAAAACACTTGACTGTGTATTCAAAATAACTTGACTGTTCTGCAACAGTAACACAACAACTGTATAGAGAAATACCTTGAAGTATTTTTCGCTAAGTCTTCACTCTGCTGGAGAAGGTGCTGCAATAAAGAACTCCTTTCCTTCAGCTTCTTTGATCTTCAAAGAGCCTGGACTAGCTCTGATACCATGTTGGAATATTTAAATTTCCAGAACAATAAATGGAGAATAAAACTCCCCTCTTCAACACAGAGAAAATATTAAAAATTTCTTCACTGGAGACAGAGTTTTCACTCTAAAAACTATTTCATTAAACTTCAAAAATTTGGTTACAAAATCTCCTCTGACTGAGGGAATACACAGAAACTTTGACTGCTTCAAAACACAGTTCAACACAAAACTCACACTCTCTAAAATTTCACTCTATCTGTGCATTTACAACTCACTGTTGTGTGTTGGAAAAATACTCTGTCTCTCCAAAAAAAATGAATGCACTGCTGTGCAATTCAAATTTTTACACTTTGTTGTGTGTAAAAAAAACTTACAATTCTATTTCACTTGGGCCTTTTTCAACTCTTTTTATGCCTCAACACTTTTACAATATATATATAAAAAAAACTATATTAAAATAAAACTATTTTAAAACTTAAAACAAAAGTCGTCCGCCTATACCATATGAAGTACATATGGTGTAATGTTTAATAAAAAAACATAATCCTATTTTAAAATGCTTTGGGCTCCACCATTTCAAAAAACCCACGCATATGTAATATAACATATGTTGAAACATATGCTAATTAATTAACATAACGTTTCAGCAATCAACCAAAATCATTAAACTTTGCAAACAAACCCTTTGACAAATTATCCGCCGGACTTGAAGATAAATTGAACCAATCTGCATAAAGATTTCGGGTCACAAAAGATTCTGCTGACGTCACCAAAATTGTGACGCGAAATAACTATTAAATCCACCTTACGAGTTGTTCTGGGTCCGATTTTGGGCAGTCGTACGGAGGAAAATTGTGATGCGAAATTTCTCACAAATCCAGCCTAAACTTTTCAGATTCGGAAAAAAAACTCCAAAATGGAAAGCGGCCATTCAACGCTCTGATTTCTTTTCTTTTAGAAGCTCTGTTTCTAATTGCACATGACTGTACAATTTAATTTGAATCTGACTGTTCATTGATTTAGAAAGCGGCTGTATGCAGGTTTTTTTTCTTCATACTCTGATCTTGACTGATCACTGGAGATAGAAGGCGGCTTACTGTACTTTGGACAGCTGAAAGTAATTTTCAACAGCCAAGGTAGAGAGTAGGTTTTGATGTCTGTATGAGAAGCCGAAGGCCAAGGTAACAACCCAAATTCTTCAAATTAAACTTAAGCGCAAACAATAAGGCAAATTCTTTAAATTAAACTTAAGCCCAAACAATAAGGCAAATTCTTTAAATTAAACTTAAGCCCAAACAATAAGGAAAATTCAATTCGTTTATTGATCTTTCACTGGATCATTTGAGAAGAATACTGCTCCTCTTCTTGTCTAATTGTTTTTAATGGCGTCTTCTCTGCATCAGCTCGTCAATGCCAAGGAGCTTACAGTTAAAATTTAAAAATTGTTTACATACTTTATTTATCTTTAATGTCCATACATGTTATTTTTATTACGGTCTAACATCTTTACTCTACACATCTCTCATACTCGGTACTTCTATTAATATCTACACTTACATTAATGTTTATTCATCTCTTTCATCCTAGTACTTACATTAATGTCTATACATCTTTCTAGTATTGGGTACTAGGCTCATACTTAAATGTATATATTTTTTTCTCCAATGTACACATCTTTTCTATACTAATTCTCTCATTCTAGATATTTACTTGGTACTTACATTACTGGACATCTCTTTCTCCCGTGATTACACATCTCTGCCATACTAAATACTTATTAAAATTTAATTAGTTAGAAATTTATTAAAAGTTAATTGATTTAGGTTGATGATATTTATATTGATTATATTTCTTAAATTAAAATTTTTAAAATTGATTATAATATAAATGTTGATCAAAATTATTAGAGAAAAGTATAGTAAGAGATAACTAGTGTCTTACTTTAAGGAGAGTTTAAGTAAAATATTCTTCTTGGAATCATTACATGAAACCTTTAATGATGGTCCTTAGAGTAAAGCATATGCTCTTGCTTAGATATACTTTCCATATAACTAAGAACCCCTTACTTTTTATTTTGTTGATTATTATCAAGTAATACATAGATTATAGTTTGAATTGATTAATAAATTTATTCTTATTATTAAGAAAAAACAAATTTTTTTGTTGCTTTAATTATTATTGATACGTTTATGTTAAATATTATTATTATGAAATAAACGTGTGTTTATTATTTATAATAAATTTTGGTTGATTGTTATTAATAATTTGTAATAAATTAAACATTTTGAAGTAAAAAATGTTTATATAAATAAATAGAAATGATTTTACTTCTTTTAAAATTAATGACATTTATTTGTTTATATCAAACATTTAAAATTAATGACATCTATTTGTTTATATGAAACATTTTTACTTCAATTTGATTGTTTCTAATCTCACAAGTTTCACATTTCAGTGAGAGGGAGTAATCTCTAGAGTTGCATTGTCTTTATCTTGCACATAGGATATAGACAAAAAAACAAAAACACTTGTAATTTTTTTTAAATAAGATAGAAAAACAAATGCTTTAAATGTATGAAATCTATTTAAATTTAAAATAAAATTTCAATAATATATATATATATATATATATATATATATATATATATATATATATATTTTAAATATTTTTTAAATATTTAGAAAAATAAATAAATTTTATTTCTATATTTCATATTATATATATGATGTATCATATTCATTTAAATCTAAAATAAAAATCTCATTTCTTATATATAAATATATTTATTAAGATTTTAAATAATTTTTAAATATTAAAAAAAAAATATTTCTATATTTCATATCATATATGTTAATTAATATATAAATAATCTAAAGTTTATATATATATATATATATATATATATATATATATATATATAACTCCTTTTGAATGAAGGAAATAAAAACGTGCAGGTCGTATAATCTATGTTAAGTCAAGATTTTTGTGATGTAGTGGGTCCGCCGAAGGGACTGCTGTGGGCCGAGGGTTGGGCTTCCTTCGGTTACCAACACCAATTTTGGAATCGCTTGAACCACATGCGTAGTAGTCCTCGTCATCTCTGTAATTCGATGTAAGCTAATGTCTCCAAGCATAAGAACTCTCCCCCTGGTCCTCGTCACCTCTGTAATTCGATGTAAGCGAATGTCTCCAAGCATAAGAACTCTCTCTCTGAACTAATTTAAAGTAAAAGAAAGAAAATGTAAAAATGTAATTTCATATTTATTGAATGAGTACATTTTACGTAGTGAAATAAGTAAATCTGTATTTATTATTTTACTAAAATAGAATAATAATTTCATAAATATCACGAAATAAGTAAATCTGTATTTATTATTTTACTAAAATAGAATAATAATTTCATAAATATCACAAAGACCAATTTACAAAATGTTTTCTAAAGCTTAAATCCATATAATTAGAAATATGAAACTTATACCATATTACTTAAACTAAATTCTTTTTACTATATATATTTTATATTTTTATTAGTATATAAGAAGTTTCTTGTTTTGAAAAATCCTTATTTGGGGTTTCTTTAAATTTAATTGACATGGAACAAAGTTGAAATATTTATTTAAGAAGAAAAATATTTTTAAAGTAAATTTTTATTTTATATATATATATATATATTTTAAATTAGCAATTTTATAAATATTTAAAATAAAAATTTTTTTTAAATTAATAATATTAATTAATTAAATATAAATAAAAATAATATTTTAATATTAATCAATTAATTAAAATTAAGATTATATTTTAATACACTATATTATCCAAACCTCTATATAAACTCAAACCCATGTTCACTCTCATAATACTAATCATCCATCCTTCCCTGCAAACATAATTAAGCCAACGTTCCTTCCTTAGAAAAGTAGTTAAAATATGCAATATGACCATAAGACAATGATACCAATGATGGGTATCATGACTAGAATTCATGGAAAATAGAAGTTTGCGTACTGTGCTTTTTGACTGACTAGTATGTGTAAAATTAATTATTGGGAAATTGCCTTCCGTTGCTTAGATAGAGTTTCACAAGCGAATCTACATATAATTCTGAGTTGTTCATGTCTATTAATTTTTTTTTTTTTAATTCCGTAGGACTTGATATTTTCTATTATTTAGAGCAAGTTGCTAAATAAATATAACAATAAATTTGTGCTTCAACTTACTCGAAGGAAATCAGGTCTGTTGGCCATCTTAAAAAGTTAAAAGCCAACCAAAATCGATACTATTTCAGTCTATCAATAGCTGGAAGTAATAGTTATTCATGTTTATTAATATTAAAAAGCTTCACACTAACCAAATTTCTGTTCTCCAGGAATTTTACTTATGATGTCATGATACCCATCATGATTTATATTCCGATTTAAATGCGTTTCAAGAGATGATGATGAAGTATTGAGTGAGAAAATGGCTATACTGTATTTCTTCACAGTTCTAACGTTTTTTTTTGTTTTAAAGGTATATATTTAATGATGAGATGGTCTAAAATATTTTATTAAAAATTAAATTAATTTATTTTGAGGTAAAAAAGATATTTATCTATGTATATTATATTTTATTATTTTTCTAGTTAATGATAATTAAATTAAATTTCTAGAAACTCTATTTTTAAATATATATTTATGAATATAATATATAAAAGCACCTCACTATAAATAAATTCATTTTAACTCATATACATTTATAAAAATGAAATGAAATAAAAATATAATTTCTTAAATATTAAAAAATATGATGTATTGTCTACCAGTGGTACTAGCATAATTGAGACTTTATATAGTAATAATAATAATAATATAATTTTAAGGTCACAAATAAGTTAGGTGAGCCTCTTGTTTGTAGAACAAGGAAACCACCTAGACTCAGGGATTTGACTCCTAAAGTCTATAGAAGCATACATAATTTACAAACCCTAAATGTTATATAAAGTTAAGTTATAACTTCAAAAAATTAAATAAATACTTTTGTAAGAATTTAAATTATTTTAGCTACATAATAATGGGAATTTATATAAACTTAGTTATCATTATTAGTTAAATACAGTAGAGTGTAAATCCATCTTAAAATTAATCAAATATCTTAATGTGTCTATATATATAGATATGCTAATCCTTGATAAATCTTAATAATGAATTAATTTTTGAAATGTTATCATATGGGTATGTATTATTTTAAAAAAATTACATGATAAGAATGTGAATCTCAATTGATACTAAATAAAAATGGGTTTAAAATGAATTGTGGTACGCGAGAGGTATTAAGGCGACAACAACTACATCGATTATTTGTAAAAATTTGAAATGTCTTCATGCTACACATATAAAAAGGAGGTTACCTTTGCATAGTTTTACTTATGTTTTTTTAGTGAATTTGTTTAGTAGTGAAAAATATATTCTCCTTGGATGCCATTCTATTCCATCAGATTATGGGGGCAATGATGACTATTTCACAAATAGCTTCAAATGACTAATAATTGGTGTTAGTAGTCAAAGGAACCACATCCTTCTACCCATAGTGTCTTATTCTACAAGTCAGCTACATGTAAGATAATTTATTTGATCTTCACATTTTTCTTTGTCATCTAAATTTTCAGTATCACATTTTGATAGAAAATAATTATGATTCACATTTTAAACTAATTTAATGTCAACAAATTTCATTCCCCACAATATGCCATTTTTTCATTGGTACAAATGCTAAATTACTTTAAAATGTCCAATGTAAAAATTTTTAGAGACTTTACCACATAACTATATTTTGTAAAAGAATAACTTATGGGGCATTAAAGAATAAGAAATAAGTTTATATACTTCGACATTTCTTTGTAGTTAATTGGTTTAGTGGAGGTGTTAGTATAATGTCTTCTGATCATACTAGCTAGGAGCATTAATATTGATGTCACAATAATTGATAGACAAAACATCACAAGTATGACATTATAATCAATTACATCATTTAAAAGTTATATGGAATTAATGATCAAGTACTTATGAATAACACATGTCATTAGAGGAAATTCTAGCCTAAAAGTGGTCTCCAAAGGAAAAATAATAAAATAATAGTTAAAATAATAAAATAAGAGATAAATTTTGGAGGAAGACGAAGAAAAATACTTTTTAATTGTATTTTTAGTTTATCTCCTTATAGGTTTACTCAAATTTCAAGTGTAGACACTCGTTGAAAGAAAAATTAAATTCCACATCCAACAAGTACCTATTTTGCATACCTCTAAGATGGCCCTTATTGATACAAATTTAATATACATTAAAAAAGTGTGTTTAGGGCATCCCTTAGGTTTTTTCTCCTCCAAATTTAAACTAATTTTTTTAAAAGGAAAAAAAAAAAAAAAAAAAACATTGTATTGGGATGCTTATGTCAATACAAATGAGATCAAATATATTGAATTCGTTCTCATTGAAAATCAAGGAAGTGATATGTGGCTCAATGAGATCCCCAAAATATGCCACACTATCCAAAATCAAGAAAACATGGGCTATAGACATATCAAAATTAGAACACACTAAGAACATGTACACATTCCTGAGAACATGTGCATGCTCCTCAAAATATGTGTATGTTCCTGAGGACATGTAGGAATTCCTAAGAAAACATACACATTTGTGCCGCACTTATCTAGTGTCCTAGTTGGTGACTCGAGGCTTGCCAAGTTTGGATGCATAAGAACATGTGCTTTCTCTTATGAACATACACGTGTCGTTGTGAATATGCATCCTTGATGGCCCCATTTCCACTTTATGGGGAATCAGGAGAATTTGAGCATCATGGATTGTTTTACTCTATACTCTAAAGAGCACATAGTCACTACCATTAGTTTGAGTTGTCTTCTTGATGTATACCATGACATATAGATCCATATTATATTTACTCATGGCTATGATATTTTGAGTATGAAATGGATGCATGTGTATTATTTCATATCTATTATATTTCATTTTTATACATGGATATATAATGTATTATTGGCGAACATGCTTTACTTATACCTCAAGGATAATCCATTCACAGTAGTTAACGATTAGTTACAACTACTCTCTAGTTCCTTGTTCTTTATCTCCTTCCTTGTGTTGTCTCACATATCTTGCTTTATAGTGTTTCAACCATTAGTTCCTCTTTTGACCTCACATGTAAGGGGGCATTTGTGATAGCCTTAATTATGACCTCCTTTGAGTCCCTGAAGAAATATTTTATTTATCTACTGAAACACTACACTTATTCACTTTTCAAATAATATTTTAGGGAAGTTGCACCCATCCTTTAGGAAAAAAAATGACTAATAAAATATTTAAGTCCTTAAAACATAATGCCATTGTGGGCTACATCATTAGCATCCCATGACGACCTTACTAGCCTTCAAATTTGATGATCCTAAGGAGAATATGCACACGATGGAATAGATACCTCACATGCATCATCATGAACTTGTATTAAGCTGAAGGATCACTTAGTTCATTGGAGCACGCAAGCTCATCCCTTTATCCTATTATAAATTCTCTCTCATCTATATAATGAAGGCCATACCAAGGGGGAAAGAAGATAATTCTTATGCACCTTTATGCTATTGAAATACATATTTCCTTCCTACCTTATCGTTTTATGTTCATGAAATATCTATGAAGTTTAAGGAGGAGAAAAGATAAGGAGAAAGGAGTGACTTGCATCTAGATATCAAGTTAAGAAAATTAATCTATTGCGTTGTTTCTAATATTATTATAAAATGGATATATATGGTCCCCCCTCCACAATTCATGTACTTTATGTGCATGATACATCAAGTGGTTGATATAGTTTTCTTAGTTATATTAGAATTGTTTTTTATTAACAATCTATAGTTTGGAAGATCTTAAGAAGGGTGCTATGTTTGTTCATGTGCAAGTAAGGAGAAAGAGTCAAGAGGTATTAAGAGTTGTACCCACCAAAATTACACAAGTTAAAACATCCAAAAAGAGGTATAAAATTTGATATTATTTTCTTGCATGTTAACCAATTGATTGTCCTCTAGTTTAGTAGGTATCTATATAGTTTCCCACCCTTTTGTATGCCACAATTCAAGGGTATACTCGTGGAAGAACTCACATTTCTACAAGATATATTTTTCCATTAGCACATGATCTTAAAAATGAAAATTTTGAAAATGAAATATCTAATGTCAAATAAATTGGTTAACTTTCCTCGTAGGTACAATTATTAATGTTATTTAATCCATTTAGAAACTTGGTTGTGATTTCATGGAGGCATTTTGTGGTATGGAGGTCATGTTTGAGGGAATGAGTGATTGTAATTTTCATAATGAAGAGAGTGGTGTAGGGATCCTTGTAAGTAATTATATTCATTGTTTTATTATTATAAAAAATCGATATTTTATCATTAACAAATTTATAAATATGAATACTCACTTTCATGTTTAGGCCTCTCTCATATTTTAAATATAATTGTAAATTTCCATACCTAGGGGTATCCCAAAATTCATCTTCCTCATCATTGAATACTTCATTTGTATATGTTTGGCCATCATTTTCCATTTTTAGGAAAACATACCATAAAATTAAATGCATCATCATTAACCACCTTGTCATTCAACTTGACCTTCATATTAGAAATCAACAAAATCCACACCTTTACATTCCTTTTTTTATTCTATCATCTTCCAATTAAGTTTTGTCTTGACATATTACATCACAAATCATTACAAGCATATCATATATAACAGAAGGTTAGTGGAGGATCATCAAGAGGTATGGTTTCTTCACATGCAAATATTCCTCCTATATTGCAGCTAGAGTTAAGCTTCCCTCCTCTTCGTTTTACTTATCCCCATCCTCAATTGTTATTGAGATTTCCACATATGTTATTGTTGACCTTGATTTTGGTCCATGATACTAAAATTGAAAATATTAGAGTTTAAATGAGAATTTATCTTGAGGGATTTCATTATGGGATTTCCAAGGAAGACAAGGAGGCATGATTATATTTTTGTGGTGATGGAAACATTGACCAAAAGTGTTCATTTCATATTATTTAAGACCACATATAAGGTTCCTGAGATGGCCCAATTATGTATTGATGATATAGTGAGATTTCATGTTATACCGAAGTATATCATCTTGGATATGGGAATGATGTTTACTAAAATATTTTGGAATAGCTTCCAAGACATCTTATGGACCGAGTTAAACTTTAGAAATGCTTATCATCCCAAGATGGATGGAAAAACTAAGAAGAAAAACCAAATCCTTAAATACATTTTTCATATGTATGTGATTGATCAACAAAGAAGTGAATAATTTTTTAACATTGGTATAATTTTATTATAACAATAGTTACCAGAGTTGTATATTAGGCCTTGTAGGACACCCTTGAGCTAGGATAGGCTTGATAATTGAGTATCAATAATACCTAAAGTAGAACAAGAAATGGAAGATCAGATGATCATTCTTAAGGAAATATTCAAGGAATCTCAATATTAGAAAAATATTTCCATAGAGGCTCATCATATTGACTAAAGTTATGAAATTGGAAATAAGTTATTTTTAAGAGTGAGACCTCAAAAGAGATCCATAATTTTTTTTGGAAGGAGCAAATTTGTCTCCATGGTTTATGGGACCATTCAAAGTCATAGAAAATAAGGGGTTGATAACATATACTCTTGCATTACCTACATCATTAGCGTTTATGAAAGATGTGTTTTGTGCATCTATCTTACGTCACTGCATTTCTTATAATTCACATGTTATTGAATTAAGTAATTTGTAGGTCGTGAACATGGGGATGGTGATAGAAAGGTAAGTTAACATAAATGACCAAGTGAAGGTCTAATGGGATAGTTGCAAAGCCATTTCAGTGACTTGGGAGGATGCAAAGGAGATACATTTTCATTTTCCTTTCTTGTTTTGAGACTTCAAGGTGAAGTCTAGGTTTAAAAGGAGTTGTATGTAGTGACCTATTCGAGTTGACTTATGAAAATCATTATTTGAATCTAATATATATTATGGCATTTACATTTTTCTTTGAGGATATCAAATTTTGATGAATATATTATTATTATTTGATATGATAATTACTAGTGATGTGCTTATTTTGAGTCTATTTACTATGTTGATGGCTATGATATATGTGGTTATTGATGATTTTGTTGATGTTATATCATGTATATATTTTGATGACTATATTTGTAATTATATATTACTGATAGTTGGTTATATGGAAGGAAACCATGTTTGCACACATGGATGTGATGATGTAGTAATTCTGGTTTGGTTGTTTGAATATAGTTCATTTTGAAAAATTTAATTGTAAATTATATATTATTTTGAATACTACTGACATGTTAGTGGTTAAAGGAACATGTAGAATTCTGACCCAAAGACTCACACATGGGTTATGGAGTTGTACAGATCATATTGGACTTTCATGGGAGGTGTGGGAAAATTTCCTTGTTTCCACCCATATCACTCCCACATAACTTGGGATAGAGAATGTTGGGATGTACTCACCTTGAATTTCATGATGCTATGAAGGGGGATTGTGGATTTGGTCACTCACGAGTCTTTATTGAGAGGAACACATAAAGTAAAAATCCTTTATCCTCAACACCATTAGTATCCGATAGAATATGGCTTAGGAGATAACTGTGGCCTCCAATTTCATTCCCATGTTCCCCTCTTTTAGTCACATATGTCTAAAGGGAAAGCAATGTGGCATCCTTGGAACATTGTGAGGAGGTTCTTAAAGGGAAAAATTAACTTGACATCCTTTAAATTAGGGAATTTAAGGTAGTTAATGGTCATGTTGTTGAAAAAAAAACACTAAAATAAATGAGACCAATAAAAGGGATAGTTAAATTGAATTGTAATTGAAAGGTTAAATTTTAGGGTAAGGGGAATAAGGTTATACTTCTAGAGCTAAAATTAAATATAAATGAAAAATTCTCTCTAATCATCCTCACACTTAATAAATTAGGTTATGCTTAGAATTTTATCTCTCTTGTGAAACTCATGACCCACTTCCTAGAATTTCCCCACGTCAAAGTAGTTTAGATGGAATCCTATCTTGAACTCTACCCATAATTTCCTCAGGAAATATAGAGGAACCTCTCTCTTATTACAAGGAGGTTTATAAAAAACCCATGAATCATATATCAATCCAATAGCATTGGAATGGATGCTAGGTGCACCAGTATATAAATATGTGTTTCTTGTTGATTGGTATTTATTGGTTATTGTTTAAGCCAATAAACAATGATTGAAAATATTGTTTTTTAATATTCAAATCTAGCTTGGTATTTAATTAGACCATTTCTATATTATTCATACATCCTAGCACTGTAAATGAAAATATTAGTCAAGAGGCCTCGGGAATTAGAAATGGATGACATAGCTGAATTTAGAAAAAAATATAGAGACAACTGTGATGTCTCTTTGGTTTTTTGAAGATCATATATGAGTTCCCTCAAAGTAGTCAAGGATGCATCAATTTCAAGAATTGGGATTTATTTGTTCTAGGTTTGGTTTTGGTTGTTTTGAGTTGGGGTTTCATAATGGTGGGTTTGGGTTATCATTATGCTCCATGCTAACCAAGTCTCCAGAAATTCAATAAATTTCTTGTGTTTAAGGCATCCTTTAGTTTTTTTTTTTTTTCAATTTTAAATTGAATTTTCAAAAGGAAAAAAAAAAAAAAACAATGAAACTTCATTGTAATGTCTACCTGAAATAAAAAGGTTATAGGGAATGTTGACTTGGTTATCATTTCAAACCAAGGAGGTGATATTTGGCACAATGAGATCCCAAAAATGTGTCACACAATCCAAAATCAGGAAGAAATGGGCGATAGGTGTATCAAAATATGTTAAAGGGATGAGATTAGATAAGGAGAAAATATAAGGACATTCAAATTGACCTTCACATTAGAAATCAACAAAATCCACACCTTTACATTCCTTTTTTATTATATCATCTTCAAAGTAAGTTGTGTTTTGACAAAGATATCATAGTATCATTAGATAATGAATCGTTACAAGCATATCATATATAATACAAGGTTAGTGGAGGATCATCAAGTGGCATGGTTGCTTCATTTTCACTTGCAAATCTTCTTCCTGTATGAAAACCAAAGTTAGGTTTCCATCCTCTTCATGTTACTTATCCCCATCCTCAATTGTTATTGATATTTCAATATATGTTATTGTTGACCCTCTTTTTGGTTAATGATACTATAATTTCAAAGTTTTGTAAGTTCCTCCCTAATTCATAAATTTTGAAAATTTATGCCAAATGGAACTTATCCCAAAGTTTTGAATCCTAGCTACGATTGTACCCTTTATCAACCCTACATGTCTTCATGTCACACTTTAAAAAGAAAAGCAAAGGGGTACACCTAGTTACACTAGAGAACTAAGGTTTATATGTTGATTGGGTAGTGAGATTGTTAATATCATAAATGATGACAACTTCATGATGTTTTGTGCTCTTATGATTATATGTGGTAGCTCAACTTATTACGTATTCATGATTATATTTTTAACTCGCGGTTTATGTTTTCATTATCATGATGGTGTTTATTTCCTTAGGTTTCTTTTATTATACACATGGATTATTAAAATCATATGCTTGTGTATGATTAAAATGGTCATGCTTAGTTCATGACACATCACACAAGTGTTGGCATGTGTGTTCTGTACATTGATAGAACATTGCAGGAGGATTATAGTTGTTCACTTGATTATTTGGTATATGGAATTCATGTCACTTGCAAATCCAAATGGGTTATCTCAATTGGTCGTCACCAATTATATTGGAAATTTGGCTACCTCCATGCTAATAGTTTCCTAGTTTGATTCCCCCTAGGTTAGGTGCATTAGTCCATACCAAAAGGCTTACTAGGAATGTCATTAGTGAATGTGGAGAATCATCCCTTAGGTTTCCTTAAGATATTATTTATTTAGATAAAACAATTTAATCACATGTTTTGCAACAAATTATTCACTTCCTCCTCTTCAAGTATTGACTATGTGTATACCCTATGTCTAGTCATGGAGAATTATGCAAGAACTACATTTCATATTCGACTTCCTCTCGGGCGGAAGTATTTTGTGCTCTTGTCACACTTATATATAATATTATCAAATATCATTTGGTGGTGTTTGTACTCCTTTATACACCCCCTATATGCACCTTTCCTACCACAAATTTATATGTTTGTAAGCTTTTCCTCCATAAGAGAAATGGAAATTTCTTGCTTGAATTAATCAACATATTAGCTTGGTTGGAACTTATAAGTGAGATGTTGGATTTATATTTTTGCATAATGAAAATGAAGTATTCTTCATCCTTAAATAGTCGGTATTGGATTTATCTCCCAAATATATCATCCCTCCTTTACTATAGGCGATTCCAAAAATTATACAACACATCAAATGACACTAAATTATCTCCAATTCATCAATATAATTTTCATTAATGGAATGGTTGATCTCATTATTTAGTAACTCTCATATAGCCATGAACTCCATATCTAAGATTTATTACTAAGTCCCTTGTGATCGGGTTGGCTAATGAATTGGATTCAAACAAGGTATCCACCTTGTCTTCTTGAATTGTACACTGACGTGGAATATTTTTGTCCTTTCTTTCTCTTCATTGTGATGGTGATTTTTTGTGGTCACCTCATTCAAACTATGGTACAACAATATTTTCATCTACATATCCATTGCTATCCTTTTATTCCATTGAGATATGCCAATATATTCATAATTCTTCTTGGGTTCTTTATAATGACTCCTTGGATGCAACACAAGATTTATATTCCAAAATTTATCTTTTATAAATGACTACCTATGTTACGAAGGTCATAGTTTTTATTTGTAGCCTTTGATTTATGGTCAATGGAGGCCATCTTCTCACATTGTCCTTCCATTTATTTTTACATCTTTCCTTGGGAATAGCCATGGTTTGTTTCCTTTTTTGAACCACTTGTTTTCCCACACATCTTTTGTTCATCTCAAGTTACCATATTTGCACACAAGTTCTATCAATGGTATTAAACTTGAAGAGTGTGACTTGCCTCCTTACATGATGATGTAATAATACCAAATATTTGATGACTACATCTAGCCATTTTGGAAAAACCCCAATTGGATGTTCTATTTTATAAAGTCCATGTTATACTCTTGGAAACTCTATCATCATCTTTGTAGTGGCATTGCAACAAATCCTCTAGCGATCTTCATACTTAATGGGATAAAAATGGGACTTCAAAAGCTCAGTGCGTCATTATTTTGTTAAAGTGTCATTATGTAGATTTCCCACTAAGTTCATACATGACCCTCTAACATAAATAAGATAAATTTTATTTTCACTTAATGGACACTAAAATAGTCTTTCATTTACTACAAACACTGATTAAACTTAACACAAACTTTTATTTGTAATGTTTGATATCCACTTTGGCCTTCACACTAAAGGGAGACTGAGAGAGAGAATGAACCTCGATAGATGGTTCGAAACATCGATATAATAATTCACTTGATGCAATAGATCCAGAAGATAACACCACAACAAGATGTGTCTTTTTTGGATATTATTTTTTTTTCTATGTTTTATTTCACTTAATGAACACTAAAATAGTCTTTCATTTACTAGATTAAACTTAACAACAACACAATTATATTTGTAATGCTTGATATCCACTTTGGCCTCCACATTAAAGAGAGACTCTGAAGATGAGTTTTTTTGGAGATTTCTTTTTCTTCATCAACTCTTCTTTTTCTATCATTGATGCTCCCTTTATCATTGATTCATGATCCCTTTATCATTGATTCTTATTTTTCTTCTTGTCTATGAAAAATGGAATGTTCTTAGAAGGTTATAAACTCCCATCTAGAGTTTCATGTTGCTCCTTTGCCTTCTTTATCCCAATCTCTCAATCCATGAGATGAAATCCTCCCCTTAGTTTAAAAAAATATCAAAATATATTTTAACTTATACTTGTGGGAAAATAAATTCTAATATTATATTATACATAAATTATCTTAAATATTTTGATGAATAATTTAATGTTTAACCCATCATAATACTATTTTACATTAAATATAAAAATTATAATTTATTAAAATAAATTATTTATAATAAAAAAATAATATTAATATTCAATACATAAAATTCTATAATTTTCTTTATATAATAATCATAAAATAATAGTCCTTACATACCTTGACACAAAATTTGCCATTATGAAATCTATAAAAGAAAAACTTGACCGGAAGATTAAAAAAAAAATGCCTCACTCTTATTCCTTTCATTTTCATTTTTATAATTAAGACAAAAAGAAAACAAAGTCCAAACACTATAAGTACACAATGTTTTATTATTTTATTTAATTAAGAAATAAAATATAATAATAATAAAATAACAATCCTTAAACTTAAACACCTTGAGACAAAATTTACCACTAGTATATCTATATCTATAAAGGAAAAACTTGAATCGAAGATAAAACACTGATTCTTTCTTTTCATTCTTATCTTATAATGAAGACAATAAAGAAAGAACGAAAGCAAACTCCAAACACTATAAGCTAATATAAGCCTCTAGGGTCTTCATTTTTTGACGTTCATATCTATCATCCTTCTTGCTGACTTTCAAACATAGACCTTTGCAATAGAAATGGATTTACACTTCGTCCCCTTCAGGCTAGGGTTTTACCACCTTCTATAACAATCTAGGGTCTTCATTTTTTGACGTTCATATCTATCATCCATCTTGTTGACTTCAAACATAGACCTTTGCAATAGAAATGCATTTCCACTTCTTCCCCTTCAGGCTAGGGTTTTACCACCTTCTATAAGCATCTAGGGTCTTCATTTTTTGACGTTCATATCTATCATCCTTCTTGCTGACTTTCAAACATAGACCTTTGCAATAGAAACGGATTTACACTTCATCCCCTTCAGGCTAGGGTTTTACCACCTTCTATAAGCATATAGGGTCTTCATTTTTTTATGTTCATATCTATAATCCTTCTTCATTTTTTTATGTTCATATCTATAATCCTTCTTGCTGACTTTCAAACATAGGAATTTTCAATAGAAACGGATTTCCACTTCATCCTCTTCAGGCTAGGGTTTTACCACCTTTTATAAGCATCTAAGGTCTTCATTTTTTGACATTCATATCTATCATCCTTCTTGTTGACTTTAAAACATAGACCTTTGCAGTAGAAACGGATTTCCACTTCGTCCCCTTCAGGCTAGGGTTTTACCACCTTCTATAAGAATCTAGGGTCTTCATTTTTTGACGTTCATATCTATCATCCACTTAGTCCCCTTCAAGCTAGGGTTTTACCACCTTCTATAAGCATCTAGGGTCTTCATTTTTTGACGTTCATATCTATCATCCTTCTTGCTGACTTTCAAACATAGACCTTTGCAATAGAAATGAATTTCCACTTCGTCTCCTTCAGGACAAGGTTTTACCACCTTCTATAAGCATCTAGGGTCTTCATTTTTTGACGTTCATATTTATCATCCTTCTTGCTGACTTTCAAACATAGACCTTTGCAATAGAAATGGATTTCCACTTCGTCCCCTTTAAGCTAGGGTTTTACCACCTTCTATAAGCATCTAGGGTCTTCATTTTTTGACGTTTATATCTATCATCCTTCTTGCTGACTTTCAAACATAGACCTTTGCAATAGAAATGGATTTCCACTTCGTCCCCTTCAGGCTAGGGTTTTACCACCTTCTTTTATCCATCCGGGGTAAAGCTTTCTATCCCGGGGTAAAGCTTTCTATCCCTTGAGTAAATATATTTTTGCTCAAAAAATATTTAGGTTTTTTTTTTACAAATTCCGAATGTAATTGGTTAAAACGTATGAGCAGACTAATTTTCCATCCATCTTCTAAGTTTAAAATTAAAAAGTGATGGATAAAAATAAGTTTAAAATTTAACATTAAAAAGTGATGGATAAAAATAAGTTTAAAATTAAAAAGTGATGGACACAAATGAAGTAGGGGAAGTATTAATGTGAAAAGAAATTCACAAAAACCGGAATACAGTGAAGTCAATATTGATTTTTTGAATGAAAAGTTCCAAAAACAACCAAATATTGCATATTTTAAAATATTCCTAAAATCTGATTCAAAAAATTAAGGTTGAACAAAATCAACTATTTTATTCACCATAGATGTCTCTTTATGTTACATTGGTGTGACCCTTGGATTCATCTTCCAAGGTCACTTGGACTCCTTTGTGACTGTTTGCCTTCCACATCTACTCATAGAGGATTAGGTGTCCAACATTCCCCCCCTTAATCCGAAGGGTTATGTGTGAGTCCAAGAAAAGAGTTGTAATACAAATCTGCAAAGTATGCATGACAACACTTAGGCTGAATCAGCGCTTTGAAATGTTGGCATAAAAAGGTGGTTTAAGGATGACCACCAACACTAGAACACAACGCTTATTGCAGTTCCTGAAACTCTTCCAAAATTGACAAGAAGCTAAGGGCTTCTGCTAGAGGAAGTGTCCCTCATATTTGAAGAGGGAGACCTTCAACCTAAAAGAAGGGAAGTCTACAACCTGTGATGGTTTAAGGATGACCACCAACACTAGAATTCTTGATGCATTTCCTGGAACTCTTCCAAGGTTGGCAAGAAGCTGAAGTCTTCTGCTAGAGGAAGTGTTCTAAAAGAGGAAGAATATCAACCTCACATAGATGGTTTAAGGGCTGTCCACCAACCAAAGGCATGCTCATGGGCATCCCTGTCTCTGGCTACAACTCTGAATATGGAATGATGAATTGTGGCTCAGGTTCGCTTGAACTGCTATGTCTCTGGCTACAACTCTAAATCTAGAATGAGAGATTGTGGTTCAGGCTTGCTTGATGTGGCTTCGAAGCTTGTAGATGACCACCATTTTACCCCTGTAAGGTACAATGTGAGATGATGGCGAAAAATCAATTGCAAGATTGTTCAATATTCTAAAACAAGTTACATGTGACTTAAACATCTTCTTGGCTGTTGATGCCCATTGCTAAGAAGCGATCCATCCAAGATGAATCTTTTTTCTTGTAAGAGGCTTGTTTCTGAAGCATCTGTGTGAAGAATGGGCGTGCTGACCATAGTGCTTGCATGGGTGAAGATCGAAACAATGATCTTTCATACATCCAACTCGATCACAGTGTTAGCATTTTTCAATCTGTTGTTGTTGTTGCTGTGGAAGAGAAGTAGGATCTGGAACAACTAAAGTTGAACTATCATAAAGAAATCCAACACTCTGAAATTTGATGGGCTTGGAGTAGTCAGGAATATGAAAGGACAAATCCTTGTCATATCCAAGGCCAATTTTGTGCTTGTTGTGGACAAGCTCTTCCTAAGGTCTGATGATGGGCTTGGGAGGTGCTGGATGGATTTTTCCTTCTTTCTGCAAATCTACACTTAAAATGGGTATTGCATCTGCAATTTCTTGTCGCTGATGGCAGTCTATCTCAATGTTCTAAACAAGAACAAGTTCAGAATGATGACTCCATTGCTGTAATTCTTCTTGTTGTAGCTGAGATTCAAGCTGCAAAAAATCAATCTTCTCTTTTGCATTTTGCAGACATAATTTAATGTCAAAAATAGAGGCTTTGCTAATATTTTCCATCCCATCAACAATAGAATATATTGAAGTATTCAACAATTCTATTGCATCATCAATCAGAGCAATCTCTTTTTCTTTTTCTTTTTTAAATTTAATTTATTCAAACTATCCACCCCGAATAAAAACTTCAACACATTAGTCAAAGCAAGTGCCAACATGCATAGTTTTTAGAAATGATTTAATACACCTTATACCATACACTTCTCTACAAAATATACTCACTTAAAAAATTCAACTGACTGACAACCCTGTCAAAGCTCTAGTATAAACTAAAAAAAACTTTTAATCAATTCATATAAAATGAACCATCCAGTTTCGAAGTGTTGGATAACAACTTGCACCAACTCTATATAGACTCCACACAGATCACTCAAGCTCTCGGCCTCACATCCTCAATGATCTCGGCCTCACTTTTTCCAAACAACAATAATACTCCCAACATAATTCTTTGACACATTTTTCATCGGTGTTCGCTATCCTTACCCTCATTATTCTGTGCTTCGTGCATTTTTGTATCAACTTCCTTCTTCTCCAAGTTTATTCCCTTGACACCCTCCTCGCTACCTTATGTAGAGGGCTTATCAGTATCCTTGGTGGATTCTTTTTCCTCCTCAATGGCATCTTCTATGGGAATTTCTTTCACCGCCTCGGCCTCGGCCTCGACACTTGGCTCGTTCAAATCTTGAAATGACTCGACGGGTTTCTCTTCGGCTTTCGGAGTTTCAACGATGGGCGACGGCTTCAACTCTTCTTTCTTGACAACCTCAAGCTCTTCCTTTGGTGGGCTAGAGCTCACAGCCTTGGCCGGGGAGATGAAGGGTCGTGAAGCACCGCAGAGAAGAGGGATAGCACTGTAGTAGAGGTCGATGCGTATGTAGCGTGAGGAGAGGTTAAATGACGACTACGAGATTTCTTTCTAGCAAGAGTTGTATCTGAATTAAAAAAAATGTCCACAACAGAGACTTCATACAGGATCCAACCATCTTACTTTCGCTTCTGGGAAATAGCGTAGGGAGTGAGGGGGAGGTGTAGCGTACATGAAATCACAATATACAATGTCACCATTTTGT